>OX244032.2:8943648-9392990 GCA_945859785.2 Tridacna gigas
CATCCTGACCAATTTTCAAGTCAATTGAGCGAAAAATGTGGCCTCTAGAGTACCCACAAGGCATTTCATTAATTTGACCTAGTGACCTAGTTTTTGACCCCACATGATCCAATTTCAAACTTGTCCAAATTTTATCAAGACAAACATTCTGACCAAGTTTCACAAGTATCTGACTGAAAATGAGACCTCTGGAGGTCACACAAGGTTTTTCTATGATTTGACCTACTGACCTAGTTTTTGACCCCACATGACCCATTTTTTATCTTGTGCCAGATTTTATCAAGACAAACATTCTGACCAAGTTTCACAAGTATCTGACTGAAAATGTGGCCTCTAGAGCACACAAAAGGTTTTTCTAAGATTTGACCTAGTGACTTAGTTTTTGACCCAACATGACCCAATTTCGATCTAACCCTAGATTTTATCAAGACAAACATTCTGACCAACTTTCACAAGTATCTGACTAAAAATGTGGCGTCTAGAGCGCACACAAGGTTTTCCTAAGATTTGATCTAGTGACCTAATTTTTGACCCCACATGACCCAATTTCGAACTCGTCTAAGATTTAATCAAGACAAACATTTTGACCAAATTTCACAAGTATCTGACTGAAAATGTGGCCTCTAGAGCGTACACAAGGTTTTTCTAAGATTTGACCTAGTGACCTAGTTTTCGACCCCACACGACCCATTTTCAAAATTGTCCAAGATTTTATCAAGACAAACATTCTGAACAAGTTTCATGAGGATCAGACTGAAAATGTGGCCTCTACAGCATACTGAAGGTTTTTCTAAGATATGACCTAGTGAACTAGCTTTTGACCCCACATGACCCAATTTTGTGCTTGTCCGAGATTTTATCAAGACAAACATTCTGACCAAGTTTCATGAGGATCGGACTGAAAATGTGGCCTCTAGAGCGTACACAAGGTTTTTCTCAGATTTGATCTAGTGACCTAGTTTTTGACCCCACATGACCCAATTTCAAACTCGTCTGAGATTTTATCAAGACAAACATTTTGACCAAATTTCACAAGTATCTGACTGAAAATGTGGCCTCTAGAGCATACACAAGGTAAAAAGTTGACGACGCACGACGGACGACGGACACAGCACGATCACAATAGCTCACCATGAACACTTCGTGCTCATGTGGGCTAATAAAAGCTGATTGGAAATGCAGACTTGCAACTGAAACCTACCTTGGATGATTTAATGAGGACTAAAATATCAGGTCCAGCAACAATTATGGACTTCGACCAAAGACCAGTTATTAACAGATGGTGGTTAAGAGGGGAGAGGACTAGAAGGCCAGATACACTTCCTTATGGCCAAAGGCAATATTCCACCATGATCATCATTCTATAATGTTAATTTCTAACACTAGCTATGTATTCCATTATGAAAATATTATACAAAGAACCTATTTCTTGCATGTATCTTTATTATTTATAAATGGTTTGCCACTTTTTTTCATACTTAGTCCAGTGATAAATCAATTTTGAAGTTTAATTTTATCATAAAAATCTGAATAGCCCCCTTAAGCCTTTACCAAACAACAAATTTTTGGACCGGACCAAATTCAAAGCATTTGCAGACGAAAAATTAAATTTTGCCAAAATGATTATATCTGTCTTCCATTGGGTAAAAAACACCGAGGGAAAAGGAGAAAATGCTGGTTACCAGCATTTTCTCCTTTTGTCACAATGTTTTCAAAAGCTGCAAAGGTAACCATAGTTGTGAAAGGCCCTTTAACCCTTTACCACACAATCCCGACTTTTAACGACCCTGAAGTAGAAGCCTTTTGAAAACAGTGTGGGAAAAGGAGAAAATGCTGGTAACCAGCATTTTCTCCTTTCCCACAATCTTTTCTACTCTATCAAGGACAAATTTCGTCATTTGAGCCACTTTTTAATTTGTTGTCTGCAAATGCTTTTAATTTGGACCGGTCTACTAGAATTAATAGTGAATGAGAAAAAGGGAGCTCACAACAGCTAAATGTGAAAGTTGTGTGCATGTTGAGAGTCTGTGGTATGAGAGGCTGGCTATTTTTCTTTGTTTTGTATGCAAGATGTATGTTTGTGCTTAGTGTTTACCTAAACATGGAGGACATGAAGGAATGAAGATGGGGAGAAACAAGGAAGAGAAAAAAGGATTGTGGACTAAAATAAAGCAAAGGTTACAAAAAGCGGAAAGAGAGAGAGAAATGAGAGGGAGAAAAATTTAAAGCAGAATTCTAGTGTTTGGAACTATGTTTCTGGCAGCAGTTCTGACAACAAAACATTTGCAGAAGACAAAGAAAATGTTCATAAAGTTGGGGCATCTTTCTTTTTTAACCCATTACCACACAATCACGACTTTTCACAACCCTGAGAAAGAAGCCTTTTGAAAATATTGTGGGAAAAGGAGAAAATGCTCGTAACCAGCATTTTCTCCTTTTCCCACGATGTTTTCTACCCTATCCAAAATGCTGGTAACCAGCATTTTCTCCTTTTCCCAGGATGTTTTCTACCCTATCCAATACATAAATCACTATTTAAGCTACACTTAATTTGTCATCTGCAAATGCTTTCAATTTGGTCAAAATTTAAATTTAGGGTTAACCCTTTACCAAATGACAAAATTTTAAAATGGACCAAATTGAAAGCATTTGCAGACAACAAAATAAATGTGATAAAAAAATTAAAATCTGTTTTGGGAAGGGTACAAAACATTGTGAGAAAAGGAGAAAATGCTGGTTACCAGCATTTGCTCCTTTTCCCACAATGGTTTCAAAAGCTCATTTTTCAGGGTCGTTAAAAGATGGGATTGTGTGGTAAAGAGTTAAAAGGGGGAAAAAGATGAAATGCAGGTTACAAGCACTTTCTCTGTTTTCTTCAATGTTTTCCTGGTCTTTCTTCTTCTGGTTCCTTAAAACATGGAAGATCTATTGTTTGGTAGAGAGTTGAGTTACCTGAATGATCTAAATCTATTGCCAAGTCTAGCCTTACACAAAATGGCTGAGAGAAGTATGCAAAGAAGAGCTGAAAAGAAAATAATGAGGAGAGTGAATGGGCAGATGAAGATGTAGAAGTGTACATTCAGTTGAAAGAATTAACAATGAATGAGAAAAAGAGAGCTAAAAACAGCTAAAATGTGAAAGTTGTGTGTATGTTGAGTCTGGTATGAGAGGGTGGCTGTTTTTCTCTAGTTTTGTATGGGAAATATATGTGTATGCTAAATGTTTACCTAAACATGGAGGACATGAAGGTATGAAAGTGGGAAGAAAGGAGAAAGAGAAAAAAGGATTGTTGGCAACAATAAAGGAAAAGTTACAAAAAGCAGAACGAGAGAAAAATGACAGAGAATGAGAAGGAAGTTTGTTGTCAATCTTATGAAGAAGAGTGAAAGAGACCAGTAAAATTTGACAACAGCTATGCCATTATTTGTAATGGCATTAAATTAAAGATGAATTGGATCTGGAGGATTGTTTGATAACTGGATTATGTGGACTGGAGAAAAGAAGGTGGGTAGTCTGTGATTGGTGGTGTAACTCTTGTATAACAAGAGGGCCATGATGGCCCTGGATCGCTCACCTGAGTCAATAGGCGAAATTTCACTCCAGGGTCACTCTAGAGCGCACACAAGGTTTTTCTAAGATTTGACCTAGTGACCTAGTTTTTGACTCCACATGACCCAATTTCAAACTCGTCCCAGATTTTATCAAGACAAACATTCTGACCAAGTTTCATGAGGATCGGACCGAAAATGTGGCCTCTAGAGCGTACACAAGGTAAAAAGTTGACGACAGATGACGCACACCGCATGACGGACGCCAGATACAGCACGATCACAATAGTTCACCATGAGCACTTTGTGCTCCAGTGAGCTAAAAAACTTAAGTCAAAAAAGAGCACCACATGCAGGTGCCAACAATTGGCTGTTGTTTTTCGACTGATAAAAATTACCCTAACAATTTTTTAAAAAGGTCACCCTAGGAACATTTCTGTGAAATTATTTCAAAATCTGACAAGTCATTCCAGAGAAGAAGAATTAAGAAATTCCTCTTCATGTCCCTATGGTGCAAATAGCCCCCACCACCAGAGATAAGTTTCTTGACAGATCAAAATTTTGCAAACAATTTTTGAAAAGGGTCACCAAAGGAACATTTCTGTGAAATTATTTCAAAATATGACCAGCGGTTTCAGAGAAAAAGAACTTTTAAGAATTTCTTCATGGCCATATAGTGCAAGTAGCCCCCAGTCACCAAAGCCATGTTTCTTGACAGATCATAATTTCGCGAATGACTTTTGAAAAGGGTCACCCAAGGAACATCTCTGTGAAATTATTTCAGAATCTGACCAGCCATTTCAGAGAAGAAGAATTTTTAAGAATTTCTTCATTTCCATATAGTGCAAGTAGCCCCCATTCACCAGAGCCATGTTTCTTGACAGATCAAAATTTCGCGAGCGATTTTTGAAAAGGGTCACCCAAGGAACATCTCTGTGAAATTATTTCAAAATCTGACCAGCTGTTTCAGAGAAGAAAAATTTTTAAGAATTTCTTCATATCCGTATAGTGCAAGTAGCCCCCAGTCACCAGAGCCATGTTTTTCGACAAATCAAAATTTCGCGAACAATTTTTGAAAAGGGTCACCCAAGGAACATTCCTGTGAAATTATTTCAAAATCTGACCAGCGGTTCCAGAGAAGAAGAATTTTTAAGAATTTCTTCATGGCTGTATAGTGCAAGTAGCCCCCATTCACCAGAGCCATGTTTCTTGAAGGATCAAAATTTCGCGAACAATTCTGGAAAAGGGTCACCCAAGGAACATCTCTGTGAAATTATTTCAAAATCTGACCAGCCATTTCAGAGAAGAAGAATTTTTAAGAATTTCTTCCTTTCTGTATAGTGCAAGTAGCCCCCATTCACCAGAGCCGTGTTTCTTGACGTATCAAAATTTCGCGAACATTTTTGAAAAGGGTCACCCAAGGAACATCTCTGTGAAATAATTTTAAAATCTGACCAGCCGTTTCAGAGAAGAAGAATTTTTAAGAATTTCTTCATATCTGTATAGTGCAAGTAGCCCCCATTCACCAGAGCCATGTTTTTTGACAGATCAAAATTTCGCCAACAGGTTTTGAAAAGGGTCACCCAAGGAACATCTCTGTGAAATTATTTCAAAATCTGACCAGCGGTTTCATCAGAGATTTTTAAAGAATTTCTTAGAAAATTCCATTTCGTTGCCATGGCAACCAGAGTTTTTGATGGAATCAAATTTTGTGAACAGTTTTTAAAGAGGACCTCCCAAGGAACATTTCTGCCAACTTTGGTCCAAATTGGCCCAGTGGTTTAGGAGGAGATGATGTTTAAAGAATTGTTGACGACGCATGACACACGACGAACGACAGACACCGGGTGATCCTAATAGCTCCCCTTGAGCACATTGTGCTCAGGTGAGCTAAAAATATCTAAACAAGAAGTCATTTGTTGGGGTGTTAAATACAGAAATAATTTAACCCTTTACCACACAATCCCCACCTTTAACGACCCTGAGAAGCTTCTGAAACATTATGGGAAAAGGAGAAAATGCTGGTAACCAGCATTTTCTACTTTTCCCACAATGTTTTCTACCCTTCCCAGAACAAATTTCAGTTTTTGAGTCATATTTATTTTGTCATCTACAAATGCTTTCGATTTAGACTAGTCTAAAATTTTGTCGTTTGGTAAAGAATTAAAGCAGAATTCTACTGTACTTAACGAATTGTCTGACAGCAGTTCTGATATTCCTGTAACAGACTGGGCTGAACCAGATAAACAATGTTTGATAGCAGTAATGTTACCAGTGAAACATAAAGTAATTCTCATAGATTAAACTCCCCCAAAAAAACACAATGTTAATTTCTGGCTTTTCATTACTCAACATAAGGTCAAAACATTTAAAATATTTTTCCCAATGTAAATAGACATGGCAAAAAATCGAGAAAACATGTAGCTGGCAAAAACAAAAGTGAGTTTGACTTTGTGCAATCAGAGCCCCTTCAAACTGCCTTTTAACTCTTTACCAAATGACAAAATTTTGGACTGAACCAAACTGAAAGCATTTGCAGACGACATAATAAAAGTATCTCAAATAATGATTTCTGTCTTTGATTGGGTAGAAAACATTGTTGGAAAAGGAGAAAATGCTGGTTACCAGCATTTTCTCCTTTTCCCACAATGTTTTCAAAAGGCTTCTTTCTCCAGGTCGTTAAAAGTCGGGATTGTGTGGTAAAGGGTTAATCCTTAGTATTGGCTTGAAACAGCTGAAATTTATACACACTGCTGAATATATGAAGCAGGAATTAAAATTTCTGTTAATTAGTGACCCATGACAAAAAAAAAACAAAAGGGCCATGATGGCCCTGTATCGCTCCACTGGCTTATAAACCATAAATACTAAACATTTCAATTCTGAGCCACATGGTTTCAAAATGAAGACTTACAAATTTTTCTCTGTAAAAGCCCATGTGAAAGTTGAGACCCGCAGGGCAAATCCATTTTTGATCCCAGAGCTATAATTACTTGAACCCTGGTAGAGGTCCACAAGATAAAGCCACATGCCAAAATAATACAAGTCTATGTTGTATGGTTATAAATAAAGTGATTTTCAATTTTTGTCCATATGAAGCCTCTGTAAAACATAAGACCCCTGATGTAAGGCTAATTTCAAAAAAAAAATCAAAACGGGAAGATTTCTTAAGTTGTCACTATGTAAGCCCATTTAAAACTTGTGACCCCTGTGGCGGGACCAATTTTGACCCCAGGGCTAAAATTTTGGCCCGCTTGGTAGAGGCCTACTAGATATAGCTACATGCAAAATTTGGTAGCTCTAGGCCTTATGGCTAGGTTCAGGAAGATTTTTAAAGTTTTCTCTATATAAGCCTATGTAAAACTTGTGACCCCTGGGGCAGAGCCAATTTTGACCCCAGGGCTATAATTTGAAGAAACTTGATAGAGGTCTACTACATAAAGCTACATGCCAAATTTGGTATCCCTATGCCTTATAGTTTCAGACAAGAAGATTTTTAAAGATTTCCAATATTTTTCAGTTTTGTTGCCATGGCAACCAGAGTTTTTGAAGGAATCAAATTCTTTCAAGAAATTCTGGAGAGGACCATGGCAGGATCATTTCTGTGAAGTTTCATGAAAATTGGATGGGTAGTTTCAGAGAAGAAGATTTTTGAAATAAAAGTTAACGCACGGATGGACGGACACACGGACGGACGCACGACAGACACCGGGCCATGACATAAGCCCACTGGCCTTTGGCCAGTGGAGCTAAAAAAAAAAAAAAAGGAATAGTTTGACACTGTCTGATCAGAATCCCTTTAAACTGCTTTTTCAGCCTTAGTAAGGACATTCATCAAGTAAAATAACTATAACTCTATACCACACAATCCAGACTTTTAACGACCCTGTAGAACTTGCCTTTTGAAAACATTGTAGGAAAAGGAGAAAATGCTGGTAACCAGCATTTTCTCCTTTTCCCATAATGTTTTCTACTCTATCAAAGACAAATTTCGTCATTTGAGCCACATTTAATTTGTCGTCTGCAAATGCTTTTAATTTGGACTGGTCTACTAGAATTAATAGTGAATGAGAAAAAGGGAGCTCACAACAGCTAAATGTGAAAGTTGTGTGCATGTTGAGAGTCTGTGGTATGAGAGGCTGGCTATTTTTCTTTGTTTTGTATGCAAGATGTATGTTTGTGCTTAGTGTTTACCTAAACATGGAGGACATGAAGGAATGAAGATGGGGAGAAACAAGGAGGAGAAAAAAGGATTGTGGACTAAAATAAAGCAAAGGTTACAAAACGCGGAAAGAGAGAGAGAAATGAGAGGGAGAAAAATTTAAAGCAGAATTCTAGTGTTTGGAACTATGTTTCTGGCAGCAGTTCTGAAAACAAAACATTTGCAGAAGACAAAGAAAATGTTCATAGAGTTGGGGCATTTTTCTTTTTTAACCCATTACTACACAATCGCGACTTTTCATAACCCTGAGAAAGAAGCCTTTTGAAAATATTGTGGGAAAAGGAGAAAATGCTGGTAATCAGCATTTTCTCCTTTTCCCAGGATGTTTTCTACCCTGTCCAATACATAAATCACTATTTAAGCTACACTTAATTTGTCGTCTGCAAATGCTTTCAATTTGGTCAAAATTTAAATTTGGGGTTAACCCTTTACCAAATGACAAAATTTTAGACTGGACTAAATTGAGAGCATTTGCAGACAACAAAATAAATGTGATAAAAAAATTGAAATTTGTTTTGGGAAGGGTACAAAACATTGTGAGAAAAGGAGAAAATGCTGGTTACCAGCATTTTCTCCTTTTCCCACAATGGTTTCAAAAGGTCATTTTTCAGGGTCGTTAACAGATGGGATTGTGTAGTAAAGCGTTAAAAGGGGAAAAAAGATGAAATGCAGGTTACAAGCATTTTCTACCTGCATTTTCTCTGTTTTCTTCAATGTTTGCCAAGCCTTTCTTCTTCCAGTTCCTTAAAACATGAAAGATCTATTGTTTGGTAGAGAGTTGAGTTACCTGAATGATCTAAATCTATTGCCTAGTCTAACATTACACAAAATGGCTGAGGGAAGTATGTATAGAAGGGCTGAAAAGAAAATAATGAGGAGAGTGAATGGGCGGATGAAGATGAAAAAGTGTACATTCAGTTGAAAGAATTAACAATGAATGAGAAAAAGAGAGCTAAAAACAGCTAAAATGTGAAAGTTGTGTGCATGTTGAGTCTGGTATGAGAGGGTGGCTGTTTTTCTCTGTTTTGTATGGGAAGTGTATTTGTATGCTAAATGTTTACCTAGACATGGAGGACATGAAGGTATGAAAGTGGGAAGAAAGGAGAAAGAGAAAAAAGGATTGTTGGCAACAATAAAGGAAAGGTTACAAAATGCAGAGAGAGAAAAATGACAGAGAATGAGAAGGAAGTTTGTTGTCGATCTTATGAATAAGAGTGAAAGAGACCAGTAAAATTTGACAACAGCTATGCCATTATTTGTAATGGCATTAAGTTAAACATGAATTGGATCTGGAGGATTATTTGATAACGGGATTATGTGGACTGGAGAAAAGAAGGTGGGTAGTCTGTGATTGGTGTAACTCTTGTATAAAAATATCTAAACAAGAAGTCATGTGTTGGGGTGTTAAATACAGAAATAATTTAACCCTTTACCACACAATCCCCACTTTTAATGACCCTGAGAAAGAAAGCTTCTGAAATATTAAAGGAAAGGGAGAAAATGCTTGTAACCAGCATTTTCTCCTTTTCCCACAATGTTTTCTACCCTTCCCAGAACAAATTTCAGTTTTTGAGTCATATTTATTTTGTCATCTACAAATGCTTTCGATTTAGACTAGTCTAAAATTTCGTCGTTTGGTAAAGAATTAAAGCAGAATTCTACTTGTCTGACAGCAGTTCTGATATTCCTGTAACAGATTGGGCTGAACCAGATAAACAATGTTTGATAGTAGTAATGTTACCAGTGAAACATAAAGTAATTCTTATAGATTAAACTCCCAAAAAAAACACAATGTTAATTTCTTGCTTTTCATTACTCAACATAAGGTCAAAACATTTGAAATATTTTTTCCAATGTAAATAGATATGGCAAAAAAAACAGGAAACATGTAGCTGGCAAAAACTAAAGTGAGTTTGACTTTGTGCAATCACAACCCCTTAAAACTGCCTTTTAACTCTTTACCAAATGACAAAATTTTGGACTGAACCAAACTGAAAGCATTTGCAGATGACATAATAAAAGTATCTCAAATAATGATTTCTGTCTTTGATTGGGTAGAAAACATTGTGGGAAAAGGAGAAAATGCTGGTTACCAGCATTTTCTCCTTTACCCACAATGTTTTCAAAAGGCTTCTTTCTCAACATGGTTAAAAGTCCGCATTGTGTGGTAAAGGGTTAGAGAAACACAGAACCTGCATCATTTAATAGTGGAGTCTTTATATTTGCTGCTCGAATCTCAAGTAACTGATGTGAGAGTTCACAGGACCCCCAGACCTCAAAGCCGAGGGAAAATTCTGAAAACTGAATGACAAATGATAAAATCTGTTGATCCAGATCCTTAAGGATGGTTTATCTGTCAGTGAATATTTCATTTTGATCCAGGGCAAGATCTACTACCTTTATTGCCTACTTTAAAAAAAAAAAAAATCATCAAAAGTGCAGCAAAACATTAATTTTGTTGAGAGCTGTTTCAGGTAAATAACATCTGCTCTACCAGTACACATTTGTAAGATGGTACAAAATTCATAAAATGTAGATACTGTTGTTGTAGGGTTTTTTATCATTGGATCATAAAGATTCATAAGTAACAAAATCAGTCAATCTAGATCCTACAGGATTGTTTATCTGTCAAAAAATATTTCATCTTAACCTGTGGCTAGATCTACTGCCTTTATTGCTTACTTTTTTTTCCAAAATTAATTAAAAAAAATACAGCTTAAATGACAGTCAAGTTTGTTGAGAGCTTCTTTGATAGTCAACACTCCTAAAGTTTTATTAACCCATTGTATGAATTTCTGGATCAACCCTCATATAAGTATTTCAGATCAACTGAATTTGTTCTACCAGTAGAGGTTTGTATGGAGGAGATAAAAAATTTATAAATCTAGATACTACCTTTTTTTTTTTTTTTTTTTGGGGGGGGGGGGGGGGGGTTT
Source organism: Tridacna gigas (assembly GCA_945859785.2). Classification (NCBI taxonomy): domain Eukaryota; kingdom Metazoa; phylum Mollusca; class Bivalvia; order Cardiida; family Cardiidae; genus Tridacna; species Tridacna gigas. The sequence goes on from OX244032.2 coordinate 8,954,355, forward strand.
AACCATTAGATCTACTTCAATTAAAGTAAGAAATTACTGACTATTTTTAGACCTGTCTGTTGATTGGTTGAGCTAAAATGTCTAGGCCAGTCATAAGAATAATCTTAGAAAAAAGGAATGGAATTTGAAACACAGGTAAATTGGGTTATATTTTTGTGTGCTTGTTTGTACTGTTTGTTGAAATGGTGATTTATTCCATTTTCAGTATTATTTAAATATATCCAAATGGCCAGTGCACCTATCCATGTTTCCCGTGGTTTTTTTTTTTTACCAGTACTTTGCTTAATATTCTTTCCATTCTTCCCAAGCCTTTGGCTGCTTTTCCACATACCCATCATTGAAACAGTTATCAGAGATGAAGAGCATTTTTTTGTCAAATTACTTTTTTAATGTATCCATTCTGTATCAAAACAGCTAGACTCCATATCTAGTCTCAGTTATTTATACGTGAATATATTATTTTATTTTATATATTACATGTTTGTGTTTGTTCTTTCTTTGTCCATTCATGTTTTTTATGAGACAGACAAGGAGACAGGCACAGACAGACAGAGGGAGAGTTTCATATCAATGTCTGCGTTATGATCGTCAATAATATTCATGGGGTTTTTTTTGGTTTAAGAAAGAGACATTCAGTCCAATTCACGTTTTTTACAAGACAGAGAGATGGCGACAGACAGACAGGCAGGCGGATGGACGGACAGACAGAGAGATTTTCACAGCAATGTTTGCTTTATGTTAGTCAATAATTCATGTATTCTTGATTTCAGAAAGAGACATTCCGTCAATTCTTTGTTTACATTTTGTTGCTGCCTAATTCTTACACAAGTTATTCTTTATATCAGTGATAATGACTTATTCAGCATGTTTGCTTTATGTTAGTCAATAATTCATGTATTCTTGATTTAAGAAAGAGACATTCCGTCAATTCTTTGTTTACATTTTGTTGCTGCCTAATTCTTACACAAGTTATTCTTTATATCAGTGATAATGATTTATTCAGCATGAGGCTCTGCAGGGCTCAAAATTAGCAGGAGCAAATAGCAAATTTGCTACCAGAAAAAATTAATTTGTTTTCCGGGGAAAAAAAGCACTAACAAAAAGTTGCCACCAGCATGCCCTTCCCTACTTCATAGGTGGGGGGTATAATAAAAGCTGATTGGAAATGCAGACTTGCAACTGAAACCTACCTTGGATGATTTAATGAGGACTAATATATCACGTCCGGCAACAATTATTAACTTTGACCAAAGACCAGTTATTAACAGATGGTGGTTAAGAGGGGAGAGGACTAGAAGGCCAGATACACTTCCTTATGGCTAAAGGCAATATTCCACCATGATCATCATTCTATAATGTTAATTTCTAACACTAGCTGTGTATTCCATTATGAAAATATTATACAAAGAACCTATTTCTTGCATGTATCTTTCTTATTTATAAATGGTTTGCCACTTTTTTTCATACTTAGTCCAGTGATAAATCAATTTTGAAGTTTAGTTTTGTCATAAAAATCTGAATAGCCCCCCTTAACCCTTTACCAAACAACAAATTTTTGGACCCGACCAAATTCAAAGCATTTGCAGACGAAAAATTAAATTTTGCCAAAATTATTATATCTGTCTCCCACTGAGGAAAAAGGAGAAAATGCTAGTTACCAGCATTTTCTCCTTTTGCCACAATGTTTCCAAAAGCCTTCTACCAAAGGGTCGTTAAAACACAGGATTGTGTGGTAAAGGTATAAATACTAAAATTTGGAGACAACTGATTATTCATTGCTTTCTCTGGTATTTATCTTAACTCTTTACCAAATGACAAAATTTTAGATTGGTCCAAACTGAAAGCATTTGCAGAAGACAATTTAGAGTTGGCTCAAATGACAATATTGGTCTTTGATAGGGAAGAAAACATTGTGGGAAAAGGAGAAAACCAGCATTTTCTCCTTTCCCCTGTTTTCAAAAGGTCTCTTTCTCAGGGCTGTTAAAACTTGGGATTGTTTGGTAAAGGGTTAAAAGAATACCATTTACCTCAAGAAGCAGGTCTGGCTGATGCAACTTTAATCTTGTAAGAACCATACCATAGTTTCACACTCATATTCTTTTTGTCAGTGGAGGTTTTCTCCATCTACAATCAATTAAACCTTAACCAAACGACAAAATTTTAGACTAGTCCAAATTCAAAGCATTTCCAGACGACATGATAAAGTGACTGAAAAATTAAAATTTGTTTTGGGAGGGATAGAAAACATTGTTGGAAAAGGACAAAATGCTGGTTACCAGCATTTTCTCCTTTTCCAACAATGTTTTCAAAAGGATTCTTTCTCAAGAGTTAAATCTTTACCACACAATCCAGAGTTTTATCAACCCTGAAGACGAAGGCTTTTGAAAACACTGTGGGAAAAGGAGAAAATGTTGGTAACCAGCATTTTCTCTTTTTCCCACAATGTTTTCTGGCCTACTCCACAAAATTTTCATCATTTGAGACACTTTTTATTTGTTGTTTGCAAATGCTTTCAGTTTTGAAGAGCCTAAAATTTTGTTATGTGGTAAAAGAGTTAACCCTTTACCAAACAACAAAATTTTAGACCCATCCAATCTGAAAGCATTTGCAGATGACAATTTCAATGTAGCTCAAACGATATGATTTTTCTCTGATAGGGTAGAAAACATTGTGGGAAAAGGAGAAAATGCTGGTTACCAGCATTTTCTCCTTTTCCCACAATGTTTTCTAAAGGCTTCTTCCCTAGGATCATTAAAAGTCGGGATTGTGTGGTAAAGGGTTAAGGGAATCCACTTGCCCCCATCTGACAAACAGATTTGCATGTTACTTGTCCAATCATTAACCCTTTCCCAAACGACAAATTCTGGACTGGTCCAAATTGAAAGAGTTTGCAGACGACAATTTTAAATTTGATAAAAATGGCAGAAAGTTATCAAAAAGGGTAGAAAACACTGTGGGAAAAGGAGAAATTGCTCGTTACGAGCAATTTCTCCTTTTCCCACAGTGCTTTCAAAAGACTTGTACTGCAGACACGTGAAAACCAGGGCTTGTTTGGGAAAGGGTTAATGTCAAGCTCTGTCAGGACTAATAATCAATTTTTTTTTTCTTTGGCAGCTACTCTGTTGCAACTATTCTGTAAGAGCATCTAACAAAAGGGTTTTCAATTTGTGCTATCACATGATCTTGATCTATACTGACCAAAAACCCTTTACCAAACAATCCTGTGTTTAAATGACCCTGAAAACATTGTGGGAAAAAAAGAAAATGCTGGAAAACCAGGATTTCTCCTTTTTCCCCCACAATGTCTTCAACTCTTCCAAAGAAAAATTGTACCATTTCAGCCACATCTAATTTGTCATCTGCAAATGCTTTAACCCTTTACCACACAATCCCAACTTTTAACAACCCTGAAGAAAATGCCTTTAGAAAACATTGTTGGAAAAGGAGAAAATGCTGGTAACCAGCATTTTCTCCTTTTCCCACAATGTTTTTTCTACCCTTCCCAAGTCAAATTTTAACTTTTGAGCCACAATTGATTTGTAGTCTGCAAATGCTTTCAAATTCTAAAATTTCGTCATTTGGTAGAGTTAAGTAAGAATCTAAAATGTCATCCTCTCGTCCAGATTAAACACAGACAACAAGTAAATGAAATTACAAGTGGCTCAAATGCTGGGTTCTATCTTTGAAAGCGTAGCAAACATGTTTTTAATGGCCATATTCTAGCGGATTGACAATATAAGGGATTGTTTAGTAAAGGGTAGAAAAAAATGTGAAAAACAATCTATCTTGGTTAACATGCTAAAACCTATAACCTTATAAATACATGGTTTTAAGGTCCTGCAGTATACAGTTCTTGAAAACATTGTGGGAAACAATGTTTTTCCTACAATGTTTTCTACTCTATCAAGGACAAATTTTATCATTTGAGCAGCCTTTGATTTGTCGTCTGCAAATGCTTTCAATTTGGACTGGTCTACAACTTTGTCGTCTGGTAAAGAGTTGAGGGTTAATTCCCTCTCAACATTTTGTTGTCTGGTAAGGAGTTAACTCTTTACCAGACGAGACCCGTCCAAATTGAAAGCATTTACAGTCCGCAAATTAAATGTTTCTGAAATGTTGAGTTTTGTCTTAAAAATGGAACCAACATTCTCTCCTTTTCCCACAATGTTTTCAAAAGCCTTCTACCTTAGGGTCATTTAAACCGGTATTGTGTGGTAAAGGGTCAAAACCCTCAAAGTTGTTTGAAACATGCAAGAACTAAAAATGTGAAAGTACATCTATATAAAAATATATATATATCACAATAAAAGTACATCTAGTTTTGGCCTGTGCTATCTTCTTGAATTTTTATCGTTCTTTTCTTCTAAATATATTGGTTTTACATCACTGGGCTTGAATTTTCTGCAAGATAAGAACAAAATCTTTAATACAAATGAAGTCAATACACAGATGTAACTTTTAATGCTGGCAATCATCATCCATCATCTCATTTTATCCTGTCACCTCCTATAAATTCCGTCGTATAACAGGGGGTCATATAAACTTGGTGATATATGGTCACTTGACCACGTGACTAGGTTTATTATGTCAGTTGGTCACGTGATCAAGGTTTATTAGGCTAGTTGGTCATGTGACCAGCCGGAACTCCTTTTTTAGGTGCCGGTACACGAAATCAATATTTCAAAGTAAAATTATCGCTTAAAATTTTGATGCAAATGTTGATTTTTCTTATTATTTAAAATAAATTAAAATTCTTCACCACAACATTCTTCCGAGGGTTTATGTCACGTTTATGACGTAGTCAATATTATTCATGACGTCATTATTACAGCTGCATATCAAAAGCGCTTTGCACAGTTCGCAATACAATTTTGTCTTTTTCATTGTGCGAAAGATGTCAATACGTGCCTTAATATTGAGCGAAATATTCTATCTAGTCGGATTTATGTTTGTAAATGTAAAACAGGATAAACAGGATAGTGTCGTGGATTGGAAAATTTGAAGAATACACAGTACTTAGTGTCTTTGATTCCAGGAAATTTTGTCAGGCTCAGCTCAGGAATTTTATGGTATCGGTACCATAAGATATTGAATAAAAGGTACAGTCTTTGTATCATGCCTGTTTTTTGTTTTGTTTTGTTCATTTACACTGCGTGACAGGATAAATAGAAAAGATGGTTGGTGTCTTGGATGGTTTAAGTTTATCGGGCTCGGCTCCGGAATTTATCCAGTTTGCCTTCGGCTCACCAGATAAATTCCTCCGCCTTACCCGATAAACTTAACCCATCCAAGACACCAACCATCTATCCTCTATTTATCCCATAAAACCTCCTCCAGCAGTGTATAAAAGTATGACGATTTTTTGGGTCCCATTTCTTGTTGATTTGTAAATATCAAAATGTGAATCGAAAGAAACCAACTACAGCATATGCAGAGTTTTTGTTCATTGCAATTTTAGCAGGAAAATGATGTTACGTTATTATACGTATGGCATAAACGCAAGGAAAGATTGTATGACTTGCATGTTATATAACAATATGGAAGGTTGCTATAGTTATTTAACCCTTTCCCAAACAAGCCCTGGTTTTCACGTGTCTGCAGTACAAGTCTTTTGAAAACAGTGTGGGAAAAGGAGAAACTGCTCGTAACGAGCAATTTCTCCTTTTCCCATAGTGTTTTCTACCCGTTTAGAGACCTTTCTGCCATTTTCATCAAATTTAGAACTGTCATCTGCAAACTCTTTCAATTTGGACCAGTCCAAAATTTGTTGTTTGGGAAAGGGTTAAGTCAGTTGACTTGTGGAAAAACCAGTTTACTACCTAAAGAAACTTTTTCAAAGCACTGGCACAGGCAAACATATGTTAACCCTTTATCACACAATCCAAAATTTAAATGACCCTAAAAAGAGAGCCTTTTGAAAGCATTGCGGGAAAAGAAGAAAATGGTGAAAACCAACATTTCTTCTTTTCCTACAAAGCTTTCTAACCTATAAAGAAATGACAGTACGTACCTATTCCAATTCATACTACGCCCGTTTACATGATTGATTGTATTGGTTTAACGCCGTTTTCAACATCATTTCAGTTATATCACGGCAATCAGTGCACCTATCAATGCTTTCTTGGAGTTTCTTTTATCAGTACTCCACACAATATTCTTTCCAAGCCACTGGCCGCTTTCCCACATAACCATCGTCAAAACAATGATCAGCGGTGAGTGAGGGAGTGAATCCTGTTGCAATGACTATCATTAATCCTCGGAAAGAAATTGGCCGTGCATGGGATCAAACCAGCAACCTCCTGTTCTCAAGTCTTGTATGCTACCGACTTAGCTACCAGGGCTCCGCAAACCTGTTTACAATGACCTGCAATCCCTATATAGGTAGGAGGCAATGTTGCATGATGCTTGCTTGTCTGTCATTTGTTTTATGTGATAATAGAATCTCAAATCTGTGTTTATGTATTATTATTTCATAAAAAAAGAGTTGAGTAAAATATGTATGATGCTTGCCAAGGCTCACATCATAGCATTAGATTCCTGATTTCCAGAAGAAGTACCTCAAGTTAAAATGGTTCTTGAAAAGATTTAATAAAGATGCACATTTTACTTCTTGAAACAAAATTGCAGGAAACAGCTTTGACAACATCTTTATAAAATTTAAGTAATCCAAATGAATCAAGGTTTGATAAATGCATAACAATGAATACATTGTTACAAAGAAATAATAGCTTGTCATGAGCATTTTCTCTTTTTGCCACAATGTTTCCAACAAAACAAGATTCTGCAGCAAGACAAGATAAGTTGTCTGCTAGTGGTAAAATTTTTAATCCTTTACCACACAATCCTGACTTTTAATGACTCAAAGAAAAAGGACTTTTGAAAACATTTTGGGAAAAGGAGAAAATGCTGGTAACCAGCATTTTCTCCTTTCATCACAATGTTTTCTACCCTTTCTAAGAAAACTTTTCTAATTTGTGCATTATTTAGTTTGTCATCTGCAGATGCTTTCAATTTGGACCAGTACAAAAATTTGTTGATGGGTAAAAGAGTTAAAAGAAGATATTTGGTGTTTAACTACTACTTACGCATAAGGTGAGGCAGGAACACCCACAATAACTAAATGTTTGTCTTTATGAAACTGTCTCCACATACTCTGAAATACATAGAAAACAGCTCAGTTTGATCACAGGAATGTGATCATGTACCACTAGAAAAAAAAAACCAATGAAATGACAGGGAAAGAGTTTTTCATTGTTGGTAGGCATACTATATAGATAGATGAGATATTAAAGCACATGGCTGATGTGTTTTTGTCTGCAAATATTTACTCTACCCATTTTTCAGAGGTTTTTTTTTTTTTTTCCTGGTGATGCTCGGGTTAAAATCTGACAAATTTTCAGTTGCAATACTTGTGGTATTTTTTTCAAATAGCGAGTATCAATTTTGGCCAACAACAAGCTATTTTCACCAAGTAAACAGCCGATTCCTGTGGTTTGATAAGAAATAATGTCACCCATTATTATCACTTACCTATTCTCTTCTGAAATGACTCTTTACTATAAAACATAATTCTAGACTTCTCCAAATTGATGGCAGTTGCTTTAGTGAAAATTCTAAGTCAGAAACGGGGCATGAGTTTATGAGAAATATTTTGATGCTACCCATCCCCGTTGTATGGGTTCCCCTTTTGAAAGTTAACAACTAGTCCAAGTCCGAAACAAAATATTTTCAGTAATGACAGAGACATTATAAAATGTTAAAGTCGAAAAAGGGGCATAACAGTGTCAAAAATATTTTAATTGTACCATACTTCTGTTATATGGGTTCCCCTTTTCATAGTTAACAACTATTCAAAATTTTAAGTAAAAATATCTTCAGTAATAAAACAGATATTATAAATGTCAAAGTTTTAACACGACGATGCAGACAATGACGTGGATGATGAAAGAGATGAGGCTAGGGCTAAGACAATACCTCAATGGCAGAGAAATTCATTTCAAAACTAGGTTAAAAGTTGCCAGGTCACCCTATTTTTTTTATTTTAAATTCATTTTTCTGTTGGCAACTAACACTTGCACAGACCACAAAATAACAGATTGTCATCTTCACAATATTTTCCTAACTTTCAAATAGTATGATTTAAATTTAAATGCATTTTTACACATGCTTTGCTTTTTGGGGTCTTTAAACTCTTTACCAGACTACAAAATTCTAGACTTGTCTAAATCTAAAAACATTAGAAGATGACAAATTAGCTATGATTCAACCAATAAGATTTGTCTTTGGGACAGTATAAAACATTGTGTGAAAAGGAGAAAACCATGGTTACCAGTATTTTCTCCTCTTCCCAAAATGTTTAAAAGCCCTCCGTCCTGGGACAAAAATGTTTGGTAAAAAGTTAAGCTATTGTACCAACCTTGTGGAAGCCTCTTACATCTAGATCCCACAGCTTGTAACACTGAAATCATTATACATGTATGAATAAAACATTACACTGCTGCTGCTTGTATTTGTTTTGAGCAGCATGAGAAAATTTGACATCACACAAGACTGAAGATGAAGCATGCTGTCAAAATTTTCTTACACAGCAAGATGCAAATAAAAGCACTAGGAAAGTTACTACAACATAATATTCCTTTTAGTCTATACCTACAACTTTCAACAAACAAAATGGATTTTTTTTTCCAAAAAAAGTCATCAAGATAAATACTTGTTGAGTGGGTAGTAACTTCATATTTATGAATGGTAGATGATTACTATAGTGTAACATTTTGACACAATCAAACTGCCAACAAATATGTGCATATTGCCCACAGGATATGTCATCATGCTGTATTTGGAACCATTTATGACACTGTATACATACAGGGTTTTTTTTTTTTTCCATCATGTGTGATCTTATCCACATTTCATGCATGTATATGAGCTGAAAAATTTATCATATGTTAAGCAGTTGAATTAACATTGCTGTTTAGGCACTCAGAGGAACGGACTGTAAAACTAAGTACATGCCAGGTTCATATACAAATGTATTTTCTTACATCATGTTTGCAAAACATATATTTCATGGCAACATGTACCTTTTTCCCTTCTCCAAAACAAAGTAAGTAAAATATATGATCTGCTAATTAACCCTTTACTAGAAGACAAACTTAAAGACTTGTCCAAAGTGAAAGCATTTATCCGTGACAAATTAAATGCGACTCAAAAGATGAAATTTACCCTTGCAAAAAAAAGTAAGGTTTATGGGGTAAGAAGAAAATACCGGTTATAGGCATTTTCTCCTTTTCCCACAGAGTTTTTGTACACCTCCTCCTTCAGGGTCATGAAAATACATGTATAAACAAATTTTATTGACAGCGTAAATCAAAATCGGACGGCACAGATTAGAAAATCTAATCCTGATCTACAACATAAAATATTTTGTCCCTCCATTACGTCATCCCTAATTTCATTTTAACACGTTATCCCAAAGAAAACAAATTTGCAGCAGGCAACCTATTGAAAACATTCGGGTAAAATATGCAGAAGCAAAAATAAATGAGTCATACTCTAGCAAAAGGGGGCTTAATGCATCTCCATGACCCATTATACCAAGCAAATCATCAGATAATTATGAATCCACAAAAGCCACTTTTTTTTTTTTAATAATCAACTAACTCATGCGGTAAACTGATCCTTGGACATACAGAAAATTGACCAATGGCAAATACTTTTGGCCCATTTTAGAAAATTGACCAATGGCGAAAAGTTTCAGAGCATGTCAGCCTGCGCAGGCTGACATGGGCAGATACTTTTCACAGACGCATTACGACGCATTACACCCCCTTTTCACAGAGCATGGCTCAAATCAATGTTGAAGATACAAATATAGATGCAAACATTATGGCAAACCGAGAAATCAATCTACATGTTTTCGAAATCAGTTAGTTTAAAATTACAAATAAGAGCACCAAACGTGGGTGCCAATGCTTGGTTGTAGTTGCCTGATTTTCAGTGTAAGTTCCAAGACAAAAAGGGGCATAACTGTGTCAAAAATATTTTGATGGTAACCTGGCCATGTATGAGTTCTCATTTCAATAGACAAACGCTTGTCAAAATTTGAAGTAAATATCTTCAGTAATGACAGAAATATTACAAAATGTTCAAGTTTTCGCACCATGACAACAACACAGATGCAGATGAAGACCGGGAACCATATTCACCAACCATTCTTAAGAACAGTCTTAGTCTTATTCTCCAAGATTTTCTACATTTGAAAGTAACACACCCACTGACTGGCTAAACCAAATGGTTTAGCCAATCAGATGGTTTAGCTAATCGGAAGTTGTGTTACTTTCTCAAATTTGGAAAATTTTGGAGAATAAGCCCAAGAACGTTCTTAAGAATGGTTGGTGAATACGGACCCAGGTTACAGCAATACCTCAACAGTTTCTTCTAAACAGCTCAGCTAAACACCTTTTCAAATGTTTGCAGGTATTTACTTCTCAGATCTTGATAAGATATGAATATTTGCTTTCTCATATTACGAGGAAGTTATTCACAGACATTCTGACTTACCTTGGCAAGTTGTTTCCAGGTTTGGAAGTCAGTGGTTGAATTCATGTGTATATACATCACAAATGTCTCTGCCTGTTTATAATAGTCAAAGTACATATGAACAGCCCTCTGGGAAAAGGGGGTTTTACTCTTTACCAAACAACAAATTTTAGACTGGTCCAAATTCAAAGCATTTGCAGACGACAAAATAATTAACTCAAAAACTGAAATTCGTTTTGGGAAGGGTAGAAAACATCGTGGGAAAAGGAGAAAATGCTGCTTACCAGCATTTTCTCCTTTTCCCACAATGTTTTCAAAAGCCATCTTCCTCAGGGTCAATAAAGGATTAAGTGGTAAAGGGTTAATCTATCTACAAAACGCTATACACCAAGCAAGTTGTCACAAAATATAGACATTGTTCCAAAAACAGCAGGAGGTACAATGGTCCTTTGCCATTCCCAAAATTAACCATGAGCAGAAAGTTTCAAACCAGGTCAGCCTGCGCGGACTGTGCAGGCTGGCACAGTTCAATACTTTTAGCAGATACATCAAACCATCTTTAACCCTTTCCCAAACGATGAATTTTAGACTGGTCCAAATTGAAAGAGTTTGCAGACGACAATTTTAAATTTGATGAAAATGACAGAAAGTTTTCCAAAACGGTAGAAAACACTGTGGGAAAAGGAGAAATTGCTCGTTACGAGCAATTTCTCCTTTTCCCACAATGTTTTCAAAAGACTTGTACTGCAGACACGTGAAAACCAGGGCTTGTTTGGGAAAGGGTTAACAGAGCATGTCCCATATATAACAAAAGGCCAGGGATCATTTTTATGTTTGAGCTAGGAGTCTAGACTTTGGAGGTAAATTTGATTTACATGCACAAGGATCATTATGACAGAAAGAAACAAGAGCACCCTATGTGGGTGCCAACGCTCACCTGTGGATGCTTGATTTTCAGTGAAAATTCTAAGTAAAAAAAGGAGCATAACTCTGTCAAAAATACTTTGATGGTCACCTGCTTTTGTTGTATAGGTTCTTCTTTTCATAACTGACAACTTGTCCAAGTTTGAAGCAAATACTTTCAGTAATAACGGAGATATTATAAAATGTCAAAGTTTTTGCCCAGATGACGAAGCCAGGGCTATAGCAACACTATCAACTTTTCTTCAAATACAGCCGAGCTAAAAATTCACAATCAAAGGAAATCATTCAAAAGCTAACTCCTTTCTTTTACTGAAAGAAAAAGAGTTTTTTTTGAAAATTTTCTAAGTAAATGTGTAGGAATATCGTTCTCTACTTACATTTACTTCAGGTATAAAATCATCAGCACAGGGATCTTTGGAATGATCTAGAACTTTGGCTTGTTGTACTAAACCCTCTATCAACTGTTCATATTCTGTACTCTTCATTCTAGAGAGATAAAAATATGGTATCAATATACAAATATGACAAATATTATTATCGTCTTTTTTTCAATGCCACATAATGGTATTGTTCGTCACCAAAGTCAATACATTTACCTCACTGGTGTCATTAGAGGTATTCAATATAAAGCACTATACTCTTTACCGAATGACAGAATGTTAGACTTGTCCTAAATGAAAACATTTGCAGACGACAAACTAAATGTGCTTCGATTAATGGTAGGAATCAGGGCTGTAACAAGAGAAAATGTTGCAAACCAGTATTTTCTCCTTCTGTCACAATGTTTTAAAAAGCCCTCTTTCTTACAGTCATTAAAACAATTATGTTATTTGGTAAAGGGCTAAATAAATACACCAAAATGTTGCATATTACATTAATATGAGAAATTCACTATTGCTACACTGAATTAGTCACACTTAATTTCCAACCTGAAAGTCCTATCAACAGAAAGACAATAGCTTCACCTAATTCACTCTTTCCAATTTGTAAGGCAATTTTTATAGAAATCCAGTCAAATATTCAAATCACTGTACTAAAATACAGAAAATACTTAACCCTAAGGCCGCTAAGTGCAACCCAAAGACCTTTTGCAGACAGTGTAGATCAAGATCAGACTGCACAGAACATACAGTCTGATCTTTGATCTCACTGTCTGATACCAAGATATCTATTCCCACAAAAAAACTTTGAAATAGAAAAATCTTGATTTTTACTATCAGCTTGAAAGTTCCTTTTCCTTTACTTAGCAAGATAAGTGTTAATTTCTCTAGCCACCAGTAAGTTTCATTGTCCTACTTCACATTATGATTTAGACAAGCTTTGGGGAAAGGTCAAGCTTGGAAGAAAATGGATTTCATGGCTCTATGATCATGTGATGACTTGCATGGTATCATGTTTCACAGAGATGCATTGAACCTCCTTTTCCCCTTGCACTGCTCATTTTGTTAGTTTATATTGTTTTTTTCCTTTTTCCAGTTGTCATAAATCTTCATCAAATGATCCCTTATCTTTCCACCCTGACAAGAAGGCACCTGTAAAAATTGTAGGCTAGCCTGCATGTCCCAAAATGTTTTCTACTGTCTTAAAGACATTTCCATCATTTGAGCAGCATTGAAATGTCTTCTGCAGATGTTTGCAAGACTGACAGGTCTAAAATTTTGTCTGATAAAGTGTTAAACTTATCATAATCTTAAAACTGCATATGAGATTACATCAGTTTACAAAATTGAACTTTGACCCCCCCCCCCCCAAATCATCTCACAATTCTGACCATTAAAATAAATTAATTCTCACAATGATAAAAATCTACTTTTCTACTTACTTCTCAATATCTTTTAACTTTACATTGGGCTCTGTCTGAATTTTGTGGTTGTTGAAATACAACTGTTGGAAATATGGATTGATATTAAGTCCCTTGGACCCAAAATGGTAAGTACGGGAAACATCTGGAATGATGCATTCTCGATCTTTACGGATCATGTTGTGTCGCATCCACATGTCCCAGTCCCATTGCTTCGAGGAAAGAAAAAAAAGTTTCTGTTTTTTGTCTCAAATTCCGTTTTTATCAGTATTTTTAGTTATATCACGTTAGCCAGTATACTTATCTACCTCTTACATAAATTACTACCCAAGACTTTTCATAACACTTTTTCAAAACCATTGGATTCCACCATTTTCTCCTTTTCCTTTTATCTTTTCAAAGCCTTCTCTGCAAGGGCTTTAAAAACCCTGGATGATGTGGTAAAGGGCTAAACAAAGATTATCAGTTTTGAACAGAACTCTTTATAGCCTAATCAGTTGTTAAAGATTGAAGAATACTTACTTTATCCACAGAAGGCCACTGAGGCAGCAGTTCTTCTATAAATAGAGATTTTTTCATCATCCAACCTAGCCCAGGCATTGTCTCTATCCTATACAACAGACTAGGATCTTTACAAGAATGCTCGTAACCCTGAAAATATTAAAGATTTAAAACCCTTTACAAAACGACAAAATTTTGGACTGGTCCAAATTGAAAGATGACAATTTTACATTAAGTTGGTAATTTTTCTTTGAAAGGGTAGAAAACATTGTGGTAAAAGGAGAAAATGATGGTTACCAGCATTTTCTCCTTTTCCTCCGATGTTTTAAAAAGTCCTCTTTCTTGAGGTTGTTTAAACTCAGGATTGTGTGGTAAAGGGTTGACCATAGCAAATATGACTTTTCATATCCTACTATAGAAAGGTTTCGAAAACACTGAAGGGAAAAGAGCAATTGCTATTACAAAGCAAATGATCTTTTTCCTACTACATTAAAAAATCATTTGTTTTACACTAACTGTGAAACAAATTCTAATAACTTGTATTAATCACTCTTGTTGATAGCTTGCTGGAAAGCTTAACCAGTACTCATGCCTTGATCTGGATAGTTCCAAAGGCTCACCCTGCCCATCACAAGATTTGAACCTAAAACACTGACGTTAGTTTAGAGAACAACTTTCTTCCCATACATTGCTGTCACCCACATTTTTTTCCCCACAAAGTTCACTGTATCATTTACAATAGGGCATTTCATCTTCCTTCAAATATTTCACCACTTGTTATTAGTATGTCTAAAAATAGAAATATGCACTGATGGGTTAAATTATTTTCAGTACCACTGACCCTTAAACCTTTGACCGCAAAATACCAAGTTTTAACAACCCTAAAAAATAAGCCTCTTGAAAACACTGTGGGAAAAGGAGAAAATGCTGGTTAACAGGAGAAAATGCTGATAACCAGCATTTTCTCCCTTTCCCTCAATGTTTTCAACCCACTCTAAGACAAATTCCATCTTTCAGCCACATTTAATTTGTTGTCTGCAAATGCTTTCAAATTGGATAAGTCTAGAATTTTGTCATTTGGGTTAACGAGTTAATGAAGTCAACTTTAAATTTATTCCTTACCTGATCATTCCATGCTGATATACAATACAGGGTGGGATCTTGCTCTAAAATAGGCATAGTTTGTTTGAAATAGCTGAAATATAAAAAATAAAAAAATGTGCATGGTTAATTTCATGACAGTAACATACCAATCACACTGCAGTCTCATTTCTAGTTTTAATAATTTTGATTTTGACAAGCTCCAACTCTATAAACATATTTGTTGCCATTCATCTTGCAGTGCACAAACATGCAAATATACTTCAAACTAGATTTTCCTATAGTTTTCCACCAACAATATACACTTTTTTTCCAGATTATCAATACATACGGAATATTAGGTTGCAGCAACTATACCTACAACTTTCCACGACAAAATTTTGCAGTTTTTGTATATTTCATTCATAAATTGGTTAACAAAATAAAACATACAACGGCGTACTAGCTAGGAACGTCATTTTTATGAATGGTGGATAAATATCGCAGCATAAATTATGACCAATCAAATCACAAATAACATGTATGTTTTCTGCACATGAGTTACGTCATCATACCATATTTGGAACCATATTTCACAGTGTGTAGATTCAAAAGTTTTTTCTGTTGTGTTATTTTTTATCCACATTCAATACATGTCTTTGAGCTGGCAAATTTTCAGGTATTTAATACATGTACATAATAGGCCTTTACAACACTGCTGTAAAAAAATCTACATTATCCTTTATTTAACCCTTTACCAATCAATCCCTGGTTTTCACGACCCTGGGAAAGAAAGCTTTTGAAAACATTGTGGGAAAAGGAGAAAATGCTGGTAACCAGCATTTTCTCCTTTTCTCACAATGTTTTTTGCTCTATTAGAGAGCTTAAGCTCATTTTTACCAAACTGGAATTTGTCATCTGCAAATGCTTTCAAATTGGTCTAGTCTAAACTTTTGTTGTGTGGTAAAGGGTTAAGACAAAACTAAACTATGTATCAAAATGAATACTCACTAGAAGAAATCAGGACTAGCATCTAGGTCTTCCTCTATCAGTATTATATAGTCTGAGGACTGAAAAACATGGACATGTAATTGGTTGGTTGTCTAAAGATGTTCATGCAATTGAGTGGTTTTGTGTTCACATGACATTGTGCATGTAACTGAGTGGTTTTGTGAAAACATGTACATGTAATAGAGTGGTTTTGTGTAAACATGTGCATGAATGGTTTTGTGAAAACATCTACATGTAATTGAGTGGTTTTGTGTAAATATGTATTTTGTAATTCAGTGGTTTTGAGTGAATACATACATGAAATTAAGTGGTTTTGTGAAAACATGTAAATGTAACTGAGTGGTTTTGTATGAATGTGTATACGTAAATGAGTGTATTTCTGAAGCTAATTACATACAGCAAATATTTAACTGCATGGCATGATAAGCAATCATATCTAAATACACATATCAGTAAAAAGAAAATACCACAATGTTTCTAAAAGGTATCTACAGGTAGTAAAAACGTTGTATTTGTACAGATGTAACTTAATTGTCAAAAAATAAACACCAGCTTACTGCTGCCCTCATCAAGATGTATTATTTTGTAACTAATGAAAGTATGTTCAAAATATCGAACATGAGCACTCCTACGAATGCAGTTGCTTTTTCAGTGCAAATACTAAGTTGAAAAAGGGCCATAAGCATGTCAAATATATTTCAAGGGGAAATCTGCCCTTCTGATATGGATTCCCCTTATAGTAGTCAATAACTGCTTCAAGTTCAAAGTACTGACTGATTAGTTGAATGGTGTTTTTTGCCACTTTCAACATTATTTCAGTCATAACATGGCAACAGCTCACATATTCATGTATTTTCTGAGTTCCACCAGTACTACGCCAGGGCTTTGAAGTGTCTTGCCTGAGGACACTCCCATGAAAAACCCAGTGGAACCAGTGAGGCTCAAACCCAGGGCCTCCAGGTCACAATTCCTACACTTTACCACTGAGCAACACAGGACCCTATGAGTTCAAAGCAAATAGCTTTCATAATGACAGAGATGTAAGGAAATGTTAAGGTTTTCTCAACAACAACACTTACGCAGACTAGAAAGGGCTGTGGCAATAGCTTGATCTTTTCTTTGCAAAACAGCCAAGCTGAAAATCAGGCTTTCCCTCCTGTAGATTTATTTTTACACAAAACTTTACCCTTAGAGCCCCAAATAAATAAAATCAAAATTTTCCATCGTCAAAAAACACCTGAATAATTGTTGAAAAACAACATTCTATTGTTCAATATTTTGGCTGATGCCTTGTTCACGAGTTTGAAACACTTTTTCCTCTGGAACATTTTTTAAGCGTGTATTACTTCAACCATATTTTTTTGTAAGAAGCTGAAATAATGCACGCTTAACTCTTTACCAATCGACAACATTTTGGATGTTTCCAAACTGAAAGCATTTGCAGATGACAAAATAAATGTGACTCAAAAACTGAAATTTGTTTTGGGAAAGGTAGAAAACACTGTAGGAAAAGGAGAAAATGCTGGTTACCAGCATTCTCTCCTTTTCCCACAATGTTTTCAAAAGGCTTCTTCCCCAGGGTCGTTAAAAGTCGGGATTGTGTGGTAAAGGGTTAAAAAATGTTCCAGAGGTAAAAGCATTTCAAATTCTTGAAAAAGGCAGAACTCAAGATGTATATACTGCAAATTCAAAGTAGTTTTTGTCAGTGTATCTGGCAAAGAAGCTACCAGAGTAGACCAAGATCAGACTGCACAATCTGTGCTGTCTGTTCTTGATCTACACTGAACACATCAGCAATTAAAGCTGAATTTGGTGCTTCATTGTTAAAGCACATTCAATGTGATCTAGTTTAAAAATTCTACTTGCTAAAACCCTTTCCCAAACAAGCCCTGGTTTTCATGTGTCTGCAGTACAAGTCTTTTGAAAACACTGTGGGAAAAGGAGAAATTGCTCGTAACGAGCAATTTCTCCTTTTCCCACAGTGTTTTCTATCCTTTTTGAGACCTTTCTGCCATTTTCATCAAATTTAAAATTGTCGTCTGCAAACTCTTTCAATTTGGACCAGTCCAAAATTTGTCGTTTGGGAAAGGGATAAATGGCTAGGACTGAAAAAAGACTTACAGGAAACAGTTCAAATGTGGCAGTGATACTGGCTTTATAATGCTGTGAAATTCGACTATTTTTCACACCATATGGGGTATGTTGGATGGCCTTTATATTGAACAGCTGTGCAACATCCTTGGGTTCCTGCAAAATTGAACAGGTACAATTTGTAAGCATAGAATGCCTATCACAACAATAGTTGTTAGTGCACAAAGTGTAGATCAAGGTCAAGCAGCATAAAGTCTTCATTTTCTAATGTTTTGTGGGTCATTCTGAATTACAGTTAAACCCTTTACCACATAATCTTGACTGTTAACCCTTTACCACACAACGCCAAGTTTTAACGACCCTGAGCTAAATAGCCTTTTGAAAACACTGTGAGAAAAGGAGAAAATGCAGGTAACCAGCATTTTCTCCTTTCTCCATATTGTTTTTTACTCAATTTAAAATATGTTCTAACATAACAGCAGCATTTAGTTTGTCGTCTGCAAATGTGTTCAATCTGAGCCACTCTTAAATTTTGGCGAGTGGTAAAGAGTTAATGACCCGAGAAAGAAACCTTTGGAAAACATTGTGGGGGAAAGCAGAAAATGCTGTTAACTATCATTTTCTCCTATTCCTACAATGTTTTCTAACTTTTCCGAGCCTAATGCATATGTAATTTGTCGTCTGAAAATGCTTTTAATTTAGGCAAGTTTAAAATTTTGCCTTGTGGTAAATGGTAAAATATGTCAAAAAGTATTCTGACAAAGGTAGAAACCACTAGACAAGAGCAGCTTCTTTTGATATATTTTCAAAAGTATTCTGCTGCAAGAATGAAACAAGCTCCACAAGGCAGAGAAATATATGCCTGAAGGTAGCTCTCAAGAGCATGTCACCCTTGACCCACCCACCCCCGCCCCCACTGTAACCTTACTGTAACCTTGGCCTCAACTCCCTTCCAAACAACAAAAGTTTTTGCTTAGTCCAAAATGTCCAAAATCAAAGCATTGCAGACGACAATTTAAATGTAGCTCCAATAAAACAATTTGTAGAAAACATAGTGGGAATAAGAAAAAATGCTGGCTACTAGAATGTTTTTTTCCTTTTCCAACATTGTTTTCAAAAGCCTTCTTCCTCAGGGTCATTAAAACTGGGGATTTTTTGGTATAGGGTTAAAGCCTGGCATCTTGAACCTGTACTGTGCATGTCATCTGATCCAGGTGCACATGTGTATGAACTATTTTGAAACTAAGAAAAGGGGTTCAAGAAGTACAGAACTGACACGAAAGTCATCTGCAGAACACAGTAAGTTAATTTAGACCAGCCCCCATAGCTCAAGTGGTTGAGCTAGTGGTAGATCATAGGACTTGTAAACATCAAGTCTTGGGTCACTTGAAGGTGTGGGTTGGAACCCCACGGCTGGCCATCTGAAATTATAGTCTTTCAGATGAGATGTTAAATCGAGGTCCTGCGTGACAGTGCTATACACCAAGCACATTAAAGACCCAGGCATAACTTAGGATGGGTTTCGCTCTGTATCTTGCACTGTCCCCCATAACAAAACTAACACCTTTCAGGGGGCATTGCCCATATGGCCAACCGGTGGCAACAATAAGTAAATGAAAATTCAATCATCAAACTGTATGTTGTAAATGATAAAAATAATAACTTACATCATAAAAGCCATCAATGAAGACAGTAAGATTATTTATTGGAACACCTGGGGTTTGTGACAAAGTCTTCAGCATTCTGTAAAATATAATTACAATACATCATTTTGTTTTTCATGTGTGTGTGTGTGTTTAATCTTTCCTCAGAGAGGAAGATTATAAAAACATTGTGGGAAAAGCAGAAAAAGCGGGTAATTGACAATATCTCTTTCCAAACATTATTTTCTACTCTTTCAGAGACAAATACGATCATTTGAGCCACATTTAATTTGTCGTCTGTAAATGCTTTCGATTCCGACCAGTCTAAAATTTTGTTGTTGGTAAAGAGTTAATGCCATTTTCAATAGTATTTTATTTATATCAAAGCAGCATGCGCACATATCAATCAGGTGTTCCTTTCACCGATATTTCACATAACATTAAATCCAATTCAAAGGCTGCTAACACTTTCAACTTCAAAATTATGTTCAACAGCAACAGGAATGAATCCTGTTGTGCTATTTTCCATCTACACTCTACAGAAAAAGCTTTGGCTGAGACAGTATTCTATAAAATAATACATACACTATAACTTGGCAGCAACTCAGACCAACTTCATTTTTGCACTTTTGCAAAATGTGTAAGAACAAAGTGGCAAAATCTAAAAATTACTGGTAATTAAAAATTGCTTGTCACAAGCAACTTTCCCTTATGCCAAAATGTTTCCAACATGGTCTGCTGCAAATCAAAATAGTTGTCAGGTGGTGTTAACCTTTTATTACACAATCCCCTACTTTAATGACCCTAAGAAAGAAGCCTTTTGAAAACATTGTGAGAAAAGGAGAAAAAGCTGGTTGCCAGCATTTTCTCCTTTTCCCAAAAAGTTTTCCACCCTATCAAAGACAAATTCCATCATCTGAACCAGACTGAAATGGTCATCTACTAATGCTTTCAAATTGGACAAGTCTAAATTTTTGTCTTTTGGCAAAGCATTACTGTACTTATTCCAAAACCTCTATTGATTAAGTTGCTAAGTCTTAAGACAAAATTTCAGACTTGTCCATACTGAAAACATTTACAGACAACAAGTAAAATGTGGCCATAACAATGGGATATATCTTTGAAAGGTAAGGAAACATTATGACCACAAGCGGTTTCTCTTTTTCCAACAATGTTTTCAAAAACCTTCATTCAGCTGTTCAAACATAGACCTATTTAGAAAGGGTTAAAACTTATAAGATAAAAAGCATCATGCAACCAAACAAAAAATTCATTGTCTGTGGTAGATTTGTTAAAACATGTCTTCACATGAAAATACATTCATCACCTCTATACCAAGCAATACCCTGTTTTTAAGACCCTGTGGAAAATGGCTTTACAACATTGTGGGAAAGAAGGAAATGGTGCTTACCACAACGATTTTTTCATACTGTATCAACATTACACCCATCAACTGACCCATATTTGATTTGTTGTCTGCAGGTGCTTTCTATTTGGCTAAGTCAAAAATTTTGTTGCCTGGTACAGAGTTTACCAAATTTGAAGTGGGCAGTTTTGCAAAACATCCACGTAAAATCTAAAGATGAACATTACAGAAGGCTTAACTCTTTACCACACGACAAAAATGTAGACTAGTCCAAATTGACAGCATTTGCAGACAACATTTTAAATGTAGCTCAAAACATAAAACTGGTCTCTTAAAGGGTAGAAAACATTGTGGGAAAAGAAGAAAATGCTGGTTACCAGCATATTCTTCTTTTCCCACAATGTTTTCAAAAGGCTTCTTTCTTAGGGTCGTTAAAAGTCGGTATTGTGTAGTAAAGGGTTAAATATATCATTCATGTAAAACATTGAATCACTTGTGCAACAAAGAAATTGCCAGCTACGAGCAATTTCTCCTTTGCCACAATGTCTTGAAAAGTATTCTGTTGCAAAAAGCCACCTGCTGATGGCAAAGTGTTAATCTGTATGTTACCTGAAGAGATATTGCGGTCTATTACTGGCTATCACAGAAACTGCAATGTTTAATACTCCTCCATCCGGCAGCTGTTGTGGGTAAACAAAATAGTAAACTTAGTGTTACATCAGAATCAACCTTTGGGTGATTGTGTTATGGCTATAGAATTGTTTTGTTTGTTTGTTTGTTTGTTTGTACAGAGTTTAAGACTGTTTTCAATATTACTTCAATTACATATCTGTGGCCAGTGGACTTATCCATGCTCTCTTGGAATTTCGTATGCTAGTACTTCCTGCACCGGCTGCTTTTCTACACAAACATTGTCAAAACAATGTGCAGGGGTGAGAGAAGAATGAACCTTGTATTGTAAGTCCTCTGACAGTCATTTAGCTACAAAATGGCATGATACATATTAAAGAAGACACAAATTTTTATAACAAGAGCACCCATGCCGATGCATGGCTATGGTTGCTTGATTTTCAGTGCAAATCTAAGTCAAAAAGGGACATGACTGCGTCAAAAATACTTTGATGGTTACCTGCCCTTTTTGTATAGGTTTCCCTTTTGTCCAAGTTTGAAGCAAATACCTACAGTAATGACAAAAATGTCAAAATTTTTGCACCACAACGATGCAGACAATAGCAGCACCAGGTCTACTGCAATACATGCTCTTTGATGTTTTCTTTGAAAACAGCAAAGCTAAAAATTAAGCTAAGCCAAGTAGCTTAGTCAGTAATGTACTAGATTTGAAACCAGGGTTTTGTTGCCTTGATTCCCTTGCTTGACCAAGAACTTTGAGGACAAAATCATTGGCTTGTCTGTTTGAAAACATTTGCAAATGACAAATTAAAACCTGGCTAAAATGTTAACACATAGCTTTGAAAGGCTTGAAAACATCATTGGAAAAGGAGAAAGTGCTGGTTACCAGCATTTTCTCCTTTTCCCACAATGTTTTCAAAAGCTTTGTTCTTCACAGTCAATAAAATATGGGACTGAGTGGTAAAGGGTCAATACACGAATGCATGTGAAAAGATTTGGCAAAAGAAGATATTACTTGAAACAAACAATTTCTCCCTTAGCCACTAAGCTTTCTAAAGTGCCACAGCACCAAAAAAGTCATTTGCAAGATGATTAGCAGAACATGGCACTTACAGGTTTATGCAGAAACTCTATAGGAGTTGGCTGAACACAGTGACACACATCTCCATAACCTTCATATTTGGAACAAAAATATCTCCGTCTAGCCATCGACTCTGTTTTGGGCCACCCTGGACAAATACTATCTGAAATTTTGTTGACAAGTATATAAATTTGCCATGCTATGTCTTTAAAAGGGCTTTTATACATCTGCGAAAAGTATCAACCCATGTCTGCCTGTGCAGTCCACCCAAGCTGACAAGGGTCAAAACTTTTTGCTGTCTGTAAAATTTCTGCATGTCCAAGGATTATTCTAGCTCATGATGCAGTTCGCTGTAAGACAAAATGGATTTTAGTGATTCCGTAATTACTTGATGACTTGCTTCATATGATGCATAAGGAAGATGCATTAAGCCCCTTTTGTCAGAGTGTGCCTCAAATCACCTTTCCCAAACAAGCCCTGGTTTTCACATGTCTGCAGTACAAGTCTTTTGAAAACACTGTGGGAAAAGGAGAAATTGCTCGTAACGAACAATTTCTCCTTTTCCCACAGTGTTATCTACCCTTTTTGACAACTTTCTGCCATTTTCATCAAATTTAGAATTGTCGTCTGCAAACTCTTTGAATTTGGACCAGTACAAAATCTGTCGTTTGGGAAAGGGTTAAGAATGAACCTCTTGGAATACATCTATACCTCTCTGTCTCAGTGGTAATACATAGAAAGTGTAATTCTTGGGTTGCCAGGTCAAATTCCTCCCTAGCTCAAATTCTTTGACAAAACATGAATTATCCTTCTCTAGCCACTTAATATTTTACCACACAATCTCGAGTTTTAACAAACCTGAGAAAGAGGCCTTTTGAAAAAATTGTGGGAAAAGCATTTTCTCCTTTTCCCATAATGTTTTCTGTCCTTTTACAAACAAATCTCACCATATGAGCCATAATTAATTTGTCGTCTGCAAATGCTTTCAATTTAGTGAAGTGGAAAATTTTGTCATTTGGTAAAGGATCAACCCTTAAAGTACCAAATGAGCCCAATGAAGATTTTCATTCTAGAACAAGACCCAGATAATTGTATTTTTGTGGCTGCCTTTTGTCTGTCCTGTTTAACCCTTTACCAGACGACAAAATTTTAGCCTGGTCCAAATTAAAAGCATTTGCAGATGACAAAATAAATGTGACTGAAAAATTAAAATTTGTTTTGGGAAGGGCAGAAAACATTGTGGGAAAAGGAGAAAATGCTGGTTACCAGCGTTTTCTCCTTTTTCCACAATGTTTTCAAAAGGCGTCTTTCTCGGAGTCGTTAAAAGTCTGGATTGTGTGGTAAAGAGTTAAGCAAAGCCAACAGTGTAGATCAAAGATCAGACTGCACATTTTGTGCAGTCTGATCTTGATCTACACTTGCTGCAAAGCCAACTATAGTAGTGAAAGGCACTTTACGGGTTAACATTGTTTTGACTGTTTTTAATGAAAGAGATAGCTAGTCACAAGAAAGTGTTGTGTATAGCGCTTTTTAATGAACTACTGAAACTGTATATAGATGCATTTTCCCCCATTTTATAAGTGAAACACAGCTAAAATTGTATAATTGATTTATCGTGTTTAACGCGTTTTCAACATTATTTCAGTTACATCGCGGCGGCCAGTGCATCTATCCATGCTTTCCTGGAGTTTCTTTGTACCAGTACTCCGCACAATATTCTCTCCATTGGCTGCCCTCCCACATAACCATCACCCAAAACAATGGTCAGCGGTGACAGAGGAATGCATCCTGTCGCAACGACTATCATCAATCCTCAGAAAAAAATTGGCCAAGCTGGGGATTAAACCAGCGACCTCCTGTTCTCAAGTCCTGTGTGCTACCAACTGAGCTATGGGGGCTTGATGAAACAAACACTGCTAAAAAGTGAATGAAACATCAAATATACAACTTAAATCATACACCAATTTCCCAGTGTATTTGTACAAAAGGAACTCACCTTCCATCGATGTCAAAGTTACGTTAACTTTAAGTTGAACCAAGTGTCCCCAACTGCTAAAATCTGGAGATTTACCAATAACTTCACCATAAGCTCGTTCTAGAAACAAACATATAACAAAATCCCATGATCAAATGACACTGAGGAAGAAGTCTTTTGAAAACATTGTGGGAAATTAGAGAAAATGCTGGATAAAAGTATATTCTCTTTTTTTTTCACTAAGTTTTCTATCCTTTCAAAGACAAATTTCATCATTCAAGAAGCATCTAATTTGTTGTCTGAAAGTGCTTGTAATTTGGACCTGTCTGGTAAAGACATAAACAGTTACAAAAGTCTTAATGGTATCATTACATTCTGATGTAAGGATTTTGATTACCCATTACCCCACAAGCAAAAGTTTTAATTACCCCAAAGAAAAATGCCTTTTGAAAACATTGTGGGAAAAGGAGAAAATGCTGGTAACCAGCATTTTCTCCTTTTCCCACAATGTTTTCTACCCTTCCCAAAACAAATTTCAATTTTTTAGTCACATTTATTTTGTAGTCTGCAAATGCTCTAAATTTGGACTAGTCTAAAATTTTTTTGTGTGCTAAAGAATTAAAGAAACAGGAATAAAACAATTTATAGCATAACCTCCCTTCTTTTCAGTGTAATAAATTATGACCATTACGAATTTTGTTATTTCATACATATCTGATATCATATTTGTTTGACATCAATTGTGACATCATTTTGTATGTATTTTAGAGAAGTGAACTGTTTTATTTTTAATGGAAATTACAGTGTTTGCACTGATGGTTTTGCATATTCCGATCTGTAACTTGTGAAATACCATACTGTGATAAAGAGAATCTGACATTCATTTGCTTGTGAGGTATAATGTTACTTAACTCGTCTAACAAAATGTTAAAAAATCTTGCGAAAGGCTCTCTTACTAACATTTGTCTAGACTTGTTCAATAAAATTTCATCTCAAATGCCAAATGTCAGATCCTATATATATACAAACAGACAGTCCTGAACTCTTTACCATGGTTTCAATTTGGACCAGTCTGAAATTTTGTCCTTTTGTATAGAGTTAAAGCATTGTGGACAAAGGTGCAATTGCATGAAACAAGCAATTACTCCTTTTCCCACAATGCCTATCATTTCATTCAAAAAAAGCTTTGCATCCTTCAGATGTATTTTGTTGTATTTAAACAGTTTTTCATGTCTAAAATCTGTATGCTAACAGCTTGACTTTCATAGCACCTAATATTACTTTAGTTGCCTGCTTATGAGGCCGGTGTCAATCAAAATCAAACTGGAGAAAACATGCAGTCTGATCATTAATCTACACTGTCTGCTTTGCTGAGGCATTCATGACAAGAGCAACGTTATACTTGCTAAAGTCTACCTTCTACAATGAAAATGTCTTTGGGCTTATTCAGCACTCTAATGGTAAAACTAGCAAAAGAAAAATAGTGAAAGATGGGGCCCATATTTACCAACCATTCTCAATAACATTCTTAGTCCAAGTCTTTGACGAAGAATGTTTTTGGAGGGTAACAAAAGTTCTGATTGACTGTCATTTGGTCTAGCCAATCAGAAAATGGGTCACTTTCTCATTCTAGAAAATGACCAAGAATACAATTCAGAATGGTTAGTGAATTCAGCCCACAACTTACTCCCACTAACTGTAACAAATGCCCAACTATCCCTCCAAGCCAGGGATTTTGCATGCTGACTGCCCAGATCTGTTAACACCTGTCTACATTTGTCCTTCATCTGGAAAGCGCCCTCATCCTGAAATGATACAAAAATAAACTTTGTGGTATATGACTGGGTATTCATATGACTAACTCTATACTTTAGGCCCTGCAATAAGTCTCCAAAGGTTGATTTAACATACAAACAATTTGCAATCAAACCATGGGTCCATTTCCACTAAATACTGTACTGGATTTGAAACACAACCCTGCAACAGATCTAACCCTGAATGTTCAGTGTCCAAGAAATAACAAGAGCACTGCATACCAGTGCCAACACTCCAATGCAGTTGCCTTTTTAGTGAGAATTTGAAGTTGAAAAAAAGGGAACAAAACTGATTCAAAAATAACTTCAAGGTTACCTGCCCTTGATGTATGTATTCCCCTTTTGATGGTTAACAGCTAGCCTAAGTTTGAGTAAATACCTTCAATAATGACAGAGATACAATGTATTGTCACATTTTCATAGCTCTTTACCAAATCACAAAATAGTCAAAATTGAAAGCATTTGCAGACGACAAAAATAAATGTGACTGAAGAATTGAATTTTCTGTAGGGAAGGGTAGAAAACATTGTTGGAAAAGGAGAAAATGCTAGTTACCATGTTGGTATGTAGATTTCAGGGTTTATGATTATTCAGCTTATTCAATTGCAGGGGTTATCATCAACAAAGCTGTAACTTCCAAGAGATTTTTATCATCTGAGATCAACTAAAGGGAAAGGATAGACTGAAAAAATTTAGATCATAAAGTAAAGAAAAAAAATCTTAACTCTTCTGTTTAGAGTTTCACTTCTCACCAGTCTTCTGTACAATGCTGGTCACAAGTATTTTTTTCCACAATTTTTTCAACAGCCTTCTTTATCAGGGTTTTGCACAATGTCTTCAGCGGTCTTCCTCATTAATGTTGTTAACTCTTTACTAAATGACAGCATTTCAGACTTGTCCAAATCGAAAGCATTTGCAAACGACAACATAAATGTGACTCAAAAAGTAAATTTTAATTTGGGAAGGGTTGGAAACATTGTGGGACAGGGAGAAAATGCTGGCTACCAGCATTTTCTCCTTTTCCAATAATGTTTTCAAAAGCTTTCTTTTTCTGGGTCGTTGTGTGGTAAAGGGTTTAAACTCAGGATTGAGTAGTAAAGGGTTAGATACATAATCTCTCGCAGCATTTTAGGATTTTGTGCCAGAATTTCTCAAAGGCATGTGGGAATGTCACATGATAGTAACATAGGTTGATAATGTGGAGTTGCAATCAACTGGCTTTGCAGCCAATGTAGATCAAGATCATGACTGCACAAAATGTGCAGTCTGATCTTTGATTTACACTGTCCCCTTTGCATTAACATTTTGCACAAAAGCAACCTTGAAATTGCAATTATTTGGGTTCTATAGCCAGACTGAAAATGCCTGTTTTTCTTTTGTTTTTTTTTCAAAGCTCCAGGAGTTAAAAACGATTTCAACAAAAAAGATAACACCTACGAAGGAATCCTGACATACCTTAAGTGTGAACACAATGATTCTACCAAGGGATAACTTCTGCAAAAACTGTATCATAGCATCATCCTCATTGGTCAAGTAAGTATCAAACAGGTTTTTGGCCATAACTTGCCCCTGGAAGAAAAAGTCTCATTTTCATACCAGAATACATAAAATAATTATGGAACTCTTTACTAAACAATCCCGATTTTCAACGATCCCGAGAAAGTAGCTTTTTAAAACACTGTCGGAAAAGGAGAAAATGCAAGTAACCAATCTCCTTTTCCTGCAATGTTTTCTGCCCTACTAAAGACAAATTTCCTCATTTGAGCCATATTTAAATTGTCATCTGCAAATGCTTTCGATTTGGATGAATCTACATTTTGGTCGTGTGGTAAAGATTTAACACACAATCCTGACACAACAGAATTTTGAAAATATGGTAGGAAAAGGAGAAAATGCTGGTAACCAGCATTTTCTATTACCAGCATTTTCCCATTTTCGCATAAAGTTTCCTACCCTTACAGAGACAAATCCCATCATTTAACTCTCTTCCAGATAACAAAATTTTAGACTTGTCCAAATTGCAAGTTTTTACAGACAATAGATTCAGTGTTGCTAAAATTTTGAAAAGTCTCTGACATGATAAAAAAAACATTATGGGAAAAAGAAATATTACTGGTTTCCACAATTTTATAAAAAAAGCCTTATCTCTCAGAATCATTAACCAGTGGTATTGTTTGTTAACCCTTAGGCTGCTAAGTGCGACTCAAGGACCTTTTGCAGACAGTGTAGATCAAGATCAGACTGCACAGAACATGCAGTCTGATCTTGGATCTACACTGTCCAGCGAGAAGTTATTTTCCTCCTGAAAAATAACACTGAAATAGCAAAATTATGGATTTTACTATCACATTGAAAGTTTCAGTTCAGTTATTCAGTAGGATAGAAGTAAAAGGGGTTAAGAGTTTTTTGCATAGAAAGTATTTTTCTTGCAATTATACTCTGTTCTTTCCTAAATATCAAGAAAATGACTCACCAGCAATGGCTTTAGAAAAGAACTGTTTGCATGAACTGACATAGGAAACAAGGTTTGAACTTACTGTGGCTTGGTTAAGGACAACAACATGTATACCTCGGCCATGATCTGTTGTTTCATTGTTGTAGTAAACCTGCAAATACAAAAAGAATATACAAAATTTTATTTAGATTTAGGTTCAGCCCTAAAGGGTTAAGTATTCCGTAACATTATACAACATTTCTACAACCGAACAGGTTTTGTATGAAAAAGTGAAATATTTTGATAGATTTTTGTTTATTTATAGTAGTTACCAGTTGCCTATAAAAACTCCACTCCCACAAAAAATCTCAGTGCTTTGACTTTAACAGCCCCGAGAAAAAAGGCCTTTGAAAACATTGTTGGGCAAGGATTTAGTTTAGTTTGTATTGGAGTTTAACGCCATTTTAACACCTCAGTGTATATCATGGTCGTCAGTGATGCACCCATGTGTTTCCCGGCTTTCTCACACCAGTACCGACACAACTTTTCTTTCCAAATCCACTGACTACTTTTCTCACATGCATCAGTGGGGAAGAGAGAAAAAATCAGCGGAAAGAAAGTTTGCCTCAACCGGGTATCAAACTCAAAACCTCCAGGTCACGAGTCAGATACGCTAACCACTGAGCTACCTAGGTGGGCTGGGCAAGGAAATAATGCTGGCATTTTCTCCTTCTTGCATAAGTTTTCTTCCCTTTGAAAGACACATTTCAGTTTCTTAATAACCTTTGCTTTATTGTCTGCAAAAGCTTTCACTTAAGACAAGTGTAATAATTTTATTAAATTCGGTAAAGGGTTATCACTTTTTGTCAGAGTTTAGTGGATTCAACCATGCACATGTATTTCTTGTATAGGCAGCTTTGTATCTGCCAAAGATTTGTGAATACTGACTTAGACTGATTTCCCTACTAAATTTGTTTTAACTCTTTACCAAACGGAAAAATTTTAGACCAATCGAAATGAAAAGCATGTGCAGATGACATAAATAGGAGCCAAAATTGAAATTTGTGTTGGGAAGGGTAGAAAACATTGTGGGAAAAGGAGAAAATGCTGGTTACCAGCATCTTTTTCTTTTCCCACAAGTTTTCAAATGCTCTCTTTCTCAGGGTCGTTAAAAGACGGGCTTGTGTGGTAAAGGGTTAACTCTTTATCAGACAACTAAACTTCAGACTTGTCCAAATTGAAGGAATTGCTGACCACCGGCATTTTCCCCTTTTCCTATGATGTTTTCAAAAGTCCCTCCCCTTACAGTTGTTTAAACTCGGGATTGTGTGGTAAAGGGTTAAATACTTCCAGCTGCAGGCCTCAAATGGCACTTGCATTCATGGGTTGGATAAAATGCCAGGCTAAATTATCCCTTTACTGCAGGCCTCAAGTGGCATCTGCATTAATGGGTTGAAACAAATGCTAGGCTAAATTGTCCCTTTGCTGCTGGCCTCAAATGGCAATTGCACTCATGGGTTGAAACAAATGCCAGGCTAATTTATCCCCTTACTGCTGGCCTCAAATGGCAATTGCACTCATGGGTTGAAACAAATGCCAGGTTAAATTCTCCCTTTACTGAACAGTGCCATGGTTTAATCCTTTACCACACAATCCCGACTTTTAACATCCCCCAAGGATGAAGCCTTTCGAAAAAATTGTGGAAAAAGGAGAAAATGCTGGTAACCAGCATTTTCTCCTTTTTCCACAATGTTTTCTACTCTATGACAGACACATTTCATTTTTCGAGTCACATTTGATTTGTCGTCTGCAAATACTTTCAAGTTGGACGAGGAAAAAATGTTGTCGTTCAGTAAAGTTTTAACGACCCTGCGCAAAATCACTTTATGAAAACACAGGGGAAAAAGAAGAAAATGCTGGCAACCAGCATTTTCTCCTATTCCCACAATGTTTTCTATCCTTTCTATCCTTTCAGAAATTGATCTTATCATTTAGGACATGTGCTTTCGAAGTGGACCAGTCTAAAACTTCATTATTTGGTACAGACTTAAATCTTTACCACAAGAGCAAAATGTAGACTTTTCCAAACTGTAAGTATTTTGCAGATGACAATATAACTAGGGCTCAAATAATGGAACTTGTCTTTGATAGGGTAGAAAACATTGTGGGAGAGAAAAGGAGAAAATGCTGCTTACCAGCATTTTGTCCCTTCTACACAATGTTTTCAAAAGCTTCTTCCTCAAGGTCGTTAAAACTTGGAATTGTGTGGTAAAGGATTAAATACTAGTATCTATGTACATACTGTTTTGCCATTAACTTTTACAAAGACAGAGGATCTGTTGGAAAGAACATCTAAAACGATGGTCCGTCGAGGGATCACAGGTCTGTGGACATTTGTCTCCTCATGTCCCGCAAAAAATTGGTTTCGGCCCTTCTGGGAATCATGAGATGAATCTGGAAAGAGAAAAATGATCCTGTCTATATATCCCTTTAACACATGATCCCGAGTTTTAAACCTTGTAGAAGGCTTTTTGAAAACATTGTGTGAAAAGGAGAAAATGCTGGTAACCAGCATTTTCTCCTTTTCACACAACGTTTTCTACCCAATCAAAGACAGAAATCATTATTTGAACAACGTTTAATGAGTCTTCTACAAAAGCTTTCAAGTTTGGTTGAAGCAAAAATTTTGTCGATTAATAAAGGGTTAAATGGGGTTTTTCTGTTTTTTTTTTTCTGTAAGTGAATCCTATCACTCCATAATACCAAGGATTATTTCATCTACATCTTTCTTTAAGCCTTCACCAGATGACAAAATATCAGACTTGTTCAAAATGAAAGCATTTGCAGACAACAAATTAGACAAGTGTCAAATAATGATCATGTGTCTTTGAAAGGGTCAAAAACTAGAAACATTGTGGGAAGGAGAAAATGCTGGTTTTTCAAACAATGTTTTCAACAGCGTTTTTTATCAGAGTTGTTTAACCCTTTACCAAACGACAAATTTTTTACCTGGACCAAATTCAAAGCATAAGCAGACAACATATTAAACATTGCTAAAATGACTCTTACTGTCTTTGATAGGGTAGAAAACATTGTGGGAAAAGGAGAAAATGTTGGTTACCAGCATTTTCCCACAATGTTTTCAGAGGCTTTCTCTTTCAGGGTCGTTAATAGTCGGGATTGTTTGGTAAAGGGTTAACTCTTTACCAGACAATGAAATTTTAGACTACAGGTAATCAAAATTGAAAGCATTTGAAGACAATAGATTACATGTGGCTCAAACGGTGAGATGTGTCCTTAAAAGGGTAGAAAATATTGTGGAAAAAGGAGAAAATGCTGGTTATTAGCATTTTAATCTCTCCCCACAGTGTTTTCAAAAGCATTTCATCTCAGGACTATAATAACTCAGGATTGTCCGGTAAAGGGTTAAAACACAGGATTGTTTGGTACAGGGTTACAGCATCATTTCTTGGGTTTCACCAGTAACTAAGCTAGGGCTCTGAAGTGTCTTGCCAAAGGACACCCGGTGGATCCAGAGAGGCTCAAACCTAGGGCCTCCAGGTAACAAGCCCCACATTTTACCACTGAGCCACTCATGACCTCCTTAAAAAGATTTGAACAAAATGATGAAAAAAAAAATACATGTATCAATAACAAGTGTACACAATTTTAAGTTTACAGATGCTCATATAATAGCTGCTAGAAGGGGCTGATGCTTGTTTAAATAAAAATAAAGATCATGATGAGAATGCCTGTCTTCACTACCACACAAATAAGAATAAAATATTAATTGCCAACATTTTAGGTCTGCCTAACCCTCTACCAAGCAATCTCCAGATTAAATGACTCAACAAAGAAAGCTGTTAAAAACATTGTGGGAAAAGGAGAATAGGCTGGTAACCAGCATTTTCTCCTTTTCCCACAATGTTTTTTAGCCAACTTTAAATTAGTTTCATTTGCTGTCTGCATTTGCTTTGAAATGGACAAGTCAAAAGTTTTTTTGCCTAGTAAAGAGTTAATAGAAATATTCACTGACCTCACAACAAGATCTACCATCCAACCTGTATTAACCCTTTCCCAAACAACAAATTTTGGACTGGTCCAAAATGAAAGAGTTTGCAGACAATAATTTTAAATTTGATGAAAATGGCAGAAAGGTCTCAAAAAGGGTAGAAAACACTGTGGGAAAAGGAGAAATTGCTCGTTATGAGCAATTTCTCCTTTTCCCACGGTGTTTTCAAAAGACTTGTACTGCAGACACGTGAAAACCAGGGCTTGTTTGGTAAAGAGTTAAGCAAGCACCTGTCAGGTACACTAAAAATGTACTAGCTGAAGACAGGTGCTTGCTTAGTACAAGTATATTTCAACATATGTGCTTTCCTTTGGAATGCAACATATGGTTGCTAAATACAGGTTGCTTGCTTCATAGATGTAGCTGCTTAGGCAGATTTTACTGTACAATGACCTCACAACAAGAACTATGTAAAAGAAATGGCTACTTTTTTCCTTACATGATGAATAAAGAGTACAAGCTGTCTCGTCAGCACAAAACTGTATACCAACAATAGTTACTATCATACACTGGATCCAAAGTTCGAGTTTCAGAATCCCATACAATGAACATGTAAATAGTATTCTCATGCTTTAATCATCTTTTGTCATCCTACAATCTTCCAAACAATGCTGTGCACAAACAATAGTATTAGTCATGTTTTAGTATCCAACACTGTGAACATGTATATGAGCCATGCTCTGGCAAAAGGGGGCTTAATGCATCTCTGTGATGTATTGTACCATGCAAGTAATCACAAAATTATTGACCCATAATAGCCACTTTTTTTCAACAACTGACTGAGTCATGAGGTAGACTGGTCCTTGGACATACAGAAAATTGACCAACAGCAAAAACTTTTGGCTCAGGTCAGCCTGCACGGACTGTGCAGGCTTACCACGGTCAATACTTTTCGCAGATGCATTAAGCCCCCTTTTCAGAGCATGGCTCATATATTATAACACTTTATACATGTACATTTTTTATCAACACAATACAATCTTTTGAATAATACTGTACACAAACAATAATATTAGTTACTCATATGGGTATTTGGTTGCTTTTACCAACAATTTCAACATTATTTCCACTGAGAGGGGAATACATGTATATCGTGTTGCAATGACTATCATAACTCCTCTAACAAACCAGTCTTCATCCTTTACCAAACAATCCTGTGTTTTAACGACCCTTGGGAAAATGCCCTTTGAAAACATTGAGGGAAAATGAGAAAATGCTGGTAACAAGCATTTTCTCCTTTTCCCACATTGTTTTCTGCCCTTTTCAGACAATTTTCATCATTTGAGACACTTTTCATTTGTCTTCTGCGAATAACTTCAATTTGGGAGAGTCTAAAATTTTGTCATATAGTAAAGGGTTCATTATATTTCTTTTGTTGCTTTTAACATCAATTTCAACACTATTTCAGCTGAGAGAGAAATATATCCTGTAGTAATGACTTATATCCTGTAGCAATGACTATCATCACTCCTCTTACAAACCAGTCTTCATCCTTAACCCTTTACCGCACAATGACGCCTTTTGACCCCTGGGAAAGAAGCCTTTTGAAAACATTGTGGGAAAAGAAGAAAATGCTGGTAAACTGCATTTTCTCCTTTTCCCACAATGTTTTCTACCCAATCAAAGAAAAATTGCACCATTTTAGCCAAACTGAAATGGTCGTCTGCAAATGCTTTCAATTTGGACAAGGCTAAAATTTTGTCGTCTGGTAAAGGGTTAACCAAACAATCCTGTGTTTTAATGATCTTAAGGAAAATGACCTTTGAAAACATTGAGGGAAATGCAGAAAATGCCAGTAACAATCATTTTCTCCTTTTCCCACAATGTTTTCTGCCCTTTTCAGACAGTTTTCATCATTTGAGACACTTTCAGCTGTCTGCAAATACGTTCAATTTGGACGAGTCTAAAATTTTGTCATGTGGTAAAGGGTTCATTATGTTTCTTTGGTTGCTTTTAACTCTTTACCACATAGCAAAAATTCATCCTTGTCCAAATTTAAAGCATTTGCAGAAGACAATTTCAATGTGGCTCAAATGGAGGAATTTGTATTGGATACGGTAGAAAACATTGTGGGAAAAGGAGAAAATGCTGGTTACCAGCATTTTCTCCTTTTCCCCCAATGTTTCCAAAAGGCCTTTCGGTCAGGGTTGTTAAAACTCGGGATTGTGTGGAAAAGGGTTAACACCAATTTCAACATTATTCAAGCTGAGAGAGATATATATCCTGTAGCAATGACTATAATCACTCCTTTGACGCCATTCTTAACCCTTTTACAAACGAAGATATAGACTTGCCAAATATTAAAAAGCATTTGCAGACCACAAATTACTCTAAATGTGTCTCAAATGATGGTCTCTGCCTTTGAAAAGCCAGAAAGTATTAATCAAACAATCCTAAGTTTTAAAAATCCTAAGTTTTAACAACTCTTGGGTAAAATTTAAAAAGCAATTCAAAACATTATGGGAACAGGAGAAAATGTTGGTAACCAATTTGTACTTCTTTTCACATAATGTTTTCTACTCTTTCAGTGGCATCTCATCACCTGAGCACAAGTTACTTTGTCACTTGCAAATGCTTTCAATTTGGACAAATCTAAAATTTTGTCATGTGGTAAAGGGCTAACTCTTTACCAAACGACAAAATTTCAGACTGGCTCAAATTGAAAGCAATTGCAGACAACAGGTTATATGTAGCTGAAATGATGATTTCTGTATTTCACAGGGTAGAAAACATTGTGGGAAAAGGAGAAAATGCTGGTAACCAACATTTTCTCCTTTTCCCATAATGCTTTTAAAAGGCTTCTTTCTCAGGGACTGTGTGGGAAAGGGTTAACTCTTTACCACACAACAATTTTTAGACCAGTCCAAATTGAAAGCTATAGCTGACAACAAAATAAATGTTAATCAAAAATTAAAATTTGTTTTTGGAAGAGTAGAAAACATTGTGGGAAAAGGAGAAAATGCTGGCTACCAGCATTTTCTCCTTTTCCCACAATGTTTTCAAAAGGCTTCTTCCTCAGGGTCATTAAAAGTCGGGATTGTGTGGTAAAGGGTTAAGGAAAGGCAGAAAATGCTGGTTACCAGCATTTTCTCCTTTTCCAAAAATGTTTTAAAAAAGTTGTCTCCTTCAGAGTTGTTAATGGACTGTGTTTTTGCTGATAAATCCCATTAGATCAGCCACATTTAAATTGCTGTCTGCAAATGTTTTCAACTTTGACATGTCTTCATTCTAGTAGTCTGGGAAAAACTTAATATAATTTCTTAACCCTTTACCCCACCATCCCGAGCTTAACCCTTCACCAAACAATCCTGAGCTTTAACCCTTTTCCAAACATCAAATTTTGGACCAGTCCAAATTGAAAGAGTTTGCCGACGCCAATTTTACATTTGATGAAAATGGCAGAAAGTTCTCAAAAAGGGTAGAAAACACTGTGGGAAAAGGAGAGATTGCTCGTGAGCAATTTCTCCTTTTCCCACAGTGTTTTCAAAAGACTTGTACTGGAGACACGTGAAAACCAGGGCTTGTTTGGGAAGGGGTTAAACACCCTGAGAAAAGAGGCCTTTTAAAACATTTTGGGTAAAGAAGGAAATGTTGGTAACCAGCATTTTCTCCTTTTTCCACAATGTTTTCTATCCTTCCGAACAGACATTTCAATTTTTTAGGCACATTTTATGTTGTCTGCAAAAGCTTCAATTTGGACCAGTCTAAAATTTTGTCATTTGATAAAGGGTTAAATGACCCTAAAGAAGAAGGTGACCTTTGACAAGAGGGCCATTGGCCCTAAAGGGCTCACCTGAGTAAAGTCATCTTGGGTTGATAAAGCTAAAAAGATCCTGGTTGTAATGACGTAAAACACATGAGTGTTTGTGACCTACTTTTCTACCTCCTTGACCTATTTTTCAACTTGTCAGAGATATCATCAAGACAAACATTCTGATGGTATTTTGTGAGTATCGAACAGAAAATGTGGCCCCCCAGGTTGCACACAAGATTTTTCTAAGATTTGTCCCAGTGACCTACTTTTTGACCAGACATGAACCAAATTTGAACTTGTCTGATATATCATCAAAACAAACATTCTAACCAACTTGTATTAGAACTGATTTGAAAATGTGGCCCCTTGAGTGCTCACAACTTTTGTCTAAGATTTGGCCCAATAACCTACATTTTGACCTGACAGGACCCAATGTTGGACATGTGCTAGATCTCATCAAATCAAACACTCTGACCAAGTTTCATGGGTATCAGGATGAAAGTCTTGCCTCTACGGTGCACACAAGGTGTTCTAAAATTTGGCAGAGTGACCTACTTTTTGATTCGACCCATGACCCAATTTCAAACATGTCAGAGATATCATCAAGACAAACATTTTGACAAAGTTTCATGAGTTTCTGGCTGAAAATGTGACCTCTACAGTGCTCACGAGGTTTGTCTAAGATTTGTCCCTGTGACATACTTTTTGACCCAATATGACCCAGTTTCATACTTTCCACAGACATTATCAAGAAAAGTATTCTGACCAAGTTTCAGAGATATTGGACTAAACATGTGGCCTCTGGAGTGCACACAGGGTTTTTCTAAAATTTGATCTGGTGACCTACTTTTTGACCTAACATGACCCAGTTTCAAAGTTGTCTGAGACTTCATCAAGACAAACATTCTAAGTTTCATGAGTATTGTACTAAAAATGTGGCCTCTACAGTGCATAAAAGGTTTTTCTAAATTTTGATCTGGTGAGCAGTACTTTCTGACCCAACACAACCCAATTTCAAAGTTGTATGAGATATTAATTATCAAGACAAACATTCTGACCAGGTTTCATGAGTATATGACTGAAAATGTGGCCTCTAGAGTGCACACAAGGTTTCTCTAAAATTTGGAAGAGTAACCTTTTTGACCTGACAAGACCAAATTTCAAACATGTCAGAAACATCATCAAGACAAACATTTTGACTATGTTTCATGAGTTTCTGGCAGAAAATGTGGCCTCTACAGTGCTCACAAGGTTTTTCTAAGACTGGTCCCAGTGACCTACTTTTTGACCCAATATGACCCAGTTTCAAACCTGTCTGAGACAATATCAAGAAATATATTCTCACCAAGTTTCGTAAGTACTGGACTAAAAATGTGGCCTCTAGAGAGCACACAAGGTTTTTCTAAAATTTGATCTGGTGACCTACTTTTAGACCTGGTATGACCAACTTTCAAACTTGTCTGAGACTTCATCAAGACAAATATTCTGACCAAGTTTTATGACTATTGGACAAAAAATGTGGCCTCTAGAGTGTACACAAGGTTTTGCTAACTTTTGACCTGGTGACGTATTTTTCTGACCCAACATGACCCGATTTCGAACCTGACCGAGATATTATCAAGAAAAACATTCTGACTAAGTTTCATGAGTATATGACTGAAAATGTGGCCTCTAGAGTGCATACAAGGTAATTGTTGATGCCTGGATGATGCACGATGCATGACAGACGCCGGACACAGCACGATCACAAAAGCTCACCTTGAGCACTTTGTGCTCAAGTGAGCTAAAAACATGGTTGGAAAAGGAGAAAATGCCGGTAAACAGTATTTTCTCCTTTTCCGACAAACTTTTCTCTTAAGTCAGACAGAAATCATCATTTCAGCTAAATTTATTTTGTTGTGTGCAAATGCTTTCAATTTTGCCGAGTCTAAAATTTAGTCGTTTGGTAAAGAGTTCATCCTTTACCACACAACTTTACTGACCCTGAAAAAGCAGCCTTTTAACTCTTTACCACACAATCCCGACTTTTAATGACCCTGTGAAAGAAGTCTTTTGAAAATATTGTGGGAAAAGGAGAAAATGGTGGTAACCAGCGTTTTCTCCTTTTGGCACAATGTTTTCCACCCTTTCCAAAATAGATTTCAATTTTTCAATCACATTTATTTTGTCATCTGCCAATGCTTTCAATTTGGGCCAGTCTAAAATTCTGTCGTTTGGTAAAGAGTTAAAAAGATTGTTGGAAGAGGAAAAAATGCTGGTAACCAGCATTTTCTCCTTTTCCCACAACATTTTCTACCCTTCCCAAAGCAAATTTCAACTTGTCAGTCACATTTATTTTGTTGTCTGCAAATTCTTTCGATTTTGTACAGTCCAAAAACTAGTTGTTTGATAAGGAATTAAATAAGGGATGCCAACTAAAGCTATCACAAACTCTGCACAATTTATCACAACACTGAAACAATCATCCAGGAAACCGGTACACTAGTATCTTGATTTGAATTATTAATGTTGTAGGGGAGTACATTGTACATTGTATGTACTCTTGTTTACACCACCTACATCGTCAATATATGAACATGTACAGGAAATTCATTAACTCTCAACCAGACAACAAAAATTCTGATGACATGAAATTTAAAGCATTTGCTGACGACAAAATTCAATGCAACCCAAATGTTGACATTTGTCTTCCATATGGTAAAAAAACATTGAAGAAAAAGAAGAAAATTATGGTTAACATTTTTTTCCTTTTTCCACTATGTTTTAAAAAACTGTCTTTGTTGTGGTAAAGGGTTACCTCATTCCTTCTTAATAGAAATCTGCAACATATTTCTTTGAAAATAACCGCATAAATGCTGGACAATTATCATAAAGTAATGTTAAATACATGGTCCCATGTGAAAAAATTGAAATATGTCAACCTTGAACAAAGAAAAAACGTCAATCACTTCTTAAAATTTTAAAACAAAGTCAAAATTTTTTTATGAAAACAAAACAAAATCAACTCATAATTTGGTGGGTTTTTCTTCTCCCGGCTTTCATAATACGGTAAAGTATATAATTGATCTTTATGTAACAGATGGACATGTTCTTCTCTCATTACCTTCTGCACAAAAATGGCAGCAAACCGACTAAAAAAAAACTTCTCTGGATACATACACAAGCGGATATAGTCATAATCAACATTCAGGTCTAACCCTTCACTGAACAATCTTGTACTTTAGCTCTTTACCGCGAAAAAGATTTTCCTATTTTTTGCAACATTTATTATGTCATCTGCAACTGCTTTCAAAATGGACCAGTCTTAAATTTTTTCATGACAACAAAATTTAAGACTAGTCCATTTTGAAAGCAGTTGCAGATGACAGACTAATGTTGCAAAAAATAGGAAAATCATCATTGTTAGGGTAAAAAACATTGTGGGAAAAGCAGAAAATGCTGGTTACCAGCATGTTCTCCTTTTCCCACAATGTTTTCATAAGTCCTTTTCCACGGGGTCATTAAAAGTCAGGATTGTGTGGTAAAGGGTTAATTCTTTACCACACAATCCCGAGATTAAATGACCCTGAGAGAGAGGCCTTTGTAAAACATTTTGAGAAACTGAGAAAATGTTCGTAACCAGCATTTTCTCCTTTCACCACTATGTTTTCTACCCTATCAAAGATTTATATCATCATTTCAGCTTAATTTAATTTTTCGTCTTCGAATGCTTTCAATTAAATGGTCCAGTCCAAATATATGTCTTTAACTCTTTACCAAATGACAGAATTTAAGACTAGTCCAAATTGAAAGCATTTGCAGACAACAAAATAAATGCGACTCAAAAACTGAAATTTGATTTGGGAAGGAGAGAAAATATTGTGGGAAATGGAGAAAATACAGATTACCAGCAAAAGATGGAAAAGGAGAAAATACAGATTACCAGCAAAAGATGCAAAGTTGGACATTAACTGTTTACCAAACAACAAAATTTTAGACCAGTCCAAATTGAAAGCATTTGCAGACAACATGATAAATGTGACTGAAAAAGTGAAATTTGTTTTGGGAAGCATTTTCTCCTTTCCCAACAATGTTTTCAAGAGGCATCTTTCTCAGGGTTGTTAAAAGTCAGGACTGTTTGGTAAAGGGTTAAAATAACAGGACAGTAAGTTTGCAATCACTTAACTGGTCTATCTTCATTACATCAGATACATCATCATACTGATATGAATTTGAATTCTCCTTTGTTTGTCTGTTCATATTGGAGTTTTATACGGTTTTAACAACTTGGGTCATATCACAGCGATCAGTGCACCTACACATGTGTTTACTGTCTCACACCAATAATGACACAACTTTTGGAAACTTTCCAAACCACTCGCTACTTTTCTCACATGCAGCAGAGGTGAGAGGCAAAAAATTGACAAAAAGAAGTTTGCTCAACCTAGTATCGAACTCACAATCACCAGTTCACAAGTCAGATATGCTAACAACAGAGCTATCCAGCCTGTCCAATTTGGACAGGTCTAGGATTATGTCGGCTTGTAAAGACTTAACATTTTTTTCAGTCATCACTGCAACAGCTCACATATTTATGTATGTCCTAGGTTTCACCAGTACTAGGCAAAAGCAATGAAGTGTCTTGCCTATGGACACTCCCAAGAAAAACCCAGTGCATCCAGTGAGACTCAAACCCGGGATACAGTTGCCACTAAGTCATACAGAACCCCCAATCTCATTGGCTGGAAATAAAATCCAATGAAACTGAGACAGATTTTTATCCCACAAGCTTGACTTAATAAGCCGGTGGTATAGATCAAAGATTAAAGATACATCTAAACTGGGTTTCGGGCTGTTTTTAACCCATTTCATCTTACTTTTATCAAAATATAATCATTCTTGTATCTTCCTTGTATCTTCATGCCAAGTGTTGCCCCTGACGGTTGCAAGGTTGTATAGATGACAACCAATAGAAAATGCATTTCATTTTCTGGAGACCATCAAAGAAATCACTGTTGTGACGTTTCCAGTTTTAAATCAAAGATTTCAGATATATGTATCTATCCTTTACACCACATATCAGTAATTAATCTATTTTTACACAGCTGACAAAATTCTGAACCATCCTATAGTCTATCATATTGAACAGCATTTTTTTTTTCTCTCTGGCTATAAGGGTGAATTTTTAAACGGCACATGCTATGGACTCTGATCTAAATCTAAGCCATCCCCACAAGCCCCTGTTTTTGCTTAATGCTTTACCACACAATCCCGACTTTTAACAACCCTGAGAAAGAAGACTTTTGAAAACATTGTGGGAAAAGGAGAAAATGTGGAAACCCGCACTTTCTCTTTTTCCCACAATGTTTTCTACCCTTCCCAAAACAAATTTCAATTTTTCAGTCACACTGATTTTGTCGTCTGCAAATCCTTTCAATCTGGACAAGTCTAAAATTTTGTCATCTGGTAAAAGTTCAGGCAATGAAAGGGTGCTAACTTGATTTCAACATTGATAAATACAGTACTTGGTAATTCTGATAGGTCATTTATAAGTTTAACATTAACACACATTACATGTTAACCCTTTACCACACAGTCCCAACTTTAAACTGTGAAAGAAAGCTTTAGAAAACATTGTGGGAAAAGGAGAAAATGCTGGTAACCAGCATTTTCTCCTTTTCCCACCATGTTTTCTACCCTTTCCAAAATAAATTTCAATTTTTGAGTCACATTTTGTTGTCTGCAATGCTTTCAATTTGGACCACTCTAAATTTTTTTTGTTTTGGCAAAGAGTTGAAACAATCTTGTTCTTCAGGCACTTCATAAACATTGTAAACTGGGGATAATACACATCATATAAGAATTCAGGTTTAGTACATGTTACATAAATATATTGAAATGCAATGTGAGAAAAGGTCATATTGCAAGCAGTTTCTCTTTTTGGCCCTATATTTTTAACCCTTTCCCAAACAAGCCCTGGTTTTCACGTGTCTGCAGTACAAGTCTTTTGAAAACACTGTGGTA
Source organism: Tridacna gigas (assembly GCA_945859785.2). Lineage (NCBI taxonomy): Eukaryota > Metazoa > Mollusca > Bivalvia > Cardiida > Cardiidae > Tridacna > Tridacna gigas. The sequence continues at coordinate 8,997,074 of OX244032.2, forward strand.
AAAAGAGAAATTGCTCGTAACGCGCAATTTCTCCTTTTACCACAGTGTTTTCTACCCTTTTGGAGAACTTTCTGTCATTTTCATCAAATTTAAAATTGTCGTCTGCAAACTCTTTGAATTTGGACCAGTCTAAAATCTGTCGTTTGGTAAAGGGTTAAAAGTGGTTTGCTCCAAGGCATAAAATGTCATCTGACAAAGGTATTTGGTCTAACCAAGACAAAATTAAAATATGATCCTTGCAAAGTTGCATTAACCCTTTACAACACAATCTCATGTTTGAACAACCTTAAGAAGAAGGCCCTTGGAAAACATTGTGGGAAAAGGAGGAAATGCTGGTAATGTGCATTTTCTCCTTTTCCCACAATGTTTTCTACCCTATCACAGACAGAAATCATCATTTGAGCTACATTTAATTTGTTGTCTGCAAATGCTTTGAATTTGGTTGAGTCCAAAGTTGTGTCTTTTGGTAAAGAATTAACCCTTTCCCAAATGGCAAAGTTCAAGACTTGTACTACTTAACTGCATTTTGCAGATTATGAAATCAATGTGGAATGACTGAATTTGGTTTCGAATGGGTAGAAAACATTGTGGTGGTGGTAAATAGCATTTTCTCCTCTTCCCACAATGTTTTCTACTCTTTCAAAGACAAATCTTATCATACCAGATACTGTACCTTTAATTTTTTGTCTGCAAATGATTTGAATCTGGAAAAGTCTTAACTCTTTACCAAACAACAAAATTTTAGACTGGTCCAAACTGAAAGCATTTGCAGACGACAAAATAAATGTGATCGAAAAATTAAAATTTGTTTTGGGAAGGGTAGAAAACATTGTGGGAAAGTCAGAAAATGCTGGTAACCAGCATTTTCTCCTTTTCCGGCAAGGTTTTCAAAAGGCTTCTCTCACAGGGTCGTTAAAAGTTGGGATTGTGTGGTAAAGAGTTAAAGATGCATCCTTACAGTCAGAGAGAAGAAAATGAAATGCTGTAAAAATTTGGTAGATTGTTGAATGGTTCAAACGTTAGTCAGCTGTGTTAACATAGATAAATAACTGATATATATGGTGTAAGGGACAAATACATATGTTGGAAATCTTCAATTTAAAACCGGAAACATCACAACAGTGATTTATTGGATGGCCCCAAGAAAATGAAATGCATTTTCTATTGGTCGTAATCTATGCAACCTTGCAACTGACAGGGGCAACATTTAGCATGAAGATACAAAGTTGATTACAGTTTGATAATATAAAGATGAAATGTAAAAACAAGAGGGCCATTGTCCCTCAAGCACTCACCCGAGTAAAGTCATCTATGGTTGATAAAGCTAAAGAGATCCTGGTTTTAATGATGTAAAACAAATGATTGTAAGTGACCTAGTTTTTGACCCGACATGACCAAATTTAGACTGTCCAAAATATCATCAAGACAAACATTTCAACCAATTTTCATGAGTATCAGGCTGAAAATGTGGCCCCCTACACTGCACACAAGGTTTTTCAAAGAACTGGCACTGTGACCTACTTTTTTATCCGATTTGACTCTATTTCCAACTTCTCCAAGACAAACATTCTGACCAAGTTTCAAGAGTATCAGGTTGAAAATGTAGCCTCTGGAGTGCAAACAAGGTTTTTTAAGATTTGGCCCAGTGACCTACTTTTTGACCCAATGTGACTCAAATTCTATGCTGACCCAGTGACCTACTTTTAAATTCGACATAATCCAATTTCAAATTTGTGTAAGACATCATCAAGACAAACATTCTGACCATTTTTGAATTTTTTTCATGCGAATCTGACTAAAAATGTGGCCCCTAGAGTGTACACAAAGTTTTTCTAAGATTTGGCCCAGTGACCTACTTTTTGACCCAACATGACTCAAATTCACATATGTCCAAGATATCATCAAGACAAACATTCTGACCAAGTTTCATGATTATCAGGCTGAAAATGTGGCTCTAGAGTTCACACACATTTTTTTTAAGATTTGGCCCAGTGACCTACTTTTCTACCCGACATGACCCAATTTCAACCTTGTCCAAGACATCATCAAGACAAACATTCTGACCAACTTTCATAAGTATCTGTCTGAAAATGTGGCCCGTAGCATGCACACACGATGTTTCTAAGATTTGGCCCAGTGACCTATTTTTCGACCCAATTTCAAACTTGTCAAGGACATCATCAAGACAAACATTCTGACCAAGTGTCATGAATATTTGTCTGAAAATGTGGCCTCTAGAGTGCACACACATTTTTTCTAAGATTTGGCCCCGTGACCTACATTTTAACCTGACATAACCAATTTCGAACTTGTCCAAGATTTTATCAGGATAAATATTCTCACCAAGTTTCATGAGTATCTGACTGAAAATGTGGCCTCTGGAGTGCACACAAGTTAAATGTTGAAGACCGCACTACGGACGACGCATGACGGATGCCGGACACAACACAATCACAATAGTTCCCCTTGAACACTTCATGCTCAGGTGAGCTAAAAACTGGCTGAAAATGAGGATAGATGTATCTTTAAATTTTGGTAAATAAATAAAGGTACTGGTGAAGAGGAATGAGAACTGACTCACCTTGTAAAAAACTAACGCCAGATTTTTGGTTGAATATAAAGGATATGTTGATGAACAGTGTGGCACCAAATGTAAGAAATAAGCATGCCTGAAATGGAAAATAATTCATAATTAACCCTTTCCCAAACGACAAATTTTGGACTGGTCCAAATTGAAAGAGTTTGCAGACGACAATTTTAAATTTGATGAAAATGGCAGAAAGTTCTCAAAAAGGGTAGAAAACACTGTGGGAAAAGGAGAAATTGCTCCTTACGAGCAATTTCTCCTTTTCCCACAGTGTTTTCAAAAGACTTGTACTGCAGACACGTGAAAACCAGGGCTTGTCTAGGAAAGGATTAAGCTGTAATTCTTTATGAAATAATCTCGAGTTTTAATGACCCTAGAGAAGTAGACTTTTGAAAACATTGTGGTGAAAAAAAGAAGAAAATGCTGGTTACCAGTATTTTCTTCTTACCCTACAATGTTTTCTAATCTACCAAGAACAAATTTTTGTTTTTGAGTCACATTTAATTTGCAATCTGCAAATGCTTTCAATGACATGGTTCTTGCATGCGACACTGATTCTAAGTTATACTGAAATTTCAAAACAGAAAAAAAAGTTAAGGCCTGGAATGAACAGTACTCCCAAAAAAACATCTGACCTAGCTACGACCTTGACCTATAACCTACAGACATTACTCTTGAGTATGACACATCATCTCAATGTGGTTAACACTTCTTTAAAACTTTTTTGAAATTAAGTGATAGGGAAAAGAGTTATTGCCTGGAAACAAAAAACAGACATTTGAACTTGCTGTGATCCTCACCTCTGACCTATGAACATGGTTCTTGCATACAACACATTGTTAATATGTGGTTGACAATTCTGCAGAAACAAATTGAAATTTATTATTATAGGTGTTACAGGCTGGACACAAACACTACTTGCCAACACCTAATTTTACCTTGCTGTGACCTTGACCTTTAACCTACGGACATGATTCTAATGCATGACACATGTCTGTATGTGGTTGACAATTCTGAATAGTGATATTTAAATTTATTCAGAATTTAAAAAGTTACAGGCTGGACACTAACACTTACCCCTAAAAAACACACTTGACCTTGCTGTGACCTTGGCCTTCAACCTACTGGCATGAATCTTTTGCATGGCTCAGTCTTACTGGTAATGTGCTTAACATTTGTTAAGTAAGCAATACAGAAAAAAGTTATGGGCCTGACATGAAGACAGACCGACAGGCGACTATGCAAAAACTATATGCCCCTGAAAATTTGTTTTCGGGAGCATAAAAAGAACACTTTTGCAAATGTTCTTGGAAAAAAAGAACTTGCTTTTCTCCTTTTAAAATAATGTTTTCTACCTTTTCAAAGAAAAGTTCTAGTATTTCAGTCATATTCAATTTGTCGTCTGCCAATGTTTCCAATATGAAAGTCTAAAACTTTGTCATATGGTAAAGTGTTATATAACAACTAATACAACTTACCAGCAACAGAAGCACCTTTCTATACATACTGGTAACCTGTTTCAATTCATTTCACATGTGAAACTGTTCACAATTAACTGCTAAATGTGACAATCACAAAAACATCCAGAAAAACAACTAATTGCTTAACACCTTATAAAAAAATCCTAAATTTAAATGACCCCGAGGAAGAAGGTATTTGAAAACACTGTATGAAAAGGAGAAAATGCAGGTAACAATCATTTTCTCTTTTTCATACAAAGTTTGATACCCTTTTAAAGACAAATGCCACGAACAAAGCAACATTTACTTTGTTGTCTGCAAATGTTTTCCATTTTGACAAGTCTACTTTGTTTTCACCTGATAAAGACTTACCTCTTTACCATAGAGTCCCGAGTTTTAACAACCCTGAGAAAGAAAGCTTTTGAAAAAATTGTGGGAAAAGGAAAAAATGCTGGTAACTGGCATTTTCTCCTTTTACCACAATGTTTTCTATCCTATCAATGACAAATGCTATCATTTAAGCCTCCTTTAATTTGTCGTCTGCAATTCCTTGCAATATGGACAATTCTTAAGATTTTGTTGTATGTTAAGGTTTACTTCTACAGACACTTGCTTATAATATACAAATGTTCTTCATTTGCCAAAACATTTAAAATCTTTCAACTGATCCATGAGGTTTTTTTTTCCTTTCTCACAATTTCCTTAAAATACTTTTGCCTCCAATTGCTGTTTTTATATTGTCAAAGTCAGAGTAAGTGCCAAACAACACAAAATGAACACTATGCTACAAACAGCAACAAAAATAGACGTATCTAATCAACCAGACATGCAGAATGTAAAACCACTTAAATAGAAGTATTCTATCTCCTGTCATTGTTTGACTCTTTCCCAAATGATGAAAATTTAGATTGGTCAACATTAAAAGCACTGGCAGAAGACAAATAAAAAATGTTTCAAAAATTATGAGAATCATTTTTGAAAGGATGAGAAGCATTGTGGGAAATGGAGAAAATGCTGGTGGCCAGCGTTTTCTCCTTTGCCCACAATGCTTTCGAAAGACTTTTTCCTCAGGGCCGTTAATATACAGTATCAGTATGAGGGAAAGTGTGATTTTACAGGGAAGATAAAACAGTAGCTCCAGGCCAAAGACACTTGATTTTTTTACAAACTTCACCCTCTAAATAACATACTAGTATTATACCTATTAAAATTTGTTCCGTTCTATATACCAGATCAGGCAGTCCTGCGTAGCTCAGTGGTAAAGTGTAGGACTCTTGACCCTGAGGCCCAAAGTTCAAGTCTCACTGGATCCATTGGGTATTTTGTGGGAGTGTCCTTGGGCAAGACACTTCAGAGCCTTAGCCTAGTACTGGTGAAACCCAGAAAATATATGAATATGTGAGACGTTGCTGTGTATGACTGAAATAATGTTGAAAGCGACGTTAAACACCATTCAATTCAATATACCAGATCAAAAATAAATTTCCACTGAACACGATAAAGGCAGCTGCTTTTTCCATTCCAGTTATAATTAATGTAAGAAAAGTATTTTTAACCCTTTATACTACACAATCCCGACTTTTAACAACCCTGAGAAAGAAGCCTTTTGAAAACATTGTGGGAAAAGGAGAAAATGCTGGTAACCAGCATTTTCTCCTTTTCCCACAATGTTTTCTACCCTTCCCAAAACAAATTACAATTTTTCAGTCACATTTAAACTGTCGTCTGCAAATGCTTTCAATTTGGACTAGTCTGAAATCTTGTCGTTTGGTAAAGTGTTGAACAACTGCGGCTCATGTACTGCAGGTAACATGATTGAACAACTTGTCTTATCTGTTTACCACACAGTCCCGGGTTTTAATGACCCCGACAAAAAAACTTTTGAAAAAGAGAAAATACTGGTAACCAGCAGTTGCTTCTTTTCCCATAATGTTTTCTACCTTTCCAAAACAAATTACAATTATTAAATCAGATTTGTTTTGTCATTCTGCAAGTGCTTTCAGTTTAACTCTTTACCAAACGACAAAATTTTAGACTAATCCAAATTGAAAGCAGTTGCAGACAACAAAATGAATGTGACTGAAAATTTGAAATTTGTTATGGGAAGAGTAGAAAACATTGTGGGAAAAGGAGAAAATGCTGGTTACCAGCATTTTCTCCTTTCCACAATGTTTTCAAAAGGCTTTTCTTTTAGGGTTGTTAAAAGTCGGGATTGTGTGGTAATGGGTTAAACATGTCTAAAGTTTTGTCATTCGGTGAAGAGTTAAAATGTGGACAATGAATACAGGTTTAACTCTTTACCACACAATCCCGACTTTTAACGACCCTGAGAAAGAAGGCTTTTGGAAACATTGTGGGAAAAGGAGAAAATGCTGGTAACCAGCATTTTCTCCTTTTCCAACAATGTTTTCTAACCTTGTCAAAACAATTGTCAGTTTTTCAGTTGCATTTATTTTGTTGTCTGCAATTCCTTTCAATTTGGACTAGTCTAAAATTTTGTCGTTTAACCCTTTCCCAAACAAGCCCTGGTTTTCACGTGTCTGCAGTACAAGTCTTTTGAAAACACTGGGAAAAGGAGAAATTGCTCATTACAAGCAATTTCTCCTTTTCCCACAGTGTTTTCTATCCTTTTGGAGAACTTTCCGCCATTTTCGTCAAATTTAAAACTGTTGTCTGCAAACTCTTTCAGTTTGGAAGGGTCTAAAATCTGTCGTTTGGGAAAGGGTTAACAAGAGTTAACTCTTTACCAAACCACAAAATAGTAGATTTGTCCAAATTGAAAGCATTTGCAGACGACAAGCTAAATGTTGCTAAAAAGACTGAATTCATTTATAGGATAGAAAACATTGTGATAATAGGAGAAAATGCTGGTTACCAGCATTTCCTCCTTTTCCCACAATGTTTTCCAAAGCCTTCTTTCACAGGGTCGTTAAAACTGGGAACTGTGTGGTAAAGGTTTATTACCTAATGAAACAAATATTATCATTTAAGCCATATTTCAGTTACTGTCTGCAAATACTTTTAATAGGCGAGTCTTACATATTTCCCTCTGACAAAGCCTAATCTCTTTTCAACCCCATGCAAACAACTGTGGACAAGTTCAAAGTTTTGTGGTATAGCAAAGAGTTCAGGGTTATTCAATCTTTATCTGACATAAAAACTTTTTCAAATGAAAATCTATTGTAAAAATAAATCTAAAAATAAATCATGGACAATGAAAATATTTAAATCACTACAATGTATGTCATGCAATCCCAAGTTTTAATGACCTTGAGAAGGAAGGTCTTTGAAAACATTTTGAGAAAAGGAGAAAATGCTGGTAACCAGCATTTTCTTCTTTTCTTACAATGTTTTCTACCCTATTACTGACAAATTTCTTCATTTGCTACACTTTTAATTTGTTGTCTGCAAATGCTTTCAATTTGGACCAGTTGAAAATTTTGTTGTTTGGTAAAGTGTTAAAGGATTCCCATACATGTATAAAAAAAATTGCTTTTCGTTCTAGTTCTACTGTAAAATCAAAACATAGATAGAAATACATTGAACACACGTTTTTTTGTATTTTCACTGTAAAATTTCCTATTCCATTTGAAATGGGTTTGCCTTTACTGCACAAGAGATAAATACATTTTAAACACATTGAAATATTGGTCGGCCCCAAAGCTCAAATGGTCGAGTTGCCAACAATGGTGTTGAAGGAAGGTCATTGGTTCTTGTACACAGAAGGCATTTTTTTTCAGCCTCAATTTTTTTCTGTTTATTCTTTAAGCAACTATGGATACACAAACAGGTCTTTATGATTTTTCCTCAAAAAATATCAACTATCGTATCTCCCCCCCCCCCCCCAACAAAAATTGTATCAAAATCTTGTTTAACTTCCCTTTGACCCTGTACCAGACGACAAAAATTCAGACTTGTCCAAATTGAAAGCATTTGCAGATAATAAAATGAAAGCAGCTGAAAGGTTGGATTTGTATTCAGACTATCCAATATGGAATGCCATAGCAGAAAATATTCAAGATATAAAAACACTATCAAGATATTTAAAACATTCAATCAAGATAGTCGCAATTATACCAAAATGATATATAAATTTGATATATGAAAGCAAAATTATCATATCAAAACATAAAACCACTTCAAGACAAATAAATATACTTCAAGATGTAAAAACAGCATCAACATTTTAAAAACCACACCAAGACTCACGTGACAACTCAAGACTCACGTGACCACAAAATCCACGACGTCATCACTTGGCGAAAAGAACGTACACACACTGCTGCTGCTTGACTGTTAACAGTCACACTGTCATTTTTTATTCGGCGTATTAACGTTAATCATGGACCACCCAGACGAAGTTACTCGGCTCTTTAGACATTCACAGTTCCAAGATCTCATGAGAGACCTCCGGAGGAGTGTTTCAGATGCCCCTTCAAATGTCCGTGGTGTTGTTTCACAGATTCTTCAACATCCGTTCGTTGGTGATGCCCAGCAACAGGTGAGTGGAAACATGTAGCCTTGAGTGTCCATATTCCGTGATGATAAGGAAACAACTTGATGAAATTAAGAATTGAGACCAGAATATGAGCTAGAAATTACTTGCCTTCACAAAAAAATCATTTCTGGTCACTCTAATATCAAAAGAATAACTTAGATAACTATTTTCATGTTCAATGTGCATATCGGGTGAAGGCTTTTGAAAGAGTTGAGAACAAGACTTTAGTATTTTCTCCTGTTCTTGCAATGTTTTAAAAAACTTTTAACTCAAGGTCTTAAAAACACCACAGTTTTGTAAAAGTTTAACTCTTTACTACACAATCCCGACTTATAACGACTCTGAAAGAGCAGGCTTTTGAAAACATTGTGGTAAGAGGAGAAAATGCTGGTAACCGGAAGAAATATTCCGTAATGTTTTCTACCCTCTCACAGACAGAAATCATTATTTTAGCACTGATTAATTTGTCGTCTACAAATGCTTTGAAGATGATCAAATCCGAAAATTTGTCATTTAGTAAGGAGTTGACAGAAATATGAGTGTAAGCCTTGACCACATGTATAATCCTGAGTTTTAAACTTCCTGGTAGTCTTTTGAAAACATTGTGGGAAAAGGAGAAAATCCTGGTAACCAGCATTTTCTCCTTTTTCCACAGTGTTTTCTATCCAACTGGAATGAGAAATCATTATTCCTACATGATTAATGGCCTCTGTACATGCTTTCAGTTTGATCATTAGAGTTGAGATGAATGATCTACAGGATTGCATTCTGCAATGTTCCGGTAAACTGTGAAAAGGTCATGACCTTTTAGTTTCCGCATTTGCAAATGGGCTTTATTTCATATTTTAAAATCATTCAGTATCCAGTATCAATCCTTACCTTCAAATCTGCAGTCAAATCTCGCCTTTTCTTAATGGCCACTTCGAATATTTCACGCCTTACTATACACTGACACCATGATGTACTAGGCCTACACACTACACTGGAGCAGAATGTGATACTGTGAGTGATGTCATGGATTTTGTGGTCACGTGAGTCTTGTTTGGTCACGTGAGTCTTGGTGTGGTTTTTAAAATGTTGATGCTGTTTTTACATCTTGAAGTATATTTATTTGTCTTGGTGTGGTTTTTAAAATGTTGATGCTGTTTTTACATCTTGAAGTATATTTATTTGTCTTGAAGTGGTTTTATGTTTTGATATGATAATTTTGCTGTCATATATCAAATTTATATATCATTTTGGTATAATTGTGACTATCTTGATTGAATATTTTAAATATCTTGATAGTGTTTTTATATCTTGAATATTTTCTGCTATGGCATTCCATAATCCAAGGGGTAAAAAACAATGTGATCCAAGGTGAAAATGCTAGTTACCAGCATTTTCTCCTTTTCCCATAATTTTTCAAAAGCCTGCTTTGTTAGGGTCTTTAAAACTTGGAATTGTGTGGTAGACAGTTAATTGTCTTATTGATCTGCAATATTAGACAATGTGGATAGATACGAGTACAATTGATTTTAGCTCCGAAATTCCATACATTATTAATTCATTATCATATGACATTCACTTTATGGCAATAATTATACAGGTTTAGAAAACACTATGTAAAATAGAGTAACTTCTCATGACAAACACTGCTGCTTTTTCCAAATATTTTTTTTTCTTGAGCTTTTTACACCATGGTTCATTAAAAACCCTTTATGAAACAATCCCTTGTTTTTTACGACTCTGGGAAAGTAGACTTTTGAAAACATGGGAAAAGGAGAAAATGCTGGTAACCAGCATTTTCTTCTTTTCCCACAATGTTTTGTATCCATCCCAAAACAAACTTTAATTTTTGAGTCACATTTATGTTATCATCTGCAAATGCTTTCAGTTTGAAAGAGTCTAAAATTCTGTCATTTGGTAAAGAGTTAAACAAAAGATCTGACTTGTTTAGACCATGTACATAACAATTCCATGTTCAAACAACCCTGAGGAAAAATTCTTTAACTCTTTACCACACAATCCCGAGTTTTAACGACCCTGAGGAAGAAGCCTTTTGAAAACATTGTGGGAAAAGGAGAAAATGCTGGTAACAAGCATTTTCTCCTTTTCCCACAATGTTTTCTACCCTTCCCAAAACAAATTTCAATTTTTGAGTCACATTTATTTTGTCGTCTGCAAATGCTTTCAATTTGGACTAGTCTAAAATTCTATCATTTGGTAAAGAGTTAAACCTTTTACCGGACAACTAAAGCTTAGACTTGTCCTATTTGAAAGCGTATGTAGATGACAAATTCAGAGTAGCCAAAAAGATGGTTTCTATCTTTTAAATGGTAAAAAACATTGTAGGAAAAGAAAATGCTGCTTACCAGCTCTCAAAAGCCATTTTTCTTTGATAGGGACGAAAACATTGTGGAAAAAAGAGAAAATTCTGGTAAACAGCATCTTTTCCTTTTTTCCCATGTTTTCAAAGGGCATCTTTCTCAGAGTCATTAAAACTCGGGACTGTGTGGTAATGGGTTAACCCTTTACCAGACAACAACATTTTAGCCTTGTCCAAATTGAAAGCATTAATTTTGCAGACAATTTCAATGTGGCTCAAATGATGCAACTTTTCTTTGATAGGGTAGAAAACATTGTGGGAAAAGGGGAAAATGCTGGTTACCAGCATTTTCTCCTTTTCCCACAATGTTTTCAAAAGGCTTCTTTCCCAGGGGCATCAAAAGGCGGCATTGTGCAGTAAAGGGTTAACAGACAAGTCTTGACAGTTTAGAGAGTAAGAGAGACCTGATTTTTCCTCTTAAAATGCTTTCAACAAGGGTGTGTTCAAAATTTTGTTGTCGAGTAAAAAGGGACTTGGAAAATTACCACTTTACCACACAATCCCTTGTTTTAACAACCCTTAGGAAATAGCCTTTTGAAAACTATGTGGGATAAGGAGAAATGCTTGTAATCAGCATTTTCTCCTTTTCCCACAAGGTTTCCTACAGTTTCCCATGCAAATACCGTAACCCAGCTAAATTTAATGTGTTGTCTGCAATTGTTTTCAATTTGGACCAGTCTAAAATTTCTTATAAAGGCGTAAAGAGTTAACTCTTTACCAAAGAATAAAGTTTTAGACTGGTCCAAATTGAAAGCATTTGCAGACGACAAAACAAATGTAACTCAAAAATTGAAATTTGTATTAGGGACAGTGGAAAACATTGAGGGAAAAGGAGAAAATGCTGGTTACCAGCATTTTCTCCTTTTCCCACAATGTTTTCAAAAGGCCTCTTCCTTGAGGTCGTTAAAAACTCGCCACTGGGTGGTAAAGGGTTAACCCTTTCCCAAACAACAAATTTTGGACTGGTCCAAATTGAAAGAGTTTGCAGACGACAATTTTAAATTTGATGAAAATGGCAGAAAGGTCTCAAAAAGGGTAGAAAACACTGTGGGAAAAGAAGAAATTGCTCGTTACGAGCAATTTCTCCTTTTCCCACAGTGTTTTCAAAAGACTTGAACTGCAGACACGTGAAAACCAGGGCTTGTTTGGGAAAGGGTTAAGAGTGTGTGATACAAACACCTTTCAGCAACAAACTTAGTCGAAGTTCAGACCAGATTGTCATCATGATAAAATAGCAGTCTTGTTTTTTAACCCTTTACTGCACAATGCCGCCTTTTAACCCTTTACCACACAATCCCGACCTTTAACAACTATGGGGGGAGAAGCCTTTTGAAAACATTGAGGGAAAAGGAGAAAATGCAGGGAATTAGCATTTTCTCCTTTTCCCACAATGTTTTCTAACCTATTGAAGACAAATTTCATCATTTGAGCCTTATTCAAATTGTCATCTGCGAATGCTTTCAGTTTGGACAAGTCTACATTTAGGTTGTGTGGTAAAGAGTTAATTATAAGAGGAAAAGAGGCCTTTTGAAAACATGGGAAAAGGAGAAAATGCTGGTAACCAGCATTTTCTCCTTTTCCTATAATGTTTTTTTACCATATCAAAGAAAAACTGTACCATATGAGCCATACTAACATTGTCGTCTGCAAATGCTTTCAATTTGGACAAGGCTTAAATTTTGTCGTCTGGTAAAGAGTTAACCCATTAACATCTTTCAACCATTCCACTCTCATATTATCTAACCCTTTACTCTTTTCTCCAAACTAACAATAATTTCTTTTTGTATCTGACAATATTTTCAACCTACAATACAAAAAAAGATTTTTGTCATGCAGATATTTCAAGTGGTCTTATATGTTTTACCTATTTACATCTCTCTAACATTCCACCCTCATACCTACCTCTTCACCGTTTCTTTCACATGTACAATAAATTCTTTAAGCAAGTCACAATAATTTTCAAACCAGAAAACCAATTCACTTTATTCATAATCTTTTATTCAATTTCATTTCTGATGATTCCAGTCTTTGCATAAATGCAGGAAATGGCAGTTTTTGACACCTCTGTGATTCAAAGCAATACATGGATCCGTGGAAATCGATATTTGACCAATCAAGTCATCGCATTTATTTGGCCTGATGTGCAGCCTTTCTGTCAGCTCTTTTGGCTAACAACCAAGCGACTGTTAAAGTTGGAAGTGTATGATATTATGTGTGTTTACAGCGCCTGAATTTTTGGAAAAAGTTTGAAAGATGTGCTTTGCGATCGTGTATGGCTTACCTGAGATATACGCAGAGATTACAAGTTTGCATTATGATTATAATTGACAATGGGACATTAGCAAAGAGTTTCGATCAATGCTATTTTACCCAATAGATTAATTAATGTTAGGTTTTTTCGTTTCTCTGAAACTCTCTGAAAAAAAAAAACATAAATTGTTCTAGAATGGAAAACAAAGGTAAAATAAATGAAATACATATGTTCACTAAAATAGCTAACCTCTGCACATCCAAAAAGGGGCATGTGTCATCAATGTTTCAATTTGACGTTAACATTAACCCTTGGTGTGTGAAGAATGCTGAATGTGTAGATACAGATCAGAGTGAAAAAAAATAATGCAGTTTATTCTTGGATTCAAACCATCTGCTACCTAAATTAGGTACATTTATGTGTATTCTTTACTGAAGGTACATGTAGATTTCAATTATGAAACAGGCTAAGTTCTGTTTTGTACAGTTTTGAAAGTTCAGCTCAAAAGGCAACTTATGTTAATTAAATCAGCTTCTGACTTAGCCATATTTAGGTGGATTAGCACATCTGCCATCTCAAAAGGTATGTTGGTTAACTGTTAACTGATAGGATGTGTGTTTGATTGCCCTAGTACTGGTGAAACCCAGGAGAAACATGAATATGTGAGCTGTCGCCGTGATATGACTGAAATAATGTTGAAAGCAGCGTAAAACACTTTTCAATCAATCAATCAATGTGTTTGATTGCTGCTGTAATCCACTTGACCACCCATTGTCTTCAGTATATCACAAGATAAAACAAACTACTGCCGATGATATTAACAAGTTTGTTAACTGACAGCACACTTTACACATTTTAAAATCATTGGGCAACCATTTTCCCTTAACTTGAAATTTAAACATTTCTTAGACTTCCACCTCTCTGTTGAATGAGACAATCAATAGATATTGCAAAATGCTTGTAATTAAGTGTAATTTATTATCGAATACGATGTTGAGACAATGTGACAAGCCTTACAAAAATATTAATCATCTTTAATTCTATTAATTTTAAGCAAAATTGGGGTGTATGAGGTGTTTCATTCTTTCTCGTAACAGTTTAACACTTTGCTGGTAAAGGTATTACATTGTCCGTATCCCCTGAAATTCACACTTTTTGTACAAAGCCTTGTGTAAATAAGTTTAAGTATCCATATATTTCTTACCAGGAATCCATCATCAGCAGAAATATAATTTATTATGAAAAGAAACATTTTTCCGGAATTCAATCGATAGAATAGTCATGACAGTACAATTTAAGTAGCCTTTCTGCTGTGCTGTATATGTATTTACTGCGGCTGTTTGTGAGCCCTTTGTGACGGTAACCAAGGAAGTCGGTTTATCCCATCGCCACAGATCCATGTATTAAAAAGAAGATACAACATATTTTCAGAGACAGAGTAGACCATAATAAGACTACACCAAACATGCATTCTGATCATTGATCTATGCTCTCCAATACTTTGAGAGATATCTCTAAGTAAAACAAGTTTACATAGCACTCCTAAACCTTAACCCTTTACTGCACAATGACACCTTTTGACGCCCCTGGGAAAGAAGCCTTTTGAAAACATTGTTGGAAAAGGAGAAAATGCTGGTAACCAGCATTTTCTCCTTTTCCCACAATGTTTTCTACCTTATCAAAGAAAAATTGCATCATTTGAGCCACATTGAAATTGTCGTCTGGAAATGCTTTCAATTTTGACAAGGCTATAATTTTGTTGTCCAGTAAAGGGATAACACCTTTTCATTTACAGCTCTGCAAAGCAGGGCAATATACACCCAAATGAAGCTAACAAGAGCATGTTACTTGCTGTGACCTTGACCATGGAGCTCTGCATCTGAAACAGTCCCTCTTCATGTCATCTAAACAAGACACACATATGTGTGAGACATTTTCAGAATCAGACCAAGGATTCAAAAGACATGTAGCAGACATGAACTTGCTGACAGACAGATGTACAACCAGAGGCATAACATCCCTTCATACATTATAAATGTATAAAAATGAAACAACAAAAAAATACCTTGCACAGAAAGGAAAAGCGTTTCCTGCAGGAAAAACACGGTGCAGAGAGTTGTCGGATCTTGCTCTTTTTCCTTGGAATGTATGGTTTTGCATGGGGGTTTGGTATCCAGTTTTCCATTGTTAACCGCTCAAATCACTCTGATGTCAAACTCTTCCTAATACACTTATAAAGTCATATCATGTTTGATACCCCCATTTACCATGGCTATCTCCTCAAACCCAATCACCATTACATCCAACTTATTGGAATACTTTAAGTCACTATTGTCTGGTATCCCATTTTCCAATATTTTCTTTTTTAATTGATATCAGTTCAAGCACTGTAAATAGAAAAGTTTTAGTGAAAAAAAAAAATCTTAGAAATTATTAACATGTGGAGTGGGCATATCTAAATTATTATTTTCTTGAACCCTTTACCAAATAATCCTGTGTATTGAAAAGTCCTAGGAATCATTTTTTAAAACATTGTAGGAGAGGGAGAAAATGCTGGTTACCAGCATTTTCTCCTTTTCCCCAAGAGGTTTTCTGTTATAGACACATTTTATCAATTGACTTTATTTACCTTCTACAAATATTTTCAAGATGACAACAGGTCCACAATTTTGTCTCTCGGTAGAAAGTTAACCCTTTACCTCACAGTCCCGACTTTTTACGACCCCCAAGGAACAGGACTTTTGAAAACATTATGGGAAAAGGAGAAAATGCTGGTAACCAGCATTATCTCCTTTTCCCACAATGTTTTCTACAGTTTCAAAGAAAAATTTCCAATGTTCTGCAACATTTATTTTGTCGTCAGCAAATGCTTTTGATTTGGACCAGTTTAAATTTTTGTTGTTTGGTAAAGAGTTAAAATATACATGAAAATACATTGTATTTACCTAGTACAGTGTATTCACTTTTTTTATCTTGCAGAGAAAAAATTTTGATATTCTTATGGTGAAAGAAAATACTGTTCATAACGACTAATTTCTCCTTTTGCCATAAAGTTTTTGTATGTATTCAGCTTTTAAAACTTAACTCTTTACCAAACACCAAAATTTTAGACTGGTCCAAGTTGGGAGCATTTGCAGTAGACAAATTAACGTGTGGCACAAATTGTGAAATTTGTGTCTGCAAAGGTAAAAAAATTGTGGGAAAAAGGAGAAAATGCTGGTTACCAGCATTTTTTCCTCTTCACACAATGTTTTCAAAAGGCTTCTTTAGCAGGGTTGTTAAAACTCGGGATTATGTGGTAAAGGGTTTATTCAAATCAATTTTCCTTGCCTTACAAGACATTTTCAAATTAGTCTGCCTTAACTTTGTTACAAGAGGTAATGAGTTGACCCTTTACCAAACAAACCTATCTTTTAACAACCCTGAAGAAGGCTCTTGAAAACATTGTGGAAAAAATGCAGGTAACCGACGTTTTCTCCTTTTCCCACAACTTTTTCTGCCTTAGCTAAGACAAATTTAATTATATGAGCCACATTTAAATTGTCGTCTGCAAATGATTCAATATGGACAAGTCTACAATTTTTCTGTTCAGTAAAGAGTTAAAAACCCCCTTCTTTAGGGTTGAAAAAACAACAAATTGTTTGGTAAGGGTCAGTGGTATGTAACCTGTATGTTAACCCATTACCACACAACAAAATTTTAGACCAGTCCAAATTCAAAGCATTTCTAGACAACAATTTCAATGTGGCTCAAATAATGTGATTTTTTTTTTTTTTTTTGATAGGGTAGAAAACATTGTGAGAAAAGGAGAAAATGCTGGTTACCAGCATTTTCTCCTTTTCCCACAATGTTTTTAAAAGCCTTTTATTTCAGGGACGTTAAACTCAGGATTGTGTGGTAAAGGGTTAATGACTTCAATCTTGAAAAACAATTTTTCCCCCTAACTCTTTACCACACAATCACAAGTCTTAACGACCCTGTAAAAGAAAGCTATTGAAAACCCTGTGGAAAAAGGATTGATTGATTGATTGATTGATTGTATGGTGTTTAACGCCGTTTTCAACATTATTTCAGTTATATCACTGTGGCCAGTGCCCCTATCCATGCTTTCCTGGAGTTTCTTTAACCAGTACTCCGCACAACATTCTTTCCAAGCCACTGGCTGCTTTCCCACATAACCATCGTCGAAACAATGGTCAGTGGTGAGAGAGGAATGAATCCTGTCGCGATGACTATCATCAATCCTCGGAAAAAAATTGGCCAAGCCGGGGATCGAACCAGTGACCTCCTGTTCTCAAGTCCTGTGCGCTACCGACTGAGCCATGGGGGCTTGGCGTGGAAAAAGGAGAAAGTGCTGGTAACTGCATTTTCTCCTTTTCCCACAATGTATTCTACCCTAAGAAAAAGAATTTTCAGCTTCTGAGTAAGTTATTTTGTTGTCTGCAAAGCTGTCAATTTGGTTGATGGTAATACCGGTACTAAATTTTTGTTGTTTTGCAAAGAGTTAACCCTTTACCACACAATCCCAAGTTTTAACAAACCTGAGGAAGAAACCTTTTGAAAACATTGTGGGAAAAGGAGAAAATGCTGGTAACCAGTTCATTTGAGTTATATTCAAATTGTTGTCTGCAACTGCTTTCATTTTGGACCAGTCTGAAACGTTGTTGTGTGGTAAGGAGTTAACCCTTTACCATATAATCCTGACTTTTAACAACCCTGAGAAAGAAAGCTTTTGAAAACACTGTGGGAAAAGGAGAAAATGCTGGTAACTAGCATTTTTGCCTTTTCCCAACAATGTTTTACCATATGATATCAAAGACAGAAAACATCTCTTGAGCTAAATTCAAACTGTTGTCTGCAAATGCTTTCAATTAGGTTGAGTCTGAACTTTTGTCGTTTGGTAAAGAGTCATGCAATGTTTTCAATAAAATTTAAAATTACTTTTGATAGTCCCTCAAATGAAAAATCTCTCAATACATGCCGTATATTTCAATAATGATTCTGATTCAGTCTACCTGAAAAGAAACCCCAATCCATTATAATAATATTCAATAAAAACCTATAGATATAAAATGAATACTGATGTCAGACTGAACTCTTGACCACTTGACAAAACTTCAGTCATTTCCAAATTGAAAGTATTCAATTAAATTTGTCCCTGAAAAAAGCAGTGTACATGTACCTATCCATGCTGAGTTCCTCTGACCAATGCTTTGCACAATATTCTTCCCAAGTCAGCATCTGCTTTCCCCCTTAATTCTTTACCAAACAACAGAATTTCAGAGCTGAGAAGAACAAGCCCAAGGACAAACTGGTTCTGGGACAAACACAGTCAGGAGATTAAGTTTGTGTATATCATTGCACCAATAGAAAGCCATAGTGGGTATACCTATTTTCAACAAAAAGAGAAGTATTCCCATGATTGATGGCCTAATCCAGTTAATTTTAATACGCTGTTGTTAATTATATATCTGAGTGCTATCAAAACACTTATTTGTCTTAAAAAAACTGAGTTTAAATTGACTTTAATCGGGTTTACTTCCTTTGGTTTTGCACAAACTACGATACATAATTTTCAAAATACATTATTGAACTCATAGTGGCATTATCTTCAACAAATGCCACAAAAATATAGATTTCTATGTCGTCAACTTCGACTGTGCTCATATTATCTTTTCCGGCGAACCTATAGCAGGAAAACAGCTGTTATTTAGCATTTCTTTCCTGAAGATGGCTTCTCGGACCAAAAATGGAAAAGCATTCGCGATCTTTCCAAGAACAATGGCTGAAAGATCCTGCCTTCCAAGATTAGATGCTAAGAGAAATTTATTTATATTCCTCTATTCATGTAAATGTATTTGATTTGTTATGAAACTAAGCAGAAAAAAGGTTTTTACTAGGGATGGCAACAGTTAGTAAAGTTGCTAACCGGTTAACCGAACAAAAAACTTTGTCAATTTATCTATCATTGGAAATACCTTCATATGGGACGATGTTTTGCTCTCGGCAGGAAGGAGGAAGGGCGGTGCATACGATACACATACCCATGAAATAATCTATTAGCTGAACGATGCACTTTACGCAATGGCATAAACGGACAAGTTTTCTCCCTATTCTCTCTCTCTCTCTCAGGGACATGACAGTTCCCCGACAAATTTGAAGACAGTTCCCGGACACTTTTGTTCTATATCAAATGACAAGAATTGTGGTAAAACTGGTTGATGAGTGATTTTATGGATAAAAGATTTATTGTGATTGATTGGAACGTTTGTACCTGTTATTGACGAGTACATTTGGCCACCGTGAGATTGTCCGTAATTTTCTATGATTGCAATTGTGGATTGGCTATATTTTTCTGTAACTCAGCTTTGTTTGACAGGACAGTTTGACAACCTTTTGACCCAATATCAAACAATATAAAAATATACTACATTTCCCCTATGGTATAGATCTATATAATATGCGTGTATTTAAAAAACATGGAATTATGGAGTCTACAAGGTAACCAAAAAAATAAAATAAAAACTCAGGTAAACCCCTCCTCCCTCTCTCTCTCACGTAATTCGAAAACACGCTATATAGAAATATAGAAACTACAAATACTACCCAAACATACAGTTTTAACTTTCATGCCGGCGAAGTCTTCTTATAAAGTCACTTACTTTCATGATAATCTTGAATCATCATGAATTCACCCATGAGACAAGTTCGATACAACAATTCTCCACAAATAGTTCTAATTTGTCATGATTATCAATTCTAATTATCAGTAACAGGTAGTTTGAAATGGAACAAAAGTGTCAGGGAACTGTCTTCAAATTTGTCAGGGAACTGGCTCGAAAATTTGTGTCAGGGAACTATCTTAATACCTCTCTCTCAAACCCTTGTACATGATAATAAAATCATGAGGAATTGTTTCCTCCACAATGCTTTCATGTTTGTTAGATTATTTATAGAACAGGTCGTCTAAGGCTGTAAAGTAGATCTAGACACCATGTCATAAACTGACGATTTTTCTCTCTTTCTCGCAAACAAACACAAACTTCTGATTATTTAATCATGAGCACTGTGCATTTCACGGTTTTCTCGTCGACGTCACGTTTGGAAAACTTCCAAACAGCTTACGTAGCTAGAGGCTTTCTTGTTTAAAATTTCAAATATTCTATCATAAATTTCAATGCTGCTTGTCGTACAGGTAGATTGATAATGAAGGTTAATCAATATACATTACATGTGTGTGGCTGGTAATTCGTACATAATACATTTCAACTAGTCTAATGTGATAGGTCTGTTTCCATTGAGTGTTAATTAATAAGGGTGGGCAAACAAACCAATCATGACCAAACTGTAAAAGTGTATGCCTTTGATTACAACAGAATACCTGCACTTGATAGTTTATAAATGTCATCGGGGCCCACTAAGCTGATTAAAAAAAAAAGGCAAACGACTGTCATTCTCCATTGTTTGTTTCACAGACCTGTCAAACTGTATACATGACTGTGTATCACACCTCCGCCGAGTTGGCTATGGATGTGTGGATAATGCATAATATGAACGGCGGGCGAGGAGCCGTCAATTTCTAGAACTTTTACAGTTCATTTTCGTATTCTTTTTCTTTTTTTGCCTTTTTTTATTTTTCTAACCAGTTACCAATTTTCTAATCGGGTAACCGATCATTCAATCAGTTAACCGGTCAACCGATTAACCATTGACATCCCCAGTTTTTACAACACGTTGCATGGGCTTTCAAAGAAGTTCCATTGTGATGTAGGATTCGTTCTATTTTGAGCTGCGGTCACAGGCATGCACAGCACATTAAATCTGTGAAAGGCTCCATAAAGAAGTCATTTGAAAAAGCTTCTTCTTTCTTATCCACTAACCAAATTTGGCCTTAATAAACGGACAATTTGTGCAAGCAAAAATAGGACTCAGAAGGAATGCAATGGGACTCAACTTTTGCAGCTTTACCAGGTCCCATGGACTCAGTAAAATTTTATTTTAATGGAAACAATGCATACATGCTCCTGATAAGCCTAGTGCACAATTTAATTTTGCAATCTAGAGTCCATTCATAGTTACTATAAAAGGAGCTAGGGTGTGATAATTCGTTAATAAAACTAAAACACTCCAAGATTACACTGTACCCCCAAATTTTATTTTTTTGAACCCCCAATTCAAAATGTAAAGGGTACATTGTACCCTCAAATTTTTCTTTGTACCCCCAACTGAAAAAATCAATGGGCATGCTGACAATATTTCAACTCTTTACCACATGAGGAAAATGTAGACCAATCCAAATTGAAAGCATTTGCAGACGACAATTTGAATTTGACTCAAATGAGGAATTTTACCTTTGATATGGTAGAAAACATTGTGGGAAAAGGAGAAAATGCTGTTTACTAGCATTTTCTCCTTTTTCCACAATGTTTTCAAACGGTTTCTTCTTCAGAGTTGTTAAAAGTCGTGACTGACTGTGTGGTAAAGAGTTAAGTGTGTGCAGACAATAGCAAAGCAATCAGTATTTGTCATATATGTTTAATAAACGGCACCTGCACATATTTAACTCTTTACAAAATGACAAAATTTTAGACGCATCTAAATTGAAAGCATTTGCAAACGACAAATTTAGTGCGACTCAAAAATTGAAGTTTGTGTTGGGACGGGTAGAAAACATTGTGGGAAAAGGAGAAAATGCTGGTTACAAGCATGTTCTCCTTTTCCCACAATTTTTTCAAAAGGCTTTTTCTTTAGGGTCATTAAAACTCGGGATTATGTGGTAAAGGCTTAAGGCAATCTCACTCATCTGTAACAGGTAATAATGCTTTATTTTAACTCCAGCACGTCCTTCCATGAACTGGGGTGAATTCTTAACGTGTTTTTCTTCCACTTACATGCGTAATCGTGCACCTTATCTGAAGCTCTGCTATTTTCAAACTTTGTGCTTTTGCTATTACTTTATCTGATCAAAATTTGCCAGCATTAACTCTTTACCACACAATCCTGACTTTTAACAACCCTGAGAAAGAAGCATTTTGAAATTATTGTGGGAAAAGGAGAAAATGCTGGTAACAAGCATTTTCTCCTTTTCCCACAATGTTTTCTACCTGTCCAAAAACAAATTTCCAATTTTCGGTTACATTTATTTTGTCGTCTGCAAATGCTTTCAGTTTAGACTAGTCTAAAATTTTGCCGTTTGGTAAAGAGTTAAACACAATTAACCTTTTACCACACAATCCTGAACTTTAACGACCCTAAGAAAAAAAGCTTTTGAAAACATTGTAGAAGAACGAGAAAATGACAGAAACCAATGTTTTCTCTTATTTTCCAACATGTTATCTACCCTTTCAAAGACAAATCACATCATTTGAGTGAAATAAAAGTTGTCTGCAAATGCTTTTAATTTCAAAAATCCTTAATTTTTGTCGTTGGGTAGAGAGTTAACCCTTTACCACACAATCCAGTTTTAACGACCCTATAGAATAAAACTTTTGTAAACATTGTGGGAAAAGGAGAAAATGCTGGTAACCAGCATTTTCTCCTTTTCCAACAGTGTTTTCTACTCTTTCATACACAAATTCTATTATTCGGGTAGCATTTGTCGTCTGCAAATGCTTTCAATTTGGACCAGTCAAAAATTTTGTTGGTTGGTAAAGAGTTAAGGAGTTAGTTATATGCATCTTTTTTCTCCCAATCCTACTCTGTATCAAGGCATTTTACACTGTAGTACTTGGGGGTCCTACCTGGGTCATTCATAAAGATTTAGGATTGAAAATCTGGAGGTCCCAGTTTCTATCCTCATTCAAAACACCTTATAGTCCTAGCTAGTCCAAATATTTAAAAGTAGACATGCTTATTTGCCTTTCAACATTTAACCCTTTACCACACAGTTCCAACTTTTATTGACCCTGAGAAAGAAGCCTTTTGAAACCATTGTGGGAAAAGGAGAAAATGCTGGTAACCAGCATTTTCTCCTATTTCCACAACGTTTTCAATCCTATCAGAGAAAAATATTATCATTTGAGCCACATTGAAATTGTCGTCTGGAAATGCTTACAATTTGGACGGGGCTAAAATTTTGTCGTGTGGTAAAGAGTTTAAGATCTATGGGAATTTTACATTTTATTTCTCTTTTGTATGTAATATCTAAACAGGTACAGCTTACATGTATGTAGCAAGCCTGATCTCTACAAAACTGCATGATTTTGTAAAAGATACTTTTTGGACCAGTTTCGTTTGAAAATATTCAGCCACTGTCTTGCCTAATAACGGCCAAATGAAATCACAGTTCAATCAAAACACTACCAAGTCGGATTGCAGACTGTGCTACTGCAGTGTTTTTTCATTCATTGAGACAGTTACATAACAAAGCCAAATCAACTTTGAATTTATCAGTAATTAATCTAGACCATGCTGAACACAATCATTTTTTTTTTAAAAAAAGATACAACATGATTCCGTATGTCGCACATGGTGTTCCATTTGGAAGGTTCAAATCTATTCCACAGCAATTCATAACAAAACAAAGTGGTCAGAATGGATTTAGCTCATAGATATAGGCTGATATTCGGTCATCGGTGAAATTTGTGTTTTCCATGGACCGTAACTAGCGATGATCAATCAAAAAGAGTTGCATCCCTTGAATTGATCTTAAGAATATTAATGAGGCACCAATTCTGACCCAACGTTGGAGAAAATTTATTACACTCTGAAAAGGGTATAAAACCATAAATTTAATGTTTAATCTTAATTGTAGATTAAAGTAGATAGACTGAATGTCCCAGACAATAAGAATTTCCACGAAAATTCGTTTTAATGAAAAATCTACAAGAAAATGAATAATTCCGATCACTTTTTTTTGTCAGTTCTGAGTCAATTACGCTCAGCAAATTGCTTCTTTTTTCAGATAGATTTTTGACAATTCCCAGTGTCAAAAGTGTTTTTTCTCATATAATCAACTGGCAAAAAATTTTTTCGGCTATGTTCAATCCCGGAAAATTAATGCGTAAACAGAAATTCAAAATGGCGGCAAAAAAGAAAGTAACACTTCCAATTTTGATCAGTCTTATCAAAATTAAAGATAACAAGCTCAAATTTTTGGCTAATTTTGTCTTATATTTTTCATTTTTGGTCTCAGGAACATGTCTAATTAAAGTTTTTCTTATTATGAGACATGATACCTACAACTGAACTGAAACACCATCTATTCAGTTTTGTACCAGTGTAGCTTCGTCCTTTTTATTCCATACACGCTACTTGTCATCGTACCTATTGTTCCAAAGCTTCAAAATCGGTGATAATTGATTTCAAGTTCAGTAATAAAGTTATCAACCATTTTTTACATCTAAATAAATAATCCATAGTTGAAACTGCTTTATTTAATTACTTATTACAAAAAATTAAAATGTGGTCACTCTCAGCATGCTTGATACTGCTGGATTAATACTGAAAGTAAAGAAAAAGTAACCAAGTGTAATTCTCTTAACAAACTGACTGATATAGAAATTAAAATTTCAAGATGCTGGCACATGAAAGTACATCATATGATTGCAGTAGGGGACCATCATGAGAGAAATAAAGAATAACCTCATTCCCTACACTGCATAAAGAGATTTTTTTTAACGCAATGTTGTCTTTGAAAAACTAATTTCACATAGTTTTGTGTTTGAAAACAGTGTAGAAAGGAGCATTTTCCTGTTATGAACAAGCAAGCCATGGCCTGACCATCCGTTATAATTTCATAGGTGTAACAGATAAACATCTAAGTAATGGATGGGACAAACATTGACCTTCAATTCTGACCTTGACCTTGGACCTATAGCTTTACTTTTTTTATGAAAAGGTATTTTCCTCTACATCCTGAGTTTGTAAGAATTATATTCTTTATCTATATAAAAGATACATCTTCGGAACTTTCACCTCACTCATTTTACAATTTTGTACATTGAGGTTTTCCTTTACTCTTGATGGATATCTGCTGCTCTGGCAAAGTCAGACAAAATGTGGCATTTCATTCAAATAATAAAGACAAAAGACAAGAGGTTTGATTGTGTTAAATAATATTAAACTGTAGAAAAATTGAAATGATCTTCCAACTTGTTTTCCCAGCAAGAAAAAGATCTTTTGTACATTCAGTTTTGGACAGATTTTAAAGGAGCAAAGGATAAAAGTCTTGGTCAGTGGTACCATTGAAGAATATTATCTGTGATGTGGCTTGATATTATGGCATGTGTATCACTAAATGGGCATATTAATTTCTTTTGGCACACAGTTTAGTAATCAGATTTGTATTTCCTTGCTTTGTCTTCTCATTCCAGTAGTTTTTTCATATTTTTTAGGTATTTGTTAAGGGTTAAATGTCTCATAACTTTTTTTATTACTGTAGATATTTGAATGAAATAAGAGGTTTTCAACTGAAGGAATATTTATGTTTTCAGATCTAAAGTCATCTCAGAATATAAAGTCAGTGGCTTCCGGTATTATCGTGGGTTCTTTGTTATCGTGGTATTTCTGAAATTGAGGCTGAAATGCGCCACATGGAGTATTTCCTCACATGAGCATTTGCAGGTCATATACTGTCAACACACTTTGCAACCTTACCTCGACAAATTTTCAGAAAATGGTATGTTAAATCTTGTTTTCATCTGAATGGTAAGAAAACTTGCCTCTTTGCGAAATCACACTATCCCCTAGATCAAACTGATGACCTTATCAGCGTAACAAAAGCAACATCAGTAAAACAGTTATGTAAGATTTGTTTTCTTGTCACTGAAGTTTATGAAAGACATCCATAAATTTCAGACAACTTTGTAATGATGATGTCACGGCTTTCGAAATATGGGAATGAAAATACGAGGCCCTGACGTAATTTTTGACTTGCTAATTATAAGAATTTTATTCTCAAGGCACTACAAATTATTATTATTATTTATTTTTACATATGTTTCCCGTTCTATTGTAATGAGAGAACACACTACAAATTATCCACTTTTTATCCACAAAAGAGGCCCAAAATGGGTTATTTGATGTTATTTTAAACACAGATACATGTTTTCTTATTTTCAGTTTTTACAGCTGCACAAAGTAAAACTTTGTAAATGAAATGACAGGGAGAATTATCTATCGCTCAAAATTCTTGATAAAATCATCTGATCACTTTGAAAATAATTTAATTTTCAGTTGCAAAAGTATTGAACATTAATAGCGTGAGCAAGTACATCTTCCAAGTCCTCACCTCAATGCCACGATAATACCGGAAGTTAAGACTTTTTGAAAATTGGTCAATGCTGTCTCCTGCTTTGCCTTGATTAACCCTTTCCCAAACAAACCTTGGTTTTCACATGTCTGCAGTACAAGTCTTTTGAAAACACTGTGGGAAAAGGAGAAATTGCTCATAACGAGCAATTTCTCCTTTTCCCACAGTGTTTTCTACCCTTTATGAGGACTTTCTGCCATTTTCATCAAATTTAAAATTGTCGTCTGCAAACTCTCTCAAATTGGACCAGTCCAAAATTTGTCATTTGGGAAATGGTTAAAAATAGTTAACTGACAAACAGAAAATCAGTTATTGTAGAAATATACATGAGATATCATTGCATGTTTTTAGCAACAGAAAAATATCAGGCAAGACAATAATTTTTTTACACACAACTGAATGTTTAAGTACCATGATAATAGGAGATTCATTCCTACCTCAATGTAGATATTTGATTTAATCTTAGGTTGCTTTTTCTCCTATTTTTCATGTGTAGCCAAATTTTCATGCCTTTGGGTGCAACGGGTAAATACTCAATAACTTCTATTCTACTTGAGACATTTGAACAAAACATATGGTTTTATAAATGGTAACGATGTGTTTTTTTCAGATTTGTTACTGTTTAATAGAATATTTTGTTTTAAAAAAGCCTTGTTGCATTGCAACCCTGACTGTCGCTAGTCCTATTTATAAGCCCCTACGTACGTTATTTTTCATTCTGACATTCATCGTGTACGTAGGGTCTTATCGGCTCCTTCATAGTTTCCTTTAGCAAACTCCGACATCGAATTTTGTCGCTGTTTGAACAGCAAATTTGGATACTTTCAAGTGAACTTGTTCAATAAAATATACATCAGAAGTAAGATAAATGAATAATTTCTCGATTGAAAAAGGATATTTGTCCAAAACTTGCCTATTTATGAGCTAAATCCATTCCGATTCAACACCACTCTGTTTTGTTATGAATTGCCGTGGAAGAGATATGATTGTTCCGAATGAACCGTCATGTGCGGGTCAATGCAACTTACAGAATGGTATTATGTCTTTTTTTAAAACGAAATTTTGTTCGCTTCGGTCTTGTTTGATTGTTGTAACAGATTTCGTTCATAAACTTAAAGTCGATTCTTATTTGTTATGCGACCGTCTGCATGACTGAAAAACATGGCGGCGACTCTGTCGGCAATCCAACTTGCGAGTGATTTTATTGAATTCTGAATGAATCTGCCCATTATTTATCAAGACACGGCTGAATATTTTCAAAAAAAGTTCTTCCTACAGGTAAATGAAGTTCTCTTTTTTTATAATACTGGTTTTAGAGAGATCGGATTTGCTACATAGAACTGAATGGGACCCGTTTAGACGTTACATGCAATAAGAAAAATCAAATGTGAAATGTCCGAT
Source organism: Tridacna gigas (assembly GCA_945859785.2). Classification (NCBI taxonomy): domain Eukaryota; kingdom Metazoa; phylum Mollusca; class Bivalvia; order Cardiida; family Cardiidae; genus Tridacna; species Tridacna gigas. The sequence continues at coordinate 9,024,891 of OX244032.2, forward strand.
GATAAATGTTGAAAGGTAAATAAGCATGTATACGTCTAAATTTTGGACTAGACTGTCGCATGACAAGACTGAAACTGAAAGCGCTGTAAAACACCATTCATTTAATCAACTTTTTTATTTCACTTTTGTTCAAACAGTTGTCCAACGTGTACTCATTTTTTGATACATCATAAAGTGTTTTCGTCTTTATCATTGTGCTCTTTGACTAACGATAATGTTTATGGATATATCCGGAATACATTACATCCGAAAATAGCGCTACATATCAGAAGTCTTTCAACCCGAATTCCTTCCTTACGCCTAAGCTAGCTGCTGTAGTTTTAAATTAATAACGAAAGATATTTTTAAACTAAATTCTTCCAAGTAGCTATACTTATTTCGATATTTATCACAAAATCCTTACCTGAGCCGGAAATATTCATCCGTGCCCATCTCTCGCAATTTTATTGGCTAGTGGAAGCCTTCGTTAAAGTGCGGAGCCATACGCTCATACTAAACTGGTACTCGTTGTATCTCTCGTAACCGTCTGAAGATCGACAGCAGGCTGCCAGTTTAACGCTCAGACATAACAAACGTATATTTCCCGACACACCTTAAATTCAAGTTTCTATCTCCTTCTTGAGTAGTAATTGTCGCTTTCAACAGCAATTCAGTCGGTTGCTGACTTATTCACGCGTTTCCTGGGTTCCAGCATTGCTAATCTGTAAGGCTTTTGAAAACATTGTCGGTAAAGAAGAAAAAGTAGTGCAAGTGACCAGCAATGTTTTCTACCATATATAAAACAGAAGTCATCAATTTAAGCTACATTTGATTTGTCGTCTGCAAATGTGGTCGAGTCCGAAATTTTGTTGCTTTGTAGAGTTGGGTTTATTTTGCGGTCTAGGGGTTATCCCATTACCGCTCAATGCCGAATTTTAATGACCCTGTGGAAATACAATACTTTCGAACTCAGAAAGATTGTAATCTTATGGGCATGACTAAGAAGGCCAATGGTATAGATTCAAGATCAGACTGCATGTTCTGTGCAGTCTGATCTTGACCTATGGCGTCCGCTATATAGCCTATATTTTCGCCTATGGCACTGAAAGGGCTAATATAGCTGAAGTGACAAATCTTGGACCGGCTTCTACTCTTAATTGTAAAATTCTACGTAAGAATTCACCAAGTCGAGATTATAGGAACAAGCTCTGGCAAAAGGGGGCTTAATGCATCTCCGCGATGCTTGATAGCAAGCAAGTCATCATATAACAATGGATCTATAAAACCATCCTATCTATCAACAGACTGAATCAAGAGGTAGACTGATCCATTGACATGCAGATAGCAAAAAATTTCAGGCTGCGCAGGCTGACCTGGACCGATACTTTTTGCATATGCATTAAGCTCCCTTTTCCCCGGCACAGGATTCAAGCAAAATTCTCTAAATCTTTTATTTCATTCGTGCCGAACTCCCCAACAATCAATATTGATATTGTACAGACAGCGTTCTCTATTGTCAAAGCGAGGCATTTCTGACACACGTGACTAAATGGTTCGGAACAAATTTGGGGAATCAGTCTTTAATTTCTTTGATACCACAGAATATTGTACGAATCCTTACCCCATTGTTCTGCTGGCTGAAGACAGTTCTTTTTAACATCGTTGGAAAAGGAGCGATGGTGCTGTTTATGGGGAGTTAATGTATTTGCAAAAAGCATCGACCCATGTCGGCCTGCGCAGTCCGCCAAGGCCGACCTGGGCCGAAACTTTTTACTTTTTGTAAATTCTCTGCATGTCAAAGGACCAGTGTACCTCATGAATCAGTATGCTATTATACAAAACGGATTTTATGGATCTATGATACTGTAATGACTTGCTTGGTATCATGCATCACAGAGATACATTAAGCCCCCTTCTCACAGAGCATGGCTCAGTTTTGTTTGACTCTTTCAGTGCCAAATTTATAAACACTGCATCTTTCAACGGCCGAAAAGACACGTATATACATGGATCGATATTTGAAATCGATATTTGACCAATCAGGTCATAGCATTTATTTGGCTCGATGTGCAGCAAGGCTGCACATCGGGCCATAAAAATGCCATGATCTGATTGGTCAAGGCTGCACATCGGGCCAAATAAATGCGATGACCTGATTGGTCAAATATCGATTTCCACGGATCCAAGCGACTGTTAATGCTTGAGAAGTGCGATATTATTTGTGTTGAATTTATGTTAAAATTGAAACTTTTCTTAGACTCACAATTGAATCAGACAATCTGTAAATATTTCAAAATGCTCTTAATTCAGTGTGATGTTGAGACAACTTAACTAGCCTTAAGAGACATTAAGCACCTTTAATTCTGTTATTCTTAGGCAAAATTCGGGTTTATGAGCTGTGTCATTCTTTCTCATTGAAGTTCAAAACTTTGCAAACACAGGTACAATACAGTACAGTACAATACAATACAGGTATTACATTGTCCGTAGCTCCTGAAACTCGCACTTTTTGCACATAATTCTTGTGTAAATTAGTTCAACTATCCATAAATATCTTACCAAGAATTCACTGACACCCAGAAAGATTTTCATCATATTGACTTGACAAAATAAGCGGGTGGTAAAGATCCGAGATCAGACTGCAGGCTCTGTGCAGTCTAATCTTGATCGATGCCATCTACTAATAGCCCCTCTTTTAGCCGAAGGCGCTGAAATGGTTAACACCGCCAAAATGCTACGGAGGTGCACTTTTTTTTTTTATTTGTCTCATTCCGGAACGATGACACAGTGTAACTAGTTCAATTTCGTCTGATAAATTACATTTTTAGACGCTGACAGACGAACAATACCTGTCAATCATAACTGTTTGAAAATTTCCATCACCGCACAATTGTTTGCAACTTTTCATTGAGGTTATATCATAACAAAACCTTTAGAGAGGATGAGTATCAGTTTGACCATGTTTTTGCGGAAACGAATTCGACGAAAAATGGTTAACCATGCCGGGACATGGGTCCATAATGACCATCATGTAGAAAGCTTTAAGAATGTACTCTCCCGAAATTAAAACTAAATGCATATAATGCTTTGTATAATTTTTATTTTTTCATTTAGATTTTTGATTAGGTGCTTTACACCACATCAGCAAAGTCTCAGATAATTCACGTCATTATTGCTGTTGTTTTTATATAGACTCTATTAACTCCCATGTATTTTTTTTTTAATCTATGTGGGTAAAAAAAGAAAGGAGCCATCTTCTTGAACCTGAAATGAAGATAAAGCAAAGTAAATTTGACATCGAAATATTTTCAGGCCCGATACAAAATTATTGTGTATGCTCTGGCAAAAGGGGCTTAATGCATCTCCGTGATACACTGTTTTGAACAACCGACTCAATCATGAGGTAAGCTGATCCTTAGACATGGAGAAAATTGACCAATAGCGAAAAGTTTCGGCCCAGGTCAGCTTGCGCAGGCTGACTTTGGTCGATACTTTTCGCAGATGCATTAAGCGCCCTTTTCACAGAGCATGGCTCGATTTGAGACGCAAGTGATCAACTTGTTCTGAAAACGTTTTGTTTCTACACGTCAACGCCGACGTCACCAAAATTTTAAATTTTAACGGAATAATTACGCCACTAGGGTCCGTATTCACCAAACATTCTTAAGAATATTCTTAGTCTTATTCTCCAAGATTTTCTACATTTGAAAGTAACACAACTCCTGATTGGCTAAACCAAACGGTTTAGCCAATCAGAAGTTGTGTTACTTTCAAATGTTGAAAATTCTGGAGAACAAGACAAAGAACGTTCTTAAGAATGGTTGGTGAATACGGACCCAGGTCTCACAAAGCTACAACTTTGACGTCAGGCGTGGGACAATAATAGCACATTGCCAGTGCAATTTGCTCCACCAAAATAGTTTTTCTTATACACGTAATTGTATGATCAGAATCAGCGTAATAAATTTTCTTACCAACTGAAAAATGCATGCAAGTGAAAATGGTAATTAGGGATTTGATAAAATACGTTTGGCAACTGACTGTGTATTCATTGTTTCTGGGTTTTGAACTAAAGGTCGTAAATACCAACATCTCTTAATATATTTAAATATTTTTCATTTCTGACTGGCAATATCCAGTTATATAATTGGTCCTTACGTTCATGAGGGAGTTTTAAGACAAAAATCGAAGCCTAAGAGACTTCTGGTTACTAACATTCTTTGATGACGAAGATGACAATCATGATTATTATCAATATCAGTAAGAGTAGTGAAGTAGTAGTAGTAGCGGTAGTTTAGAATAGCAATGTTCAATATGTCTTTCAATGGAAACGGAAAATATTTGTCTGCTGTACACTAGTATGTACAGGAAAAAGGATTAAAATTATTCGTCAGAACTCAACCCGTACCTACATGTTACCTCGTCTGTATCAGTTTCCATTTTAAAATACCGCTAGTCACATGACCCTTAATATGGCGGCGCTTATATAAATCGATTAGCTACGGCAACAACAGCCACGATGACAAGTTGGCTTCTTTAAAAAAGAAGCCAGGAGAGGTCGGCATCAATGATTTCAAATAGTTTATTGGCTTTTGATTTCAATATACTTTGGTAGATGTAAACAAACAAGTTAGGAATTAAATAAATGAGAAAAAAACATTTTTTTTTTTCAATTTTGCTGGTTTAAAGGCACAAAACAGTACATGTTCCACATTGTTATAATATTCTAGGAACTGTAGGCCATATGCTATTAACATGCTCAGAAATGCATATTTTTTTCAAAATTCAAGGACACAAAACTGAAGATGATGACCCATTTGGCTCATTTTCAAAAGGAACAAACCTCTAATGAATGTTTGTTATGTGTGCTCAGATAAGCCAAATTATTTTTGGAAAGGAGAAATCGTTCAATTAAAATTTGGTACAATATGCTAATTCCACTGAATAGACAATAAATAAAGGTGGCAGGCCTATACATAATACCAGTACCAGACATGTTAAAAATAAATATAACATTTTTTTAATCCTTTAACAAACAGCAATTTTTGGACTGTCCCAAACAGAAAGAAGCATGCAGACGACAATTCAAACTTTGATAATTAATGTGGAAGATGGTGCTTTGATGCGATGGAAACCATTGTGACAAAGGGAGAAATTGCAGTGACTAGCAGCTTCTCCTCTTCCCACAATATTTTGAAAAGTTGTCTGCTGCAGACATGTAAAATGAAGAGGTTGTTTGTCTAAACGTTAAAAATTTAAGAAAGTAGATAAATGAGCCATGCTCTGAGAAAAGGGTGCTCAATGCATCGGCAAAAAGTATCGACCATGTCAGCCTGCGCAATCTGTCCAAAACCAAAGGACCACGGACTCTTTTGAGGTGTGCGGTACCCAGGGCGAAGAGGCACGACTTTTTCTCCGCTCATAAGTTGATTTTCGCGGGATTCTCGCAATCCCGCATAATAGAGGCAACTCTGTGTGTTATTTCATCAAATCTATATCATTATAAATCCATAGAATTTTTGTATAAAACTGAGAAAAATGCAAGAGTCTAGTCAGTTTTGAAAAATATAACTTGAAAACATAATGATCAACCTATTTACATTTATTTGTGGGGTACGAGTTCTCCAGAGAACTCGTGCTTTTGAGATTAGGGTACGAGTTCTCCAGGGTACGAATTCTCCAGATAGTATCAAGTCACGTGATCTATTCCCGCGGTGTTCTTTCTCTTTTTTTAACGATTTTTTTTTTTCCCTTTGCCAAGGTTTATTTGTTTAATGAAAAATTGCAAGTATTGGAGAGATCATTTAAATCAATATAGTATAATAAATCTTTTTGGAAATCCTTCATATAAAAAGAAACATTTATTTCCTATTTCAGTTTTTTGATTTCGCTTTGTTTATAAAACCATGACGAAATAGACCGTGTATCAGAACAATTTCTCAAAAACAAATGATTTAGACAGCGATTTGTGTGGCAGTCTGCTTTTTAAACTCACTACTGTTGGAGAGGTCTGATGACCTCTCCAATAAGCAATCTGTTACTGCGAAAATGCCTACTAAGTTAGGAAATGAGTGTACAAAGTGTTTGTCAACGGAAATGTATTTAGAAAGGTTCTGATAGAAAATTGTGACTCGTGTTTTCGTTTTCTAAGTGGAGTATCACGATTTAAGAACGGTAAAGCGGCGTATTTCCGTCAATGAAATGTACCGTGTAGGTGCATATCAAGGTACGTGATAAAGCCGAGGGACTTGATCTACGGATCACTCGAGGTTTGCCTAATGAGATTAACATTTGATCACGTCATGTTATAGGCAAGGGCCGTTTCCTGGCCAATGGCGGAGAACTGTTTAACTCAATACCTACCGCAGACGACATTTCGCGTCTTTCAGCATATCATTTTAACTCTCTACCTCATAATCCCAAGTTTTAACTACCCCGAGGAAGAAACTGTTGAAAACATTGTTGGAAAAGGAGAAAATGCTGGTACTCAGCATTTTCTCCTTTTCCCACAATGTTTTCTACCTTTCTACCCTCCCCCAAAACAAATTTCAATTTTTGAGTCACATTAATTTTGCCGTCTGCAAATGCTTTCAATTTGAAAAAAATCTGGAATTTTGTCGTTTGGTAAAAGACCTAAAAAGCTCGTAAATAGCATTCTTTTTCTCGCCAGAATTATTTTCAGATGTAATTCGTTTATCGGTCTTCAACTCATGTTGATTATCAATGTTTTACAAGGATATTTTCAAAGTCGTCTGCTACAAAATTGTTTCAGGAACTAATGAAGTTAGCCCTTAACTGAACAAGCCCTTGATTTTATTTCCCTAGAGAAAGAAGGCTTTTGAAAACATTGTAGGAAAATGAGACAATGTTGGTAACCAGCATTTTCCCATTTTCCCACAATGTTTTCTACCCTGTCCAAGAAGTCCAAGAACGAATTTCATCATTTTAGCCACGTTTAATTTGTCGTCTGCACATGCTTTCAATTTGTACAATTCCAAAATTTTTGTCGTCTGGTAAAGAGTCAATATGTCACGGCCTAGTGTGTTCCGAAACCAGTCACTGGTAGAATAGAATGCACCGACATGGTTTGAAACAGTAACAAATGTCGGAACAGATGTCCAATTAGAAAGGAAATTAAAAACTGGTAAAAATTCCACCGAGCACGATGGTTGGATATGCTAATCAGATATTAATTTGTAATTAATGTTTATGTTGTCAAGTGAACGTGCGATTCTATCTAGAGTTGTAAAACACTGAAATTTGACGCGAGGAACAAGATTTTCTTACCGATAATGAAATATTGCGCTTTCACTCTTTGCCAGACGACATGTAACAATAGACTCGTCCAAATTCAAAACACTAGCAGACGACAAGTTAGATGTGTCTCAAATGATTTGATTGTTTTCGAAAGAGTAGTAAATATTATGGAAAACGGATACAATGTTGATATCTAGTATTTGTTCATTTTCCCGCAATGTTTTTAACGCTTTTCTCCTCAGGCTAATAAAACTACCAGAAATTCTGGTAAAGAGTTTTACACGGAAACACCGCCAACTCGAGAGAGACTGGAATTAGCACTTTTATGGAGATTTTACGCTCACGTGCTTCCAAGATGATAACCAGTCAAATGATTGTTAAATAGATTTTAAATGAATCAATTAGCTTTTCACAGCATTTGGCCGAATGGCTTAATTTATCTGCTTTGAATTAATCAGACAAAAGACAAAATTTTCCTCTAAGTCTGAAAACGTATTCCTCTTCTTCGGCAGGCTGTTACTGTTTGAAAGCTCAGCCTAACACATTACCAAATAAACTAGTTTACTCTTTCCCACACAACCCGACTTTTGAAGACCCCGACAAAAAAGCCTTTTGAAAACATTGTGGGAAAAGGAGAAAATGCTGATAACCAGCATTTTCTCCTTTTCCCACAATTTATTCTACTCTTCCCAAAACAATTTTCAGTTTTTGAGAAACATTTATTTTGTCGCCTGCTAAGGCTTTCAATTTGGACTGGTCTAAAATTGTCGTTTATTAAAGAGTTAACTCTTTCCCAACCGACAAATTTTAGACGCTTCCAAACTGAGACGATCTAAGGGCAACAAATCTGAAATCGGTACAGGTTCTTTGACAGGGTAGAAAACTTTGTTGGAAAAGGAGAAAATGATAGTTGCCAGCATCTGGCTCCAAAATTTGGTAGGAAGAACTTTTTCACAATGGTCTTGACCGATTACCTATTTTGTTTGACTTGCCCCGGTAGGCTGCATACACAGCATATGAAATACCAAGTCAATAGTCAATATTTTATTAGCATAGAATAATACAATATTGTTGCTATTATAAAAAAAAAATAATAATTATAATTGTACAATACATTTTCAAAATTTATGATTTATGCTAGTAGTTTCAATTTGTAGTTTTTACGTGCATCTTTGGACTAAAACAGTTCGAGAAAAGTACGATATGGGTTCAAACCAAAACAATTTAATTATTTTAAAGATTTCTATCCTATTTATTTGTTACTCTGACGTTTATCATTGTTACGAATGCAGACATAGAGATGGTAACTAGAAAAATAAAGGACACATCTATTCAAAACTGGCTTACGGATATAGACAACTCATCTAAACTGCAGTGTTATAGATCTTTTAAACTATATTTTGAATTTGAAAATTATCTTAACTGTGTTATCAATGATAAACAAAGAATTGAACTTACAAGATTAGGATGGTCATCACACCATTTATTGATTGAGGAAGGTAGATTCAATAGCATACTAAGAGAGAATAGAATCTGTAAATTATGTAATCTGAATGAAATAGAAGACGAATTTCACTTTGTACTAATATGTCCTCTTTATCAACCAATTAGAAGTCAATTGATACCAAAGTTTTATTATACTCGACCATCTATGTACAAATTTATTTTATTGATGAAAAATGATAATAAAAAAACTACGAATAAATTAAGTAAATATATATGTATATGTATATGAAATACCAATAAAGTAAATTCTTATGCACAAGGTGGGCTTGATTTTGTGTCTGAATATTGGTAAATGGTATTATATTAAGATAACCCTAAGAAAATTAATATAGCTCATTTTGTATTTAATCTACGCGGCTTGTCCACGAACTTTACGGACATACCTCGTATGTGTCCATAAACTCCATTTAGTCTGAAAATCGAATGAATCTTGATGTAGAATGGTCCTTTGATATGCAGAAAAATTAAAAAGAGCAAAAAGTTTCGACCCATTTCAGCCTGCGCGGAATGAGCAGGCTGACATGGGTCGATACTATTTGCAGATGCGTTGAGTCCCCTTTTCACAGAGCATGGCTCATTTTATTATTCGAGCTGAGAGAGATCAACTCTTTAGAGAAGCTAAAACTTTGATCCGTCAATACTGATTTCATTTTCAGGCGACAAACTAATCACACCGTGATTAAAATGATTGCGTTTGTTTTTGATAGGGCAGAAAGCGTTGCGAGAAAATGCTGGTTATCAGTATTTTCTTCTTTTGCCATGCTGTTTTCTTAAGCCCTCTGCTTTATTGTTGTGAACAGGTAACGTTTCGGAAAGGGTAAGGTAACTGAATTTAATCTCTTTTATCATCAATTCGAAGTGAATTGAAGGCTTTGACCAATTTGAAAAGCGTTATTTCTTCAAGTCACCTTTTACAAAAATATCGTTGACCAGTTCCAATGTAGATATATTTTGATCACTTCCGTTCAGGTACTTTTGAAGTGTTAATTAAGCAAAGATATTTTTCCTGTGATCCTATGGAAGTTTTCATTTTAAATCATTTCGTCATACTTTGCCTGCGAGGTTAATCCTAAATAATATGATTACTGCTTCGATACACAACGGCTTCTGCAAAAGTGCCATTTTGTTTTCTTTTGTTTCCCGCCTTTGTTTCAATATCTTTAACAGGCTGGGATTCAGGGGATCAAGCATAAAGCCAGTCTAATTCAGAACAATAGTCGTCACTCTAGGAACCATGCGGCCCCCATATGGTAAATGCAAATTTTCGCCAACTTCAATTTAACAATATTTAGAAGAGGTCTTTCTTTGCACGAACCTTTGACATGCCCAGAGATGAATTATAGTCAGACGAAGGGGATCTTAAAAAGGGCACACGTGAATAAAATAGGGTACTTGAAATCTTTGAAGATATCTGCGGGAAGAGAAAGGTCTTCCTTATTAGCAGTCCTTACTTCATGGGCGTTTCTAACTCCGCACAGGCGTAGATTTACCACCCTCAATTGTTTACCAAACAATTCGTTGTTTTAACGACCTTAAGAAAGGAGGATTTCGAAATCATTGTGGGAAAAAAAGGAGAAAATTTTCCAAAATATTCTCTACCTTTCAAAGATAAGACCTATCATTTAAGCCACATGTAATTTGTCGTCTGCAAACGCTTTGAATTTGAAACAGTCTAAAATTTTGTCATTTGGTACAGATCAGTATCGGAACATATTGAAACCATCTTTGTAAAATGGAAAAAAAAATCAACACGAATAAACGTTTGATAAATAATTACATGTTTAACTCTTTACTACACAATCACGGGTTTTAATGACCCTGAATAAAGAAGCCCTTTAAAAACATTGTGGGAAAAGGAGAAAATGCTGGTAGCCAGCATTTTCTCCCTTTCCCACAATGTTTTCTAACCTTCCCAAGACAAAAATTTCACTTTTTTAATCGCATTTATATTGTGGTCTGCAAAAGCTTTCAATTTGTACAAAGCTAAAATTTGTCATTTGGTAAAGACTTAAGCTTTGTGGCAAAAGGAGACGATTATCCATTACGAGTGATTTCTCCATCTGCCACAATAATTTGGAAATTTGTCCACGATTTGACGTAAAAAGATGTACGGTACATGTACTGAACAAGAGGCACCGTTTTATCACATGAGCCATGCTATGGCAAAAGGGGGTTTAATAAATCTGCAAAAAAAAAAAAAATGTATCGACAAAGGTCCGCCTGCGCAGTCCGCACAGGCTAACATGGGTCGATACTGTTTTGTTATTGTTAAATTTCTGCATGTCCAAGGACAATTCATCCTCATGGCATACTTGTAAAAATGCATCACCGGTATGCATTAAAATCCCCTTTACCAGAGCATGACTAATCGTGTTAATTCCTTGGAACCGACTACATTCACTCACAGTCTCTCTCTCTCTCTCTCTGTTTAAAACGCGATAAGGAGATTTCAATATTAAAAAGAACGCACAATGGCTGATTTTCTGTCATACCAGAGCATGTATAACTTTAATGATAATTACGGAGTGGAAAACTAAAGAGTGAAAAACAAAAGCTTTAAAAGTCTCTATAATTCTATTACGAGACGGACTAAGAAATTAGTTCAAATTTTCTAACCAAAAGTGAAAATGTAATCGAGAAGTCCTCTCACACGGTCTCTTGACGTCTTAACAGGATAAGTTCCTGAATTCAAATGGTATCAATGTGAATGAAATTCTCCCTTTTTTACCTTAGCAAATGACTTTTTTGCCTTTTTGCATTTCATTATATTTGAAAACATTTTGCCAACGGAGCAAATGTTGTGCTAGAGGAGAAATCGTGTAGATAAAGGAACAAACGTTGTAATGAAAGAGCAATCGTTGTGCTAAAGAAGCAATCGTTGTGCTAAAGGAGCAATCGTTGTGCTAAAGAAGCAATCGTTGTGCTAAAGGAGCAATCGTTGTGCTAAAGGAACGAGCGTTGTGTTAAGGAGCAAACGCTGTGCCAAAGGAGCAATCGTTGTGCTAAAGAAGCAAACGCTGTGCCAAAGGAGCAAACATTGTGCTAAAGGAGTAAACATTGTTCTAAAGGAGCAAACATTGTGTTAAAGGAGCAAACGCTGTGCCAAAGGAGCAGTCGTTGTGCCAAAGGAGCAATCGTTGTCCTAAAAGAGCAGTCGTTGTGCTAGAGGAGCAAATGTTGTGCTAAAGGAGCAATCGTTGTGTTAAAGGAGCAAACTTCGTGCTAAAGGAGCAATCGTTGTGCTAAAGGAGCAAACGTTGTGCTAAATGAGCCAACGTTCTTCTAAAGGAGCACAAGTTGTGCTAAAGGAGCAACCGTTGTGCTAAAGGAGCAACCGTTGTGCTAAAGGAGCAAACGTTGTTCTAAAGGAGCAACTGTTGTGCTAAAGGAGCAAACTTCTGTTGAAGGCGCAAACGTTGTTCTAAAGGAGCAATCGTTGTGTTAAAGGAGCAGAGCGAACGTTGTGCTTAAGGGACAATCGTTGTCTTAAAAGGACAGTCGTTGTGCTAAAGGAGCAAACGTTGTGTTAAAAGAGCGAACGTTGTGTTAAAGGAGCAATCAATATGCTAAAGGAGCAATCGTTGTGCTAAAGGAGCGAACCTGTGCTAAAGGAGCAAACCTGTGCTAAAGAAGCAATAGTTTAGATGAAGGAGCAATCGTCTACATGAAAGAGTAATCATTGTGCTTAAGGAGTAATCGTTCAGATGAAGGAGAATCGTTGTGCGAAAGGAGAATCATTGTGCTAAAGTAGCAGTGGTTGTGCCAAAGGAGCAAGCGTTTATGAGTGGGGATTCCTATTTCGTTTTCATAATCGTGATGCTTTCATGTTTACATTCGTAGTTTTAACAATAATTCATGCCTGTCATTAACTTTCAAAAGAGATCATTCTACAGGCGCCGCTACGGGTTTGTTACAGGTTAAAAGAGTTTACCGAACAACAAAATTTTAGACTTGTCCAAATTGAAAGCATTTGCTGACAACAAATAGAATATGACTCAATCAATGGGATTTGTCTATGGAATGGAGAAAACATTAAATTCTTTCCCCACAGTTTTTTCAAGAGACTCTTTTCTCACAGTCATTAAATTACGCGAATTATTAACAAATAATTAAAACTTGTATTTAGTCTCGTTTTTCTTAATATTTCACTAGGAAAATGGTGCAACAGCAGCTCTGGATACGCAAATGAATGATGCATTAAAAGTCTGCTGCATTGTTTGCCAAATGTGTCCTTCGATTTTTGTGTAAACCTTACATTATTGTACTTTTTTTTTTTTAAAATAACGATTAAAAAAAAAAAGTTGAAATATGCAATATTTTGTGGAACTATTTAAGTTATAATATTCGGCGTATCGATGGCGACGCTAACAAATTGAATTCCGTCTCCCCTGTAAACTCTATTATCCGATGTCACACACCACTTGCTGTATCAGCCAATAAGAATCGAGGATTTGCTACAGCTACAAACCGTTCAATTAATTTGTTAATATGATTTGGCCCGGCACTGCCGACTTGAAGCGATATTTATCCGAAGAGAGGCGGGTCGTAATGGGATTTTATTGCAACGAGATTTAATCGTCACGGACTGGAGATACCGTTTGTCATAGCAGGAGTAAATTTGGACTTCATCATAACCCAGAAACGTCTTATTTGTTATTCCGAGACGCTAAGAAAATACTAGGAATATTTGTTCCGCGAATTTTGAAAGTTTCAGTAATATCAGAACTTTTAACATTTTATCCGTGATACAGTGGAATAATTTTTCACTTCTATGTCATTATTTTGTGTTTTTTATATTTAAAAAAAAGCTGCACTAAACTCGTACTTGTAGAATAAGAATTGAATTAAAAAAAAATTTTTTTTTTTCGACGTTAGAGAACATTTCTGTGCAGGCTTAGCACTAACTATGGAATCGTTGATTGGTTACCCGGTTTATTCCGGCAGGCCATACCCACATTTTCCTTCAAACAATTTTGATACAGAAAATGAAAATAAGAGTTCAGCAAAGTATGAAAACCAGATTTCAAAACATTATGAGGACAAGGATGCTACACATGAGGATCATTCTAGTGAGGACCATATTCAAAGTGAGGACAAAATTGATGTTTGTGGTCTGGACGATAGTGAACTAGGCATGCGAGAATTTAATGAAGGTTTTAAAGACAGATACGGGACCTACAATTTACAGATGATGGACATATTAAAGGGGGACAGAAACAACAGTAGTGGTAGCAGTGATGAGGACGGATCTAACACAATAAACAATGTGGATAACTTTGGACAAAATTACGCCAATGATCACCTTGCCAACAAATTTAAAAAGCCTAAAAGTGGGGAGAAAAACGTAAGGCTGAACATCAATGCACGCGAACGTCGTAGAATGCACGATCTAAATGATGCCCTGGACGAGCTAAGGTCGGTCATACCATATGCCCACAGTCCGTCGGTCCGAAAACTGTCTAAAATCGCCACGTTACTGTTGGCTAAAAATTATATTTTGATGCAGGCAAACGCTCTAGATGAAATGCGACGTGTCGTCGGATATATGAATGTGACCCAAACCCCGGCGGCGCCGGCTGCCACTTGTTTTGACTCCTTCACGCCATACGGTCGGATGCCATGTTTGCCAGAACTCGGAGGAGAAGCAAAGCCATTTAACCCGTTAGTTACTAATGTGAGCACAAACGAAGATAAACCAGCTCTTCAGTTTGGCAATGGAAAACCGGACAGTAGCAGAACTAAAGACTTTGGGACTGTAAATGTCAGTTCGGCACACTAAACAGAAACCTATGGATCCACGTGCCGTGTATAATGTGTTTTAACAATTATATTTTATTAAATTTTATATTGACATCCGTCGGTGCCAAATTAATCCCATTTGCCTAAAACTGCAAAGATCGGAGTTGGCTAATAACTTTTTTTCCAAATGTTTCCTGAAGGTACAAATTTTCCGACGTTAACAAATCGTCATGGACATAGAAAAACATTATACAGTGTAACTTTTCGACTTAACTTACATTTTATACAAGTCCTACTGGCGATCAAAACTTTGATAATTTTCACTTAAATCAAAGGTGTTTGTTTTTCTTGTGATACAAAGGATAACTAAGGTAAACCATTATGAGACAAGACCAAAGATCAGTTGCATGGAAACGTCTTGGTGAATCTTACTCTTCCAGACGACAAGATTTTAGACTTGTTAAAATTGAAAGCATTTGCAGACGACAAGCTAAATGTGGTTCGAATTGGGAAGTTGTCAGAATGAGAGTGGAAAACATCGTGGGAAAATGAGAAAATGCTGGTCACCAGCGTTTTCTCCTTTTCCCATAATGTTTTCAAAAGCCTTTTCGGTCAGGGTCTATCGTTTCTTTCTGTAAGTTCACAGAGAGAGTTGCATCAGATGAAGATGTGATTTTTAGGAATTCATCCGTATTCATTATTATTATTATTACAGGTATTTCCTCACCAAAGGCCTTGCTGCTGAATTTTGTTGACAATATACATCAAGATAAGACTGCTCAAGACAGCAATCTGAGGTCGGGGTCCGTTTCCACACACCAATTTAGTTTAAAACTAGATTTAGAAAGTAATACAATTTCTGATTGGTTAAACCATTTGGTTTAGCCGATCAGAAATTGCGTTACTTTCAGATTTAGAAAATTCTGGAAATCTAGACCAATAATGTTATGAAGCGTGGCTGTTGAATACAAACAATTTTCGAAGTGCGATAAATTCGTTTTTTTTTTTCTTCTCAAATCACGTTTCTTGATATTATAAGCTAAAACCTTGCCTATAATAGCACGAACATATTATAAATTTCATTTAAAAGAATATGCACAGTTTTAAAACATTCTAACGCAAAATTTGCATAACCATAGTAACCCAAGTATTCAAGGAGTACTCCAGAGGTAATTTTAATTAATTCTATGGACAATGTACATCATGTTTAGACTGCACAGAACGTTCAGTGTGATCTTAATCTTCCAAGTCCGATACTTTCTAAGATACTGTAACCAACAAACTTTACATTCGGCATTTACGGACAGACTATTACATTTGTTAGAAGCGCCGTTGTAACACCGACAAGTAAAATGTACAAATACATAAAAAAAGATTTAACTTTTTACCAAACAATTCCATGTTCTAACGACCCTGAGGAAGAGAGCTTTTGAAAACATTGTGGAAAAAGGAGAAAATACTGTTAACCAGCATTTTCTCCTTTCGTCACAATTTTTTTAACCCTTACAAAGACAAATTCCTTTATTTGTTTTTTTTTTATTGAAATTGTGGCCTGCAGATGGCCATGTAAAAAAAAAAACATGTCGTTGAGTCAGAGTTACAGAAAAAATCTATTGACCAATATCAAGGTCCTCACTGTTTCATGAAGAGTGTCAAATCTGTGAATGAATTATAAGCTCTTGTCATTGTTTTCATGTGATTTTGTTTGATCCATGATAAATTTGTGTCAGTTTCTGTTTTCCTGATATTAAACTCGAAATACACATCTATTCACAAAGGCTTTTTTTTTTTTATTCTTGTAAGTTTGTCTGTTAATAGAGAAGCACTTCTTATACTTTTATTTTAGAAAATATTAGGAGTCGATTTCTATGGAAACTGAAGCAACAGAAAACACTTATTCAGTCCAAAAGATATTGGAGAAAATTCTGTTTTTCTTTTTATCATACTCAGTTTGATATAATACACAATTAAACAACTGAATAATAATGATAAACGCATTTAATACGTTTAAGTAGTATTCAGTGACGGATCAGCTTTATACAATAAAACAATAAAATTCTAAGCTTAACTGAAGACTACATTTCAAAACGTCATATGAAAAATACTAAAACTTTTGTTGAGTGCATCAACCCTGTTACATATATGTAGGGTTTCTTTGTACCAAAATCGTCTCCTGTTTGGAAAAAAAAGGGGGTACAAAATGAGGCACACGGAGTTTCTATTGGCGCATTAAACAAATAAATAAAAGAAGTCACCCGTGAGTACCTCCCACGATTTGACTAAGTAGAATTTTCGTAGGTATTTTACCTTTTATGAATTGTAGTCATTCCTATTACTGTATTTCCAAACAACTAATATGTGACAAAACCTAAACTTTGATTTCAATTTGATAGTTACCAGCATTTTCTCCTTTTCTTACAGCGTTTTCAAAAGTCGTATTTTCTATGGTTGTTAAAACTCGGGATTGAATAGTAAAAGATTAACTCTTTACCACACAATCCCGACTTTTAACGACCCTGTGAATGAAGCCTTTTGAAAACATTGTGGGAAAAGGAGAAAATGCTGGTAACCAGCATTTTCTCCTTTTCCCACAATGTTTTCTACCCTTCCCAAAACAAATTTCAATTTTTTCGATCACATCTATTTTGTCGTCTGCAAATGCTTTCAATTTGGACTTGTCTAAAATTTTGTCGTTTGGTAAAGAGTTACGTTAAGAAAGTCTCTCACGTGAATATTAGAGTCATTATTGTTTTCAAGTTACATGATGTTCTTCCATGTCTTCATTTGTTCCTTTTACCTTCTCGCTTCTCCCCCATATTGTAATTTCTACAACACTAGTTTTGTCTACGTTATAAACCTGTGTATGTATATGTGTCACTGACTTAAACCATTTACACGTATGATTACATTTTCTTGTGCCGAGCCCTGGTAGCTCAGTCGGTAGCGTA
This sequence comes from Tridacna gigas, assembly GCA_945859785.2. NCBI lineage: Eukaryota > Metazoa > Mollusca > Bivalvia > Cardiida > Cardiidae > Tridacna > Tridacna gigas. The sequence continues at coordinate 9,042,320 of OX244032.2, forward strand.
CAAGTCTTGAAAACAGGGAGTCTCTGGTTCGATCCTCGGCTCAGCCAATTTCTTTCCGAGGATTAGTGATAGTCACCGCGTCAGGATTCTCGCCGTTGATCATTGTTTCGACGATTGTTATGTGGGAAAGCATCCAGGGGCTTGGAAAGAATATTGTGCGTAGTACTGGTAAAAGAATCTCCAGGAACGCATGGATAGGTGCACTGGCCGCTGTAATATGATTGAAATGATGTTGAAAACGGGGTTAAACATCAAACAGTTTATCAACATTTTGTTGTTGATAACAAAAATCTTGTAGATACGTCAGAAAAATATTCTGTATTTTTTTGGCATTGTTGGTGAATGCAAGTTCTGGTGTGATGACCCTACTATGTCCGCGAAAGTAAACTTCTTTTAGCACAAAAAAATAATAACTTTTCATTTTGAGACTATACGAGCTATGCTCTGGCAAACGAGGGTTTAAATGCATCTCCAAAATGCATTGTACCAAGCATGTCATCACATAATTATGGATACATAAAATAGATTTTGTCTTCCAATCGAGTGAACCTGGAGGTAGAATAGTCCTTTGGAATACAGAAAATTTAAAGGCCCTATAGCTGCCAAAAGTAAACAATGGGTGGTAAAATGCATTTGAACTAAATCATACGGCTTAAAAGTATGGAAATGAATGCGAAGATAACAACGTGTTATTGTACGGTCGGTTAAAGTGTTAGTCGCTGGCAGAAAAATTAATTTTCAACTCAGATAAGAAGCAAACAAAAGAGAGAGCGACCTGGCAACTTTTAATCTGGTTTTAGCGTTCATTTTTCTGTCAGCGACTAACAAATGGATCAACCGTACAAGAACAGATTGTCATCTTCACAATAATTTACATACTTTTTAATGGTATTATTTAAACTTGAATACATTTTAACACCCGCTTTGTTTACTTTTGGAAGCTATAGGGCCTTTAGCAATGGGAATAAATTTCGCGGACTGCGCAGGCTGACCTGGATGGATACTTTTTGCAAATACATTACACCCCTTTCCACAGAGCATGGCTCATATATTTCAGTTCTTCAAGGCGTGGAGGCCTAAAATTGAGAAAGTTTAAAAAAAAAAAAACGAGAGCATTGGTTACACAGTTGTTCGTTTGTTTAAACTCGTCTATTAATGTTAAAAAAGTTATTTAAAGGGTAACAAAATATTTGAGCCATGCTCTGTGAAAAAGGGGCTTAATGCATGGGGGGGTGGGGAAGGGGGAGAAGGAAGCTTAATGCATCTGCGTAAGGCATCGACGTAGGTCAGCCTGTGCAGTCCGCGCAGGCTAACCCGTGCCGAAACTTTTCGCTTTAGGTCAATTTTCTGTATGTCAAAGGACCAGTCTACCTCATGATACAGTTAGTTGTTAGACATAACGAATTTCATGGATCCCTAATATATGTGACGACTTGCTCGGAATCATGTATTACGGAGATGCATTAAGCTTCCTTTTTCCAGAGCATGGCTCATTTATTGATATACATAGCGTCGAAAGCCATAAGAGAAAATCAACAATTTCCCTATTTGTCAAACTTCTTTTTTTTTCCCGAAACTTTTAAAGCCAACTGTGATAGACCCCGTCAAAATTTATCAACATCAAGCTGAAATAATAGCTATTTCTATAAAAACGGGGTCTTATTTAGCTTTTTGTTTTGTCGTAAATCGAAAATTCTTGTGAAATAACGATAATTACAATTAGATACATTTCTTTCCAATCTAGGAAGGGTACCATTTTTTGCGTTCTAAATAGAATGGTCTTTTTGCAAACGGTAACTCCGTCTATTTCTATTACATCAGATATGACGTCTTTACACGAATCCTTGTAATCAACGCGAGTTCTCGCTCACGTGACATTCCAAAAAGTCTTTGCGAAACAAAGCCCCTAACACAACATTATCGACTCTTGAAGTACGGCGAGGTACCAGACTATGCGAAACACTGGTAAGAAATCTAAAAATTACCTAAAGAGGCTACGTAACCCATTAAGAAAATACAATTGAAAAATATTTTATTTTCACTTGTGTCTTTGTTTTTTTTTTACTGATAATATGTCAACTATCGGCTTATCTAATTTGGTGATGAATCGTTTTTGAAGTTTTGTGAGATTTAAAAAAAAAAAACTGAATACCTCTCTTTAAAGCACACGACAGTTTTCTTCGTCGTCTTGAACCAATTAGCAGCACACATCGCTAACACTTTACCAGAAAATATATATTTTAAATGCGGCTAAAATTGTGAGTATTGTTTTTAAAAGGATTGAAAACATAGTGGGAAAATGTCAAAATGCAAAAAAACATGTCTGTTAAAGTGTTCATTCGTCACTATCGTAATTGATCTTCACCCTTTACCACGCAATCCCGAATTTAACGACCCTGGGGCAGAAAGCTCTCGAAAACATTGGGGGGGGGGGGGGGGGGGGGGAGGGGGAAGAGGAGAAAATGCTGCCAACCAGCATTTTATCCCTTTCCCCCACAATTTTTTCTATCCTTCCAGAGACAAAATTAATTGCTTGAGCCTCATTTGATCTGTCGTCTACAAATACTTTCAATTTAGATACGTCAAAATTATTGTCATTCCGTTTAGAATTAAATGGGCCAAATACGAATCATTGACAAGCAGTAAAAATGAAAGCCAAGTGAGGAACACGAGCAATTAATGTTGGAAACTCGTTAAAACATCGTAGGAAACGACACTAACTGCTAACAAAAGCTATTGCTTCCTTTTCCCTCAATGTTTAAAAAAAAAAAAAAAACTATCTTCTGCAAAGGCGTGCAGAAAGTCTCTTTTTTTGTTGTTGTTGTTGTGGGTTGAACCATTCCAAACTGAACACGCTTGAGTAAAATGAGTCAATGTGAACACATGTTGAAAGTAACTACATTTTTTTGTTTCTTTATTCCTACGCGTGCATGCATGCCCTAACAACTGGTAGGTGACTGTTAAGTTTAAATGGATCGTTTTGTAATTGAATATAAATTGATGTTTCGATACAAAAACCAACACGCCAAGAACGCTCTGTAACAAAGCATGTCGGGTACGCACAACCGGCACGGCGTTCATGACGATGTCGACGTCAGGTAGCGAACGCCCTGGTGATTTAATTTTAAGTTAATAAAATATCCTTTACCAAACAGTCCCGAGTTTTAATGACCCGAAAGCAGACGGCTTTAGAAATCATCGTGAGAAAAGGACAAAATGCTGGTAACCAGCATTTTCTTTTCCCACAACGTTTTCTACCCTAACAATGACAGATATCAGAATTTGAGCTTCGTAATATTGTGTCTGCAAATGCATTCAGTTTGGTCTGACCCAAAATTTTGTCGTTTGGTAAAGAGTAAGTGAAATTATCCCTTCCCATGCAATCCTGAGTCTTAATAGCCCGAAAGACGACGGGTTTATTAAAATATTGTAGGAAATAGTGTTTTCTATCCTTTCCGAGACAAGTGTTAATACTTTAGCCACATTTAATTTGTCATCTGCAACTGATCTGAATCTGGGCGGTCTAAAATTTAGTCGTCTGGGAAAGAGAAAACTAAGGTATTATTTCCCACTATATTGAAGGATTTTTATTATATCCGAAGTGATCGATTTATTTATTTATTTATTCATATATTTATGCATTTATTTATTTATGTATTTATTTATGCATTTATTTATTTATCCATGCATTTATTCATCTTACCTTAAAAACGAAAAAAGCAAGAAAAAAAGTCTTTAATTTAAAAATGTAAAATAAATGTATAAAAGGTGTACATGTAATTATAACTGGCTGAAAGAGTGCTATCGTAGTAAAAATATACAATAAAAACATTTGACGTTGTATAACCGTATGCCGTTTTTTATCACAAAATAAAATTGTTCGGTCGTATTGTTAATTTTGTCTTTGTCCTGAATTAATTAATTACTATGCTATTCGTCATGTCCTTATAAAAATACATGTAACTGTATTTTTGAATGGGAAAATGGAGCGTTGGCCTACAAGAAGAGGTATCGCGCACTAAGAGGGCAAGTTAGTTTACTAGTCAAGGTATCGTACTAGTAAAATTTTATTTTGCAGCAAACTCAGTACGCAGTTCCTAAGATCAGGGTAAAAAGAAAATTTGCCATACTTTTACTCGATATTTTTCATGCAGCATTTTGTGACGTATCGTTTTTCTTCCCTTTAGTCTTAAAGCAAGTATTAAAATCTGAATAAATTATTGCAGGTTTAGATTGAAATAATGTAGGTCAAAATAACTGGCTTTGCCAAACACACAAGTGTATGTCAAATATATTTTGTCTTAATTTAATAATTACAAATTAAGCTGCCTTTTTCTTTTATAGCGTAGATCTATCATTTATTATTTTTTGACGATAAAAGTTTGAAGTGGTAACTTTTCTTGCAAACAACAATTTTATACGTAAAATAACTGTAACACTGCATTCAAAATAAAAAGCAAGCGTAGCAGAACAGAACATTTTGCTAAGGCGTATTAATACAGAATACAAACATAAATAGTAAATAGTATCACGTAAAAGAGTTCAAAGTATTAATGTCCGAAAAAAAAAAACTTTCTATCATTCGAAGATATACATGTAATTACATATGAATCATGTTCTGGCAAAAGAGAGTTTAATGCGTCTCCATGATGCATTGAACCAGGCATGTCTTCATGTACATACCCGTTAATCCTTTACCAAACAATCCCGAGTTTTAACGTCCCTGAGAAAGACGGCTTTTGAAAACATTGTGGGAAAAGGAGAAAATGCTGGTAATCAGCATTTTCTCCTTTTTCCAACCATGTTTTCTACCCTACCAAAGAAGATATTCCTATTTTTTTGCAACATTTCGTTTGTCGTCTGCAACTGCTTTCAAATTGGACCAGTCTAAAATTTTGTCGTTTGGTAAAGAGTTAATGTAATTTGTGTTACAGCGGTTTGAATCATGAGGTGGACTGGTCATTTGACACGCAGAAAGCAAACAGTATCTGAATCGATACTTTTTGCAGGTACATTTAACCCCCCTTTTTCACGGAGCATGTCTCGCTCATAATAATGTTCTGTTATAGAAAGATATGATAATAATATTGAGGATGAGTCGTGTGATAATATAGCTACGTCTTAACCCTTTACCAGACGACAAAATTATAGCCTTGTCCAAATTGAAAGCATTTGCAGACGACAATTTCAACGTGACTCAAATGGTACAACTTTTCTTTGATAGGGTAGAAAACATTGTGGGAAAAGGAGAAAATGCTGGTTACCAGCATTTTCTCCTTTTCCCACAATGTTTTCAAAAGGCTTCTTTCCCAGGGGCGTCAAAAGGCGTCATTGTGCAGTAAAGGGTTAATGTTGCAGCACACAAAGAAATTATTCTTTTTTGCTTGGCACTATCAAGACAATATCACCTGATAACTTTTCTTTTTTTCACATGGAAAATATTCGTCCAAATTTTCATTATTTAGGTATGCAATCCAATCCATTAAGCGAAACCAGAAATTTTGATCGAACAAAACATTGTAGTAAGCATTTCTGTTCAACTGATCATAGAGCAATCAGGACCGTTGACTACCGTGACTTTTCGTTTTTGTGAGTCTGAGCAAATTTAAAAGGAGATATCGAGGTTCTGAACAAAATCTTTGAAATGGAATATTTCAGTTTTCTCCTCTTCTTTTTTCGTCCAAAAGACAAAAAAAGTTGTTCACTTGCCACGAGTGTGCGTCCAAATGTTTCTATAGATCTATGACACGTAGAAGCAAAATTACATTTGTTTGGTGTTTTCGGGTTTTTTTTTTCGACATTACGCCAGTCAGTCATATTATGGAAGCCTGTGAATCTGTTCAGGCGTTCCTGCGTAGTTTTTTTTTTTTACCTGTGTTGCGCGCAAAACTATTTCCATGCCACTTGGCTGCTTTTCCACATGAACATCGATGAACAATGTTCAGCGTAAGAGAGGTATAAATCTTTGCACATACATGTATCCTTGAAAACAGCGAGGCCGAGCTAATGATCGAATTCACGACTCGTGAATTGAAAGGTCTATACGTTACCGACTGAACTACAAGTGGACGCCTAGCCGCATGTACGCCAGGACGCATAGTCGCATATAAGCGAGGACGCCATTGAATCAGCTTGAGCCTGACAGAGGGAAAAATCTGCCGAGCATCCATCTGTTTGTTTTATGCTTCTTCTGCTCTGTCGGAACCGAAGGCAAAAAAATGGGCTTTTGTGGACTGGATAGATCAAAATCAGACTGCACAAAACGTGCAGTCCGATTTTCGATCTATACCGCCGGCTCGTTCAATCAAGCCTGTAAGATGAGATATCTTTCAGAGTTTTAGCAGATTGTAATTTCAGCCGGCGAAAGAGTTCTAGTTTATAATATTTGGCACTGACAGACTTTAACCCTTAGGCTACTAAGCGCGACTCACTGGCCTATTGCGGACTGTGTAGATCAAGATCAGACTGCACATAACGTGCAGTCTGGTCTTGGATCTACACTGTCGGGATGGGGAGATTTTTCCAGGCAAAAATACCTTTTTGAAATAGCGAAGTTTGGGGTTTTACTATAAGCTTGAAATTTTCCTTCACTTTTTTAGCAGGTTAGGGGTTAAAAGTCGATTCTTTCGGTTCTGAAATACAATACCTCAGATGGTCCCCAGAACATCGCAGGGTTCACGAAATTGTAGTCATGTTTTAAAAATATTTTAGGGGCATGCTACTGGGACATTCCCCCGTCCCCTGAATCTTCAAGAACAGAAGACTAGCTACGCCCCTGATCAGGCTCGGCAACAAGGACACAACGGGTTGTTCAAACATATATTTTTCAGCAACTCGACAGAACATTCAAATGAGTTATTGCATACAGTGATATTCCTGCTGTTGGTCGGGGAAAGAACCTTTCATTGAAAATCGGAATTTATGTCGGAATTATTGAAGTAAATAATGTCTGCACTGGTAACTTTCCATTGTAGGGCCGAAAAACAAATTTTCCTTATTTTTTCCGGTCGAGACAAATACTTAACTCTTTACAAAGCGGTAAAGAAAATTAGACTGGTCACTTTGAAAGCATTTGCTGACGTATACATTAGATATTGCTCAAATGGTGAGATTTGTCTTTGATAGGATAGAAAATATTTTGGAAAAAGGAGAAAATGCTGGTTACCAGTTTATCAGGGTCGTTAAAACTCGGGATTGTGTAGTAAAGAATTAAATATGAATATAGTACTGCGGCTCAAAATAGAGCATTGCAAAAATATACATTGCAAATATTCTTTTCCCCTTCTATTCTATTATTACTCTCCAGTTGTTTTACCCTTTATGTATAGAAAAATCTCATGTTTTGATTACCCAGAGGTTGAGAGCGTTTCGAAAGAACGATGCAGAAAAAGAATAAAATTCTGATATCCTTTGCTTTAGTAAGCAAATAAAAATCTAATTTAGCGCCCAATTAACGCTTTATATTATTTTTTTTAATTTAGCACGTTGAAGGTAATTCTGAGTGCTTTTGCGGAAAGTGTAGATCTACGATCAGACTGCACAGAACGTGCTGTCTGATTTTAGATCTACATGTTTGTACTTTGCACTTAATCTAGTAAAAAAAAAAAAACGCCATGAAATTCTTACGATGTTTAGGACTCTTTTGACTGCCAAGAAAGTTTAATAATTTATTTGATAGTTTGTTTAGTGTTTAATGCCGTTTTCAAAATTATTTTAGTCATATTGCGGCGGCTAGTCCACCTCTTAACGCGTTCTCATAGTTACTGTTACTTCTCACAGCATTCTTCCCAAGTCACTGGCTGCTCTCCCACACAAAAACTTCAAAACTACACCAAAACTACGTTCTATGGCGAGAGAGAGAAGAATGAGTTCTGTAAACATGACTATCATCAGTCCTCGGAATAGGCTTCTTTCTGGGAATAAAACTAGCGACCTATGGATTCGGAAAGAATGCTGTGCAAAGTACTGAAATTCCTGAGAAGATATGGTTTGGGGCACTTGCCGCCTTGATATAACCCAAATAATATTGAAAACGACCTAAAACACAAAACAATTTTAAATGCACGTTGACTCCTTACCAAACGGATAAAATTTTAGACTGGTCCTAACTGAAAGCATCTGCAGACGACAAATCAAATGTGGCTCAAAAATTGAAATTTGATATGGAAAGGGTAGAAAATATTGCGGAAAAAGGAGAAAATGCTGATTACCAGCATTTTCTCCTTTTCCCACAATGTTTTCAAAAGACTTTTTCGTCAGGATCCATATGGTTAAAAAATCGGGATTGTGTGGTAAAGGGTTAAAGAACTTGAGGAAAATTAATCTTTATTTGTAAAGCGGTAATAAATGCATTAAACTTACGGATACACATATCAGCCATGCTCTGTGAAAAAGAGGCTTAAAGCATCTGCAAAAAATATCCGGACCATGATCAGCCTGCGCAGTCTACGCAGACTGACCTGGCTCGAAACTTTTTGCTTTAGGTCAAATTTCTGCATGTCAAAGGACCAGTGTACCTCACGATTCAGTCGGTTGTTATACGAAATGGATTTTATTGATCAAGAATTATGTGACGCCTTGCTTAATATAATGCACCACGGAGATGCATTAAACCCCCTTTTGCCAGAGCATGATTCATACACTAGTGTAATTACTTTATTGACGGGTTACAAGTTTTCGGCCAAGGCCGGAAGCTCAAATTGGTACGATTCAGGGCTAGAAGCCAAGGAGTTGCTAGTTCGATTTCCTGGCTTTGCCGCATTCTTTCCGAGGATTGATGATAGTCATTCCAACATAATTAACTTCACTCTTACTACCGAGCAACATTTCAACGAAGGGAATGTGGGAAAGCAGCTAGTGGTTTCGAAAGATTGTGGTGCGAAGTAAATGTAAAAAAAAAAAAAACGAAATCCAGGAAAACATGGATAGACGCACTGGTCGCCGCGATACCACTGAAATAATCTTGAAAACGGAGTTAAATATTTGCAGTCAACATTCAAAAATGGCTCAAGTCATGTGATATGCATTCGATAAGATTTAAAACATTGTGGGGAAAAGGAGAAAATGCTGGTAACCAGCATTTTCTCCTTTTTCCACGATGTTTTCAAAAGCTTTAATCCCTCAGGCTCGTTAAAACTCGTGATTGTTCTGCAAAGCCTTAAAATGAACAAGTACTCGACTTACGGACCAAAATGATTTATCAGGGATTCGATTGTAATAGACGTTACTCCATTCATCTTCAATAAATGTTTCTCAACGCTCGAAATTGACAGCCTCGTCACAGCAGCGCCCGTCCCTAGTCTTCAATGACCTTTTTTTTCTCTCTATCTCTCTCTCTCTCCGCTAAATCTTCCATATATGGGCATTTGGGAAGATTTTCAGCCGTATCGAGTAGCGTTCGTTCACGATCGTCTGACAGCGCTAACAAATCAATCTATGGAGTAAATAATTTGCTGTTTGATTTAATCTGTCTCCGAGATGCCACTACAAACATTTATTCTCGTAATTCTTTCCAATCAATTTAGCCCGAGTGCCGAAATTCGGAAAAACTACAACGCTGCACGCTACTGGCTTGTATCAAGTCTATTGATTAAGCCATAAAGACCCTTTACCCAATGTTGTACAGAATATTTTCAACCCGTTACCCCACAACTCCTTGTTTAAATGACCCTGGGAAATTAGACATTTGAAAACATTTTGGGTAAAGGAGAAAATGCTGGTCACCAGCATTTTCTCCGTTTCCCAAAATGTTTTCTAATCTTTCAGAAACAGATAGAATCGTTTCAGTAACATTTAATCTTGTGTCTGCAAATGCTTTCGATTTGGACAAGTCTGGAATTTTGTTGTTTGACAAAGAGTTAACCTACCCCAAAAACTGTTTCAAATAACACTTGGGACAAACATGTATGTAACGTGTATATAGTTTATCGACCGTTTTGAAAACATTGTGGGAAAAGGAGTAATCCCATAATGTTTTCCAAATCTTAGAGAGTACAACAGCCATTTTGAACCCAGAAAAAAGACCCAAATAATTGCGGTAACAAGGTTGACTTTGTTCATATTATCACATCAGCACGGACAGTGTCGATCAAAGATCAGACTGCACTTTTTGTGAAGTCTGATCTTTGATCTACACAGGGGTTAGCCTCGACCAAGAAGACACCAGGTTAAATATTATCCGTTGGGCCAGTCCGAATATTTAATGCCTCTTCTATCAAAGCCTTGTGTGCACGTCTTCAGGAGAGATCTAAGGAAAAGAAGCCAGTTTTGCTATTTGAAGTAGATCAACCTCCACTTCAGTGACTGTTGTCTTTGCTTAGTCCTTTTAGCGCATTATAAGCCTCTGCAGATGACAATTTTATGGCCTTCCATCTGTGAAAACATTGTGGCCAAAGGAGAAGTTAATAGTTACAAGCACAGTGTTTTCAAAAGTTGTGCTATGCAAGACGAACTTCGGAAATTGCTACATTAAAGAAAATGAGCCATACTCTGGCAAAAGTGGGCTTAATGTATCTCCTTTTGCATGATACGAAACAAGTAATCACATAATGATGGACCCGTAAAATTCATTTTGTCTAACAACTGACTGATTCGTGTGGTAGACTGGTCTTTGGACATGCAGAAAATTGACGAGTAGCGAAAAGTTTCGGCTCAGGTCAGCCTGCGCGGACTGCGCAGGCTGACCCGAGTCGATACCTTTCGCAGATGCATTAAAAGCCCATTGTAGCTCAGCGGTCAAGGCGCTGGACTTCATACCATGAAATCCTGGTTCAATCCACTCTGACGGCGTTGGATATTCCTGAGTGAGCAAGGCAACGTATAGCCTGCTGTTGAAAGCGGTGTGAAAACCCCAAGCGCTAAACATCCCGACACTTGTTCTCGGAAAAGTGCTTGACTGGCCCCCCTCATTACTCACGGAAATTTCGACCATTCTCAAGAGCCGTTAAGAATAACACAGTCACAATCGCATACAAATGACAGTCATTTTGGCGGGACGAAAACCCGTCTAAATATCCGAGAGAATTGAATAACGAGTGTTGGGAAACAAATCCTTATTTGCATATAATTTACTGATTGCCACTCGTTTCGTCCTCTCGAGATTCCTGCTATTATTAAGGCGGAAAATGAAGAGGGGATTTTCTCGGCTAGCCTGTCGGATCCAATGATTGGTTAAGTTTATAACGAAAATGAGATTCGATATATCACGGACCATTAGTCGAGAGAAAGTTTTCGAGGGATGTGTAACTGTGTTTCTGCTTACATTATACTGTAGTGGGAAGCCTAGACTTTCTTTACATTTCATGAAAAAAAGCAGGGTCGGTCTGAAAATCAGACTGGTTGGGCCAAATTCATGAACGGGTTGGGCATTGTATTCATTTCTTTTTTCATAAAAAAAAAAGCCAGCCAAATCGGTGAAGTTGTTAGTGACAGACCGGGTATGTCAGGTTAGCAGAAACACAGATCTTTGTTAACTCTTTACCACACGGCAAAACTTTGGACCCGTCCATATTGGAGGAATTTAAAGACGACAACTAAGTGTTTTTTTCAAATGATAGCATTTGTCCTTGAATAGGTAGAAAACATTGTGGGAAAAGGAGAAAATGCTGGTTACCAGCATTTTCTCCTTTTCTCACAATGTTTTCAAAGGCTTTTTCCTCAGAGTCGTCAAAACTGGTGATTGTTTGGTAAAAAGTTAAGACTTTTTACATCTCAAATGTATGACTTTATCTAGCCCTGGCTATACACTGTATGTGGCAATGGTCAATGGATTATGACACGAGGGACAAACCATCGACCTATTTTACTACGACATATTATTACAAAGTTCAGCTATGTATCAGGTTACTAAATGGTTCCAGAAACTCCCTTAAAATAGTTGATACAAGATCAAAATTATACGAAGTCTGTCAATCCGGGCCAATATCTATTAACCCTTTCCCAAACAAGCCCAGGTTTTCACGTGTCTGCATTACAAGTCTTTTGAAAACACTGTGGGAAAAGGAGAAATTGCTCGTAACGAGCAATTTCTCCTTTTCCCACAGTGTTTTCTACCCTTTTGGAGAACTTTCTGTCATTTTCATCAAATTTAAAATTGTCGTCTGCAAACTCTTTGACTTTGGAACAGTCTAAAATTTGTCGTTTGGGAAAGGGTTAAGCTGATTGACCATCGTGTTAATTTAAACAAAATAATTGAACCATGCTCTGGCAAAAGGGGGTTTGATGCATCTCCGTGATGCATGATACTAAGCAAGTCATCACCTAATTATGGATCTGGATCCATACCGTCCATTCGTCTACCAAGCATCTGGGCCCTTATTCACCAAGCATTCTTAAGAATATTCTTAGTCGTATTCTCCAAGAATTTCTACATTTGAAAGTAACTCAACTCCTGATTGGCTAAACCAAGTGGTTTAGCCAATCAGGAGCTGTGTTACTTTCAAATGTAGAAAACTCAACTCCTGATTGGCTAAAACCAATTGGTTTAGCTAATCAGGAGTTATGTTACTTTCAAATGTAGAAAATTCTGGAGAACAAGATAAAGCACGTTCTTCAGAATGGTTGGTGAATACGGACCGTGAGTCCTGAGGTAGACTGGTCCTTGGGCATGCAAAAAAAAAAATGACCAATATCAAAAAGCTCCAAACCAGGTCAGCCTACGCGGACCTAGGTTGATACTTTTTGCTGATGTATTAAAGTCCTTTTTCACACAGCATGGCTCCGGTTGCTTTGCAGTCAACTATAAATTTTCGAACAAAAAAAAAAAATCACGTTCCAGCTTATTGTAACGCTTTCGCTTCCAAATAAATACAGTGGACTTTTTATTCGAGGTCTGAAATGAAAGTTCCGATGAGACTGAAGATAATTTGGGTCATAACTCTTTACCATACAGTCCCTAATTTTAACGACCCAAAGAGAAAACGCTTTTGAAAACATTATGGGAAAGGAGAAAATGCTGGTAACCAGCATTTTCTCCTTTCCCCACAATGTTTTCGATCCTATGAAGGACAGAAATCATCCATTTAACAACAACCTTTAATTTGTCGTCTGCAAATGCTTTCAAGTTGGTCCAGTCCGAAATGTTGTCGTTTGCTAAAGTGTTAAAGTAGCATTAGGTGGCGCATAGTTTAGATCAAAGATCGGAATGTACTTTCTGTGCAGTCTTGTCTTGATCTACACCGTCCACAGAAGCTGTTTAACTCTTTACCACACAATCCCGACTTTTAACGACCCTGAGAAAGAAGCCTTTTGAAAACATGGTGGGAAAAGGAGAAAATGCTGGTAACCAGCATTTTCTCCTTTTCCCACAATGTTTTCTACTGTATCAAGGAAAAATTTCGTCATTTGAGCCACCTTTAATTTGTCGTCTGCCACTGCTTTCAATTTGGATCAGTCTAAATTATTGTCGTTTGGAAAAGGGTTAAGTGACATTTGGCAGTGACAGAGTAAGACTTTGCAGAGTTATAGCCTGAAAACGTTACAGTTTTAACCCTTTCCCAAACAAGCCCTGGTTTTCACGTGTCTGCAGCACAAGTCTTTTGAAAACACTGTGGGAAAAGGAGAAATTGCTCGTAACGAGCAATTTCTCCTTTTTCCACAGTGTTTTCTACCCTTTTTGAGACCTTTCTGCCATTTTCATCAAAATTAAAATTGTCGTCTGCAAACTCTTTCAATTTGGACCAGTCCAAAATTTGTCGTTTGGGAAAGGGTTAACCCTGTACCACTTCATCTCCCCGAGTTTTAACGACCCTGACGGAGAAGGCTTTTGAAAACATTATGGGAAAAGAAAAATGCTGGTAACTAGCATTTTCTCCTCTTCCCACAATGTTTTTTGATAAATCAATTGAGCCACATTTAATTTGTCGTCTGCAAATGCTTTCAATTTGGACAAGGCTAAAATTTTATAGTCTGGTAAAAAGTTACGTAACAATTGGCAGTGAAAGGGAAAGGCTCGGGAAAAGGAGAAAATGCTGGTGACCAGCATTTTGTCCTTTTTCCCATGATGTTTTCTAACTTCTCAGAGACAAGTCATTTTATTAATTTGCCGTCTGCAAATGCTTTAACCCTTTACCGCACAATGCCGCCTTTTAACGACCCTGGAAAAAAAGCCTTTTGAAAACATTGTGGGAAAAGGAGAAAATGCTGGTAACCAGCATTTTCTCCTTTTCCCACAATTTTTTCAACCCTATCGAAGAAAAATTGCGCCATTTGAGCCATACTGAAACTGTCGTCTGCAAATGCTTTCAATTTGGACAAGGCTAAAATTTTGTCGTCTGGTAAAGGGTTAAATTTGGATTTGTCTAAAATTTTGTCGTTTGGCATAGAGTTAACTTGAAGACGTTAAATGGGAGCTGTAACAAACCCGGAACAATGGGGCCAATAAGGTGAACATCTGTTAGGGTGAGGCGGGGCTGACCCGAGAGTTTACATGAAGAGCCCAGGGTGTAATTACCGGGGGTTTAATCTTTCCGCCCCCCTCCTACGTCACACAATGACCGCTGGACATTTGTTGGTCAAATATGCCAGAACAGATTGCTGACCACCGATAAAAAAATGATTGGTAATTAATATTTTATAGAACTTCCCAGCTGGTACCTGAAACCAGTTCAGATTTATTTTCCTTTTAGAGTATTTACCGCATCGGTGTGCAGAAAAAGTAACTTTTTTTTTTGTCCAGGCTAACATTTTGTTCAAGTTATTGCGGCTCTTGTAGTCTTGTAGTGTTCTACTCATCATAAGCCACATATAATTGTCTGCAAATGCCTTAAATTTGGAAAAGTTTTTGACCCCGGTAAAGAATTAAATGATTAACCCATTCCCACACAATGACTCCTTTTGACGCGTCTGGAAAAGAAGCCTTTTGAAAACATTGTGGAAAAAGGAGAAAATGCTGGTAACCAGCATTTTCTCCTTTTCCCACAATGTTTTCTACTCTATCAAAGACATAAATTATCATTTATGTTATATTTATTTTGTCGTCTGCAATTGCTTTCAATTTGGACACGGTCAAAATTTTGTCGTCTGGTAATGGGTTAAACTGTACAATGGGCCGACGGCCTAATACTACGAAATAAAGTGGATTACGAGATATTGTTGAATTATATTTCGAATGGTATTGATATTCAGAATCTCGGGTAAGAAAGAAAGAAGTTTATATACAAGCATTTCTCTGTGAAAAGGGAGCTTAATGCATCTGCGAAAAATATCGACTCAGGTCAGCCTGCGCAGGCTGACCTGGGCCGAAACTTTTCGCTATAGGTAATTTTCTATGTGTCGAAGGACCAGTCTACCTTATGATATAGTTGGTTGTTATACAAAATGAATTTTATGGATCCCTAACTATGTAATGGGTGTGGTGTCCGTGGTTGTGAGGTAGAGCGTCGGCCTCGTAATCAAAAGGTTTTGAGTTCGATACCCGGGAGCGGATGTCAACTCTGGTACTGTTCATGGGTCCACACATTCGGCGCGAGTACTGGCGTAGTTTCCAGGAAGCAGAATCGAGAGAGATTAGTATAAGTTGTAAGAACTTGTTTCTCAATCGATGTAAAATAAATATGTTTAAACTAAACTATGTAATGTGTTGCTTGGTATGATGTTTCATGGAGATGCGTTAATTCTTTACCAAACGAAACAATTTTTGGACTGGACCAAATTCAAAGTATTTGCAAAATGAAATGTTGCTTAAAATGATGATTTTTGTCTTTGATAGGGTAGAAAACATTGTGGGAAAAGGAGAAAATGCTGGTTACCAGCATTTTCTCCTTTTCCCACAGTGTTTTCAAGAGCCCTCTCTTTCAGGGTCGTTAAAAGTCGGGATTGTGAGGTAAAGGGCTAAGTCCCCTTTTTTCAGAGCATGACTCATAATGTAACGACCAGACATAACTCTTTACACGACGAGGAGGGTTTAGACTTGATCCAAATTGGAAGCATTTTCAAACTACAAGTTCAGTATGGCTCTAATAATTAGATTTGTCTGCTAAAGGGTAAAAACATTTTGGGAAAAGGAGAAAATCCTGCCAACCAGCATTTCCCTTTTCCTTTTCCCACAATGTTTTCAAAAGCCCAGTTTCTTAGAGTGATTGTTTAGTAAAGATAAAACAAGGCAGCTTTCTTGCTTATATTGACATAACCACCCTGAAGAAAAGGCCTTTGAAAATATTGTGGGAAAGGGAGAAAATGGTGGTAACCAGCATTTTTTCCTTTTCCCACAGTGTTTGTTACCCTATCAAAGAAAAAATGCACCATTTGCGCCACACTGAAATTGTCGTCTGCAAATGCCTTCAATTTGGACAAGGCTAAAATTTTGTCGTTCGGTAAAGATTTTGACCCGATGGTGAAAGAGCAGAGAAAGTTGGTGTTTTGAGAGAAAAAAATCATAGGCACTTGACTGTTTACCCGTAGATGGTGGAAAAACATGTTGAAAAAAAAAGAAGATGCCCACGATGGTATTCGAACCTCCCACATTCGAAACTAGTTAGCGACTCTACCAGTTGCGCTGTTCAACTAGTGTACGGGATAGGAACTTCAATAGTAAAACTAAAAAAAATCCGGTTGTTCCTCGTGCTTTATACACGTATTTCTTCCTTAGTTTTAATTTTTAAGCCATCTTTGCTCGCGAATGAAAATCAGCTGTCTTTTTTTCTATGTGTATAAGAAGGAAAAAAAAAACTTGCGAAACGAAAATGCCCTTTTAAACGTGAGTGAGAACAGAAAATTCGTTCATTGAAAGATGGGTATGAGCCATGCTCTGGCAAAAGTGGGTTAAATGCATCTCAGTGATGCATTATACCAAGCAACTCATCACATAATAGCAGACTTTAAAATCTATATTTTTGGCTAAGGACTGAATGAACTGAGAAGTAGACTGGTCCTTTGACATGCAGAAAATCGACCAACAGTAAAACATTTCGACCCTTGTTAGCCTGCGCCGACTACGAAGGTTGACCTTTGTCGATACTTTCTTTGCAGATGCATTAAACCCCCTTTTCACATAGCATAGACTGTATATACATTGCAGCAGAAACAAGAAATATCTTTAAAAAAGATAGATGGCGTAAATTTGCCGGCAAACAGCCAGGGGCTCTGAGGATAAACATGTCTACATTTTTACCATAGGAGCCCTTAGAATAAACAGGTCTACATTTTCGACCAATCACAATGTTCTATTTATTCATTTGTTATCAGTACCAAAAAGTAGGTCGAATGCCAGCACATTCTTCTGGGCCGAAAAAAAGAGATACTTATGTGGTAAATCTTTATTCGGTTCATTTATATGAGCCGTGCTCTGGCAAAAGGGGGCTTAAGACATCTCCGTGATGCATCATACCAAGTAAGACATCACATAATTAGGGATCTATAAAATTCATTGTCTAACAACCGACTGTATCATAAGGTAGACTGGTCCGTTGACATACAGAAAATTGACCAATAGCGAAAAGTTTCGGCCCAGGTCAGCCTGCGCGGACTGCGCAGGCTGACCTGGGTCGATACTTTTCGCAGATGCACTAAGCCCCCTTTTGCCAGAGCATGACTCATATATTTTTCACAGTTACATCCGAGCTGTTTGTTCACTTTCCGTGCGAATGCTGGTAAAGGTGCTCCAGCAACTGAAATTAAGTACCATACAGAATTATTTTGAAACTGTTTTAATTTAATTGGTAACGTTATGTAAATAAAGAACCCAATTCCAAGGCTAGCCTTTCGGCTGGCCAAGAATTCGCTTGTCAGACGTGCATGATGGTACACTATGCTTCAAACTTTCGAACTCGAGTCATTGGTGTTTTACAGCAACTCCTGGCCAATAGTTCCTGTCTTAATCACTCTTTATCGCCATATTCTGATCTCCGTCTCTATACATGTAGATCCACCAGGTCGGATGGCTTAGTGGTTAGCGTATCTGACTCGAGGCCTGGTGGTTGCGGGCTCGATACTCGGCTAAGGCAATTTTCTTTCCGGCAATTTTTCACCTCTTACCTCTGATGCACGTCAGAAAAGTAGTCAGTGACTTGGAAATAAAGTTGTGTCAATTCTGGTATGAGAAAGCCAGGAAACACTCACGTAGGTGCTCTGACCGACGTGATATGAACGACATTAATCTCCTATACAAACTAACCAACAAACAAAACAAACTCGTATATCTTGTGCAATAACACCGGTCTTATCCTAAAGGATTATTAACGACAAAGCAACGTCGTGAAAATGTGAAAGACAAGAAACATGATCAGACTGGGTCCAGGGATATGTTACTTCGTGTGATGATCAGAATATGAAAAATATATACACTTACGTTGGTGTAATAGTGCTCGAATTCGTGTTTGTCCGCCAGTCTGTCAGCTGGAATATAGACATTAACACTTTACCAGACAACAAAATTTTGGCCTTGTCCAAACTGAAAGCATTTGCAGACAACTTCAGTGTGGCTCAAATGGTGCAGTTTTTCTCTGATAGGGTAGAAAATATTGTGGGGAAAGGAGAAAATGCTGGTTACCATGTTCTGGCAAAAGGGGATTTAATGCATCTCAGTGATGCATTATACCAAGCAACTCATCACATAATAGCAGACTTTAAAGTCTATATTTTTGGCTAAGGACTGAATGAACTGAGAGGTAGACTGGTCCTTTGACATGCAGAAAATTGACCAACAGCAAAACATTTCGACCCTTGCTAGCCTGCGCCGACTACGAAGGTTGACCTTTGTCGATACTTTCTTTGCAGATGCATTAAACCCCCTTTTCACACAGCATAGACTGTATATACATTGCAGCAGACAACAAGATATATTTTTGAAAAAGACAGACAGCGTAAATTTGCCGGCAAACAGCCAGGGGCTCTTAGGATAAACATGTCTACATTTTTACCACAGGAGCCTTTAGAATAAACAGGTCTACATTTTCGACCAATCACAATTTTCTTTTTATTCATTTGTTATCAGTACCAAAAAGTAGGTCAAGCGCCAGCACATTCAGCTGGGCCGAAAAAAAAGATACTTATGTGGTAAATCTTTATTCGGTTCATTTATTTTAGCCGTGCTCTGGCGAAAGGGGACTTAATGCATCTCCGTGATGCATCATACCAAGTAAGACATCACATAATTAGGGATCCATAAAATTCATTATGTCTAACAACCGACTGTATCATAAGGTAGACTGGTCCCTTGACATACAGAAAATTGACCAAAAGCGAAAAGTTTCGGCCCAGGTCAGCCTGCGCGGACTGCGCAGGCTGACCTCGGTCGATACTTTTCGCAGATGCACTAAGCCCCCTTTTGCCAGAGCATGACTCATATATTTTTCACAGTTACATCCGAGCTGTTTGTTCACTTTCCGTGCGAATGCTGGTACAGGTGCTCCAGCAACTGAAATTAAGTACCATACAGAATTTCTTTGGAACTGTTTTAATTTAATTGGCAACGTTATGTAAATAAAGAACCCAATTCCAAGGCTAGCCTTTCGGCTAGCCAAGAATTCGCTTGTCAGAGGTACATGATGGTACACTATACCTCAAACTGAAATGCTATTAAAGCGGCGTTAAACATCTTCCAGTCTTTCTGAGACATCATTGTCACTTTCGAACTCGAGTCATCGGTGTTTCACAACAACTCCTGGCCAATAGTTCCTGTCTTAATCACTCTTTATCGCCATATTCTGATCCCCTTCTCTATACATGTAGATCTACCGAGCCGGATGGCTTAGTGGTTAGCGTATCTGACTCGAGGCCTGGTGGTTGCGGGCTCGATACTCGGTTAAGGCAATTTTCTTTACGGCAATTTTTCACCTCTTACCTCTGACGCACGTCAGAAAAGTAGTCAGTGACTTGGAAATAAAGTTGTGTCAATTCTGGTATGAGAAAGCCAGGAAACACTCACGTAGGTGCTCTGACCGACGTGATATGAACGACATTAATCTCCTATACAAACTAACCAACAAACAAAACAAACTCGTATATCTTGTGCAATAACACCGGTCTTATCCTAAAGGATTATTAACGACAAAGCAACGTCGTGAAAATGTGAAAGACAAGAAACATGATCAGACTGGGTCCAGGGATATGTTACTTCGTGTGATGATCAGAATATGAAAAATATATACACTTACGTTGGTGTAATAGTGCTCGAATTCGTGTTTGTCCGCCAGTCTGTCAGCTGGAATATAGACATTAACACTTTACCAGACAACAAAATTTTGGCCTTGTCCAACCTGAAAGCATTTGCAGACAACTTCAATGTGGCTCAAATGGTGCAGTTTTTCTCTGATAGGGTAGAAAATATTGTGGGGAAAGGAGAAAATGCTGTTTACCAGCATTTTCTCCTTTTCCCACAATGTTTTCAAAGGGCTTCTTTCCCATAGGCATTTAAAGTCGGCATTGTGCGTTAAAGGGTTAACAAACCGATTATCAATATCAATCATATTTTTAAAAAGATAAAAGCATTGCAAGCGGGTGCTACAAATTGGTTGCTGTTTTTCTTTTCAATGAAAACATTTGAAGACGAAAAGGGGGCATAACTATGTCAAATTTATTTCAGAGTTATTTGCCCATAAGGTATGCGTTGCCCTTTTGATAGTTAAAACTAGCCGGAGTTCTATGTAAATATGTTATGACACAGATTATTAGACACTGTCATTTTTTTTTTTGCAACGACGACGACGATGCAGGTGACAGGGTTATGACAATGCCCCGACGTTTTCTTCAAAAATGGCCGAGCTAAACAAATACTGCCATGCAGAAACGAGACATCTGCTTAAGGTAGGTCAGGGATCGTATATTACGATCCCTAGGTAGGTGTATGTTTGTGTAATGAAATGCCTGACTTGAATACATTTATCTAGGCTAAGTTTACCAGACGACAATTTTTTTTAGATTCATCCATATTGAAAGCCTATGCAGACGACAAATAAAATTTAGCTCAAATGATGGAGCTTGTCCTTAAAGGGTCGAAAACAATGTTGAAAAGGGAGAAAATGCTGGCTACCAGCATTTTCTCCCTCTTTCACATTGTTTCAAAAGCAGTCTTCCACGGGGACGCTTAAGTATGAGATCGTTTAATGAAAAGTTTATACGATGGAAATAAATTTACGTCATCAAAAGGATTTCTCCAAAAAACCATTAATCTGGAATGAAAAGGATTGTTCGTACAAGCAACATTGTAATTCTTTTCTCATGTTCAACCCTTTACCACATAATCCCGACTTTTAACGACCCTGAGGAAGAAGGCTATTGAAAATATTGTGGGAAAAGGAGAAAATGCTGATATACCAGCATTTTCTCCTTTTCCCACAATGTTTTCTAATCTATCAAGGGCAGATTTCATCATTTGGGCAGTACCTTTAATTTGTCGTCTGCAAATGCTTTCAATTTGAACCAGTCTAAAATTTTGTCGTTTGGTAAAGAGTTAACCAAGTTCACCATCTTTGTCTATTCTATGAAACTCCCATTTCTGTGACGTCAAGGCAGTTGTCGCCATCGGGGTCAAAATGTAGGTACATCCGGTGTGATACGTCAACAAAAGTATCCTCCGTCACTTGGCTTGAAAACTCTTGATAATCCACACAAGAGTCGTCTAAAAGAATGACAAATGCAAACATAACTGAGCCGAGCTATGTGAAAAGGGGGATTCATGCATTTGTATGAGGTCTCGATCCATGTCAGTCTCTGCAGCTCGCGCAGGCTGACATGGGTAGAAATATTTTGCTTTTTTTGAATTTTCTTCTTGTCCAAAGAACCATCATTTTACCTCAGGATGCAGTCGGGAGTTACACAAAATGAATTTTATGGATCAATAATGGTGTGATTACTGTCCATGACGGTATGATGCATTTATGTCGGAGATGCATTAAGCCCATGTTTGCCAGAGCATGGCACATATACATTTACATACAGATAAATGTTATGTACAAACTACTTCATTAAGTTCAGATATTTTGATGTACATACAGGAATATATGTCACATGCATGCTGTATGTGTAAGATTATGGTTTTTGGCGAAACGGAAGTGCCGGAATTTTCCAATAAGATCGGAAATCGGAGCAGAAAATAAAGTCAACATGAAGACGTTAAACAATTGGCGGTCGCAGTTATAAAACAACATCAGGCTGCGCTCAGATAAGATAACTTCGCCTTGCTATAGCACTGAAAGCAGACAACACACCAGAACACCATAATGTTCAGTATCAAATTTAGACACTCAGACTAAAACACACAGAGCTAGTTGAACCATTGGCACTTGGTTTCCAAAACTTTCAGTTTCACAACTTACATTTATTTCTGTTTATTAAAAGTACGAGAAGGTTTCGTAGCGGCCATGCTTTCAAACAACGGCAGTTCTTTGACTGGTTTCGAATTACAGCGGTTCCCGAATCTTCGCAAATTAAACGTAACCAATACGCGTACCACGGTAATGTCGGACTTTTAACGTAAATGATTCGGGAACCGGTGTAATTTGAAACCAGTCAACAAGCTTCCGTTACTTGAAAACATGGCCGCTGCGAAACTTTCTCGTATTCAAAATACACAGAAATAAATAGTTGTGTAGTTTTGAGAAACCGAATGCCTATGAGTTGAACAAAGGAGAAACTAAATATGTTACTGCATCATTTAATCGTTTTGAAATTTATGTAGTACTAAGAAACACAAAGGATGCACATTTTGGACATCACACTTTACAGGAGTAATCGGAACATTCATCCTAACAGTTTGTATCGTCTGAGTCTATGACCGCGTTGAACTCGGCCATGGTGACCTGTCCGTCCTTTGGTGAATGGTCATCTTGACCAAAGCCATGATCCACCAGCACCATCAGATCATGTCCGTGCGGCAGTTCGCCATGGTGTGGTGCGCTGTATGCGTAGTGAGAGGATAAATTGTAACAAGTCTAACCCTGTCAGCGCCATAGGCGTAAGAGGGGGCGCCTGTGAATGATATAGATCAAGACCGGACTGCACAGAATGCGCAGTCTTTCGATGAAAGTCATATCCGAACGCTGTTTGAATGCTGGTCACTAGCATTTTCTCCGTTTTCCACAATATTTTCAAAAGTCTTTACCTTAAAAGAGTTAAAACCCGGGATTGTGTGGTAAAGAGTTAATCCTTTACCACAAAACTCCGAGCTTAACGACCCTGTGGAAGAAGACTTTTGAAAATATTGTGGAAAAAGGATAAAATGCTGGTAAGTGGTAACCAGCATTTTCTCCTTTTCACACAATATTTTCTACACTATCAAAGACAAATTTCATCATTTTATCCGCATGAAAATTGTCGTCTGCAATTGCTTTGAATTCGGACAAGAGTAAAATTTTGTTGCTTGGTAAACAGTTTACATCGGGGATACTTGAAACCAAACTGAAATGCGTGATGGCTATACTAACTAAATAGTTCTTCGCCGATATGAGCAGATCCACAGAATAGATTTTGTCTTCTCTATCTACAAGAATGAGCGTAATGATTTTACACGCCAAACGAAGAAACCAGAGGTAAAAGACAAACATGAATTTGAAAAAAAAAATGTAAAAACGTAGGCTTTAGATCCAACTTGCCTGAATGCGACACCGAAAATCGACGCCACCAATAGACAATGCATGCTGCAGTAGAATTAGTCCACTTGTCAAATCACTAAATAACGCAACAGTAAGGTGTATTCTCATTTCTACACACGCCTAGTCCCAGTAGCACAGTCGGTAGCGTACAGGAAGGCTTGAGAATAGGATATCGCTGGTTCGAATCCCCAGTTCGTTCCGAGGATTGATGATATTCATTGCGACAGGATTCATTCTTCTCTCACCGCTGATCATTGTTTCGACGGTAGTTTTGTGGGAAAAGAGACAGTGGCTTGGAAAGAATATTGTGAGAAGTACTGGTAACAAGAAACTCAAGCAAAAGCATGGATAGTTGCACTGGCTGTCATGACATAACTGAAATAATGTTTTAAATAACATGTCGTCTGGAAATGCTTTCAAAATAGACGGGTCTAATTTTTTTGTCGTCTGGTTAAGAGTTATCTCTTTCCGAGATGACAAAATTTTAGTCTTGTCCATATAGCCTACAGAGCAGACGTCAGGCCAAGCCCCCGTAGCCCAGTCGGTAGAGTACAGGAGTTGAGAACAGGAGGTCGCTGGTTCGATCCCCGGCTTGGCCAATTTCTTTCCGAGGATTGATGATAGTCATCGCGACAGGATTCATTCTTCTCTCACCGCTGGCCATTGTTTCGACGATGGTTATGTGGGAAAGCAGCCAGTGGCTTAGAAAGAATACTGTGCAGAGTACTGGTAAATGACACTCCAGGACAGCATGGATAGGTGCACTGGTCGCCGTGATATAACTGAAATAATGTTGAAAACGGCGTTAAACACCATACAATCAATCAATCAAGCAGACGTCAGATCAAATAAACGCAATAGTTTTTGATGGGGGTCGAAATCACTGTGGGGAAAACGAGAAAATGCTGACTACCAGAGCTTCAGATAAGAGGGAGTGATAATATTCTAAGTCCATTATGTCTCTTCCAAACCCTATGTTGTGGGTACTCATTAGAATCGTCTCGATGAGACAATTCTAATGAGAACCCATAAAATAGGGTTTAGTTGAGAATAACTAATATTTTCAATTTTGAAATCAAAATCACTCCCTCTATCTGGAACCCTGCTGATTACCATCATTTTTCTCTCTTGGCCACTGTGTTTTCAAAGCGCCAGAGCGCGATTGTTTGGCAAGGAGTTAAGTGCTGCTCTCCTTTCATTGCATATTCGGAAAAAAATCAACACGAAACTTTGCAATACTACCTGTTTTTTTTGGCATAATCCAGGGAACTAGGCTTCTGTGTTGTGGTAGGTAGCGTTTATCCTCTGGTTTGGTTTTGAAATATTATGGGCATGTTTCAATGACGTCACTGGCACAAATCATGATTTTTGCCGGTGTTTATCTGTGTGACCTTCAGCCTCTCAGACACGAATAAATCAACGATGTAACTATGATAACCTTTTTACTGATAGAAAAGGGACCATCTTTTAAGATGTTCGGCCCTTTACCACACATCCGAGTTTTAACGACCAGGACAGTGAAGGCTTTTGAAAACATTGTGGGAAAAGGAGAAAATGCTGGTGACCAGCATTTTCTCCATTTACCACAATGTTTTCTATCGTTCAGAGAAAATACCTCTGTTTGAGTCACGTTTAATTGATCGTCTGCAAACGCTTTCAATCTGGACCAGTCTTAAATTTTGACACGTGGTAAAGACTTACGAGGTGTCCTTTCTAGGACATCTTAGAACATAGCGGATGGTACAGATCAAACGTAACATAGATCCATAAAATCAATTTTCTCAAGCAACAGGTCGAATTCTGATGTGGGATGGTCCTTTGAGTTTAGCAAATTGACCGATAGCAAAAAGTTTCTATTCAGATCATTATGTGTGGACTGCGTAGGCTGATATGAGGCGATACTTTTTGCAGATCAATGCATTTTAAATAAAATCCTCTCTTTGTGCAGAACGTGACTGATAAATATTCCATATTAAATACATGAATTCATACGTGGATGTGAAGGCATTCTTGCATAAAGAGAAATTGCTCGTTGCGAGAAACCTCTGCTTTCGCAATAGATCTACTAATATAATCGAAATGTTGTCCCCTGGGAGAAGAAAAAGCGTGTGCTGATGGGGGTTGTGTCAAGGGAGAAAACCGATTCAGAATTTATGATAATATTCCTCAGATTATGTACCCTCAAAGCATTGTTTGGCTCAACTGGGAAATTTGTGAATCAGAATTTTGAAAAAAAAAAAAGTCTAAATGGGAAAGACCTAAATGGACTAAGGCTAAAGTTTTTTATTTCATTTGATTACATTTAGATTTAGAGATCTAGATCTGCTACTTATATACTGTGTCAATATCAAAATGATTCTTCCTTTAACAGTCTGTCAATCAACCTGATATGTACCGCCCCCTACTTCACCGTCTGTTGTACAACTTACAGTTGGGATAAAGACATACTCATAACAAATTTGCAGACAACCCTTCGTGTCGCGGAAATCATTTAACGATGACGCTTGAAGCAATTAAATACAAGAGAGGCCAATTAGATATCCTGGATCAGCTACTTTTGCCGTCACAAACAGTGTATATATCGATAGATGACACTGCCGCTGCTTGGAATGCAATCAAGAAAATGCAGGTAGCTGACCCATGTAGAGTTCTTGTTTTTGACCGATCTGAACACGGTTACTAACTTGGGACTGCAGGCCATTTGTCTGCAACCACTTTTTAAACGCTTAACAGAAATTTCTTTTAATGTAGTACTTGCTGTTTGTACTCTCATTCTTAAAGAAGTATTTATTTAAAAAATAAAAAAAAAACTCGATTGTATTCAGCGTAACTGTTAGTCAAGTACATGCTTATTATTTACCTTTCAACAATTATCATCGGACATTTCACATTTTATTTTTACTTATTGCATGTAACGTCTAATCAGGTCCCATTCAGTTCTATGTAGCAAATCCGATCGCTCTAAAACTGGTATTATTGCGAAAGAGAACTTTATTTAACTTTAGGGAGAACTTTATTAGAAAATATTCAGCCGCTGTCTTAATAAATAATGGGCAGATTCATTCAGAATTCAGTCAGATCACTTGCAAGTGGGATTGCCGACAGTCGCCACCATGTTTTTCAGTCATGCAGACAGTTGCATAACAAACCAGAATTGACTTCAGGTTTATGAACGAATCACCAAATGTGTGGGCCAATGAACAGTCCCAAAGTTGACATCCGCTCCTGGGTATCAAACTCAGGACCTTTTGATTAAGAGGTTTAAAAGACCAATACACTAACCACTGAGCTAAAGAGAATTCTCCCTAATGAAGTTGTCAGTTCTTGATTTTATACGGGAAGAAGCTATGCTGTAACAGCGTGTAACCAGCATTTTCTCCTTTTCCAACAATAGTTTCTATCCTTTTAACCCTTTACCAAATGACAAAATTTTGGGCTTGACCAAATTGAGAGCATTTACAGACAACAACTCAAATGTTTCTACAATGATAACTTCTGTCTTTGATAGGGTAAAAAACATTGTGGGAAAAGGAGAAAATGCTGGCATTTTCTGCTTTTCCCACCATGTTTTCAAAAGCCCTCTCTTTCCAGGTCTTTAAAAGCCAGGATTGTGTGGTAAAGGGTTAAGGACAGAAATCTTTTTTTGAGTTTTTGTAATTTGTTGTCTTCAATTACTTTAAATTTGGCTTTGTCTATGCTATTGTTGTTTGGTAATGAGTTAAGTTTATCAGTGGAAATATAGAATGAAGACTTTATTGATATTGCCAGCTTGAGAGTTTGTTGTAGAAAAGTTAAATTATGTTGTCTGTTTATTGATAAGAAAATATTCATGAGCCTTGCGTAGTGAAAAGGGGGCTTCATGCATCTGCAAAAAGTATTTACTTGTGTCAGCCTAGGCAGGCTTATATAGGTCAATCCTTTTTGCTATTTTGTAAATTTGCTGCATATCCAAGGACTTTTCTACCTCATGATGCAGTTGTTGTTAGACAGAATGGATTTTATGGATCCATAATTATGTGATGATTTGTTTGGTATAATGCATTGCGGAGATGCATTAAACCCTCTTTTCTCAGAGTATGGCTTATAGTTATGTATACATTTATCCTCTTAAAGTGCCATGACCTGTTAGCGCAGTTGGTACCATCCAGGACATGAGAACAGGAGGATGCTGGTTCGATCCCTGGCTGGGCCAATTTCTTTCCAAGGACTGATGATAGTTATTGTAACAGGATTCATTCCTCTCTCACCACTGCCCATTGTTTTGACAACAGTTATGTGGGAAAGCAGCCAGTGACTTGGAAAGAATATTATGCATAGTACTGGTAAAAGAGACTCCAGGAAAGCATAAATAGGTACACTGACTGTCACAGTAGGACTGAAATAATGTTTAAACTGGCGCTAAACATCATACATTAATAATAATAATAACTGATAATGAGTTAAGTTTATCCATGGAAATATAGAAGGAAGACTTCAACGATGTTGTAAACTTGGGAGTTTGCCATAGAAAAATTAAATGACTTAAAGAAAATATGATCCATGCTTGGTGGAAAGCATCTGCAAAAAGTATCGACACATTTCAGCCTGTGCAGTTTGCATAGGCTGACATTGGTCAATACTTTTTGCTATTTGTAAATTTTGCTGCATGTCCATTCTACCTCCAGATGTTTTTGGTTGTTAGACAAAATGGTTTTTATGAACCAATAAGTTGCTTGGTATACTGTATCATGGAGATGCATTAAACCAGAGCTCCAGATAGAGTGAGTGATTTTGATTTCAAAATTAAAAATCTTAATCCCTCTCCACTAAACCCTATGTTATGGGTACTCATTAGAATCATCTCATCGAGACAATTCTGATGAGTACCCACAACATAGGGTTTGGAAGAGAAATAATGGATTTAGAATACGATCACCCCTTCTTATCTGGAGGTCTGTTAAACCCTCTATTCACAGAGAATGACTCATAATTATGTATACATGTATCCTGTTTCTTCTAAAAGTGGTATTTTATCTTTTTTTTCTTAATTTTCTTCAGGTGAGGGGAGCCCCAGCTATTGCTATTGTTGGATGTTTAAGTCTTGCATTGGAAGTACAGAAAGAAAAATTCACTGATGTGGCCAGCCTCGGAGAGTTCATTGTAGAAAAGTTGAATTACTTGGTCTCCTCAAGACCAACAGCTGTCAATATGAAAGAGGCAGCAGTGAGATATTCCAACCTTGTGAAAGGATTAATGTCTGATGGAAATACTCATGTAGAAGGATTGAGACAGAGGTTTGTGATGGGATACATTTTATCTCCAGTATTTTCATATGGTATCTGCAATATTTTCATATGGACTGCAATTAGAATCCAAAGTACAACCTAGCAACTTTTGTAGAGTGCATGTACAATCTTATCTTTGATCTTTACTGTCTGCAATTTTTCAGGCATTCACAGCATGATAAAACTTAAACTCTTTACCAAAGGACACAATTATAGACCGATACAAATTGAAACCAGTTGCAGGCGACAAAATTAGGGTGATTAAAAAATTGAAATCTGTTTTGGGAGGGATAGAAAACATTGTGGGAAAAGGAGAAAATGCTGGCTACCAGCATTTTCTCCTTTTCCCACAATGTTTTCAAAAGGCTTCCTCTTCAGGGGCGTTAAAAGTCGGGACTGTGTGTGGTAAAGGGTTAAAAGAGATGAACTTGTTTGTTCTATGGTAATTTTATTGTATGATAGTTTTGAAAAAATAGATCTAATAACATAAGGTCATTGCACCTTTTTTGAAGTCAGGGCTAGCCATTTTTCACCTTTACTCTTTACCACACAGTGCCAACTTTTAATGAACCCGAGGAAGAAACATGTTGAAAACATTGTGGGAAAGGCATTTTCTCGTTTCCCACAATGTTTTCTACCCTAACAAAGGAAAATCACATCATTTGAGCCACATTGAAAATGTCGTCTGCAAATGGTTCAATTTGGACAGGTATAAAATTTTGTCGTCTGGTAAAGAGTTAAACTTTTACAAAACAATCCCATGTCTCTAAATAAGAAGAATTTGAAAACATCACGGGAAAACGAGAAAATGCTGGTAACCAGCATTTTTTTCTTTTTCCCCACAATGTTTTCTAATCTATGAAAGACAGTTTCATGCATTGAGTTACATTTGATTTGTTGTCAGCGAATTCTTTCAATTTGGACATGTCTGAAGTTTTGTCGTGTGGTAAACTAAAGGGTTAAGTTTAGTGACATGTTTTCATTGAAATTTACATCGTACATTTCAATATTTACACTTGTAGCATTAGGTAAATGAGATGTAAATTCCCAGTAAGTACTAAAGATGCAGGTTTTGTAGATTCAAGGCTTTTTTCTCAGAACATCTGGTTTAGCAGTGGACAATGTTGATGAAAGATCAGATTGCACATTACATAAAGTTTAATCTTTACCTGAATGTCTGCTTTAGCAGATAAAGCAAGATACAAACTACATGGGTTGAAAAAAAAAAGATTTTGAACTTTTTCGTAGATTACAGATCACCAGGTTTAGTAAGAAATGTTATTCTTTATGTATGATTTAAATAGAAATTGTAAAACAATGTAAAAAGCTTCATGCTCAGATTTACAAAGGTGCGTTCAAATTTTTGTTGTCAAATTATAAATGATATGACTAAATTTGAATATCTTTGAAATAATTTCATTGCAGAATGGTGGAGGAATTTGAGAAAATGTTTAAAGATGATATTGCAACAAACAGGGCTATTGGCAAGTATGGTGCCGAACATATCCTCTCTAATTCCAATAGTGAAAATGTTCTAATCTTGACACACTGTAACACAGGGTCACTAGCTTCAGCAGGCTATGGTACAGCATTAGGTATGTCTTTCTTGGCTATTGTATGATAACAAGTCTTAACTCTGTACCACACAACAAAATTTTAGACCAATCCAAATTCAAAGCATTTGCAGATGACAGAATACACATTACTTAAAATTTATTTAGGGAAGGGTAGAAAACATTGTGGGAAAAGGAGAAAATGCTGGTTACCAGCATTTTCTCCTTTTCCCACAATGTTTTCAAAAGGCTTTTTACTGAGGGTCATTAAAAGTCGGGATTGTGTGGTAAGGGGTTAATGTACTTTAAACCCTTTACCACACAATCCCAACTTTAAATGACCCTGAGAATGAAGGCTTTTGAAAAATGGTGGAAAAATGAGAAAATGCTGGTAACCAGCATATCCTCCTCTTCCCACAACGTTTTCTGTCCTTTCTCAAACAAATTTCAGTTTTGAGTCACATTCATTTGGTTGACTGCAAATGCTTTCAATGTGGACAAGTCGAAAAATTAGTTGTCTGGTAAAGGTTTACCATACAATCCCAACTTCTAACGACCCTGAGGATGAAGGCTTTTGAAAACATCCTGGGAAAAGGAGAAAATGCTTGTGAGCAGCATTTTCTCATTTTCCCACAATGATTTCTGTTCTTCCAAAAACAAAGTTCAATTTTGAGTCACATTTATTTTCTCATCTTCAAATGCTTTTAGTTAAGACAAGTTGAAAAAATTAGTTTTCTGGGAAAGGTTTAAGCCTTTACCATACAATCCCAACTTTTAATGACTCTTAGGATGAAGGCTTTTGAAAGCATCGTGGGAAAAGGAGAAAATGCTGGTAACCAGCATTTTCTCCTTTTCCCACAATGTTTTCTACTCTTCCCAAATCAAATTTCAATTTTTGAGCCACATTTATTTTGTCGTCTGCAAAAGCTTTCAATTTGGACTGGTCTAAAATTTTGTCGTTTGGTAAAGAGTTAAGCCTTTACCATACAATCGCAACTTTTAACGACCTTTAAGATGAAGGCTTTTGAAAGCATCGTGGGAAAAGGAGAAAATGTTGGTAACCGACAAAATTTAGACTTGTCGATAATGAAATCATTTCAGCCATGCTCCATGAAAAGGGGGCTTAATGCATTTGCGAAAAGTATCGACCCATGTCAGTCTGCGCAGCCCAGGCAGGCTGACATGGGCCGAAACTTTTCGCTATCTTTAAATTTTCTGCATGTCAAAGGATAATTCTATCTCATGATTCTGTCGCTTGTGTGTCAAAATGGATTTTGTGGATCCATAATTAGGTGATGTCTTGCTTGGTATAATCCATTACAGAGATGCAGTAAGTCCCCTTTGGCACGGCTCATTTGTTGACGACATTTTAACCCTTGGGGCACAAAATTAACGTATTAGACATTTTTATCCTACAAATATCACTGAAATTCTTGCAGTTTTATGGTTGCTTTTGTCTACAATGTTTTGGCAAAGATCAGGCTGCATGTTTTGCGAAGCATGATCTTTATCTACACTGGCCACAAAGGTAACTAAAGTTGTGAAAGGTGCTTTAAGAGTTAAATGTGGTTTAAATAACGGGATTTTGTTTTTGATAGGCTTGAAAACTTCATTTGAAAAGCAAAAAATGCAGGTTAACTGCATTTTCTCCTTTTATATCAAAGTTTTAAAAAGCCATCTTTCCAAGATCACAGGGTTGGGTGGTTGGATTAGAAAATGAACTAGAACTCTTTTTGTAAAGTTACTAAACAAATTTATACAAGAAATGTCACAAGAAATTTCACTTCTCTCTTTCAATGGATACATATACCACTGTTTATCACATTTGATAGTCGTAACTCTTTACCAGACAACCCAGTGTTTTTACGGCCTTGAAGATACAGGCTTTTGAAAACATTGTGCAAAAAAGAAAAAGTGCTGGTAACCAGCACACAATGTTGTCTACACTATCAGAGGCAAGTTCCATTATTTGAGCTACATTTCAGTTTTCATTTGTCATTTGCCAATGCTTCCTGATTGGAAAAGTTCAAAGTTTTGTTTTCCTGTAGAGATAAACATTCCTTTCCAAAAATATGATAGCAGCAGATCTGATTGCTTTTATATGCAAGCTTTTTGATCTCTTTCAGATAGAGGTGATATAGAATTTACCCTGAACCATGCTCTGTGAAAAGGCTTCATGCATCTGCGAAAATTATCAACCCAGATCAGCCTGCGCAGTCCACGCAGGCAGTCCACGCAGGCTGATTTGGGCCAAAACTTTTCGCTGTTGGTCAATTTTCTTTATCAGTGTACCTCATGATCAAGTCGGTTGTTAGACAAAATGGATTTTAGAGATCCATAATTATGTAATGACTTGCTTGGTATCATGGATCACAGGTATGCTTTAAGCTCCCTTTTGCCAGAGCATGACACTGTATATTTACCTATGATTTACCTTTGTAGGTGTGGTTAGAAATCTCCACGATGCTGGCAAACTGGAGGGTGTATACTGTACGGAAACAAGGCCTTATAACCAGGGGGCTAGACTTACGGCATATGAAATTGTCTTTGAAAAAATGCCTGGAACTTTGATATGTGACAGCATGGTGTCCATGGTGATGAAAAAGAAGAATATTTCTGCTGTAGTTGTAGGTGCTGATCGAGTTGTGAAAAATGGTGACACTGCCAATAAAATAGGGACGTACCAGATTGCTATCTGTGCAAAGTATCATGATGTACCTTTCTATGTGGCATGCCCGACAACCTCATTTGACCCAAACTTGTCAACAGGTGATGATATTGTGATAGAAGAAAGGCCACATGTTGAGATGACCAGTATTAAGAATATACCAATAGCAGCAGAGGGTTGGTACATTTTGTGGCTATTTCTTGGTAAAGTCCCATTATCGAAAGGTAGCTCATTCGGTAACATAACAGGGCTTATAGTCAGCAAAACTCTTTGCTGTCAGTAAAACTGTTACAGCCATCCCAATATGACAGCAAAGAATTTTGCTGACAAAATTTTTGACTCACCCAAATTGAAAGCATATATGCAGATGATAAAACAAATGAAGCTCAAATGATGATTTCGATCTTAGATAGGGTTAAAACCATTATGGGAAAAGGAGAAAATGCTAGTTACCAGGATTTTCTCCTTTTCCCACAATGTTTTCAGTTGCCTTCTTTCTTCAGGGTCATTAAAACTCAGGATTGTGTGGTTAGGGCTAAATGCATACTGAAGTTACAAGTGAGTTTCAATAATCTGTATACATAATTACATACTGATCAATTGTTGGGCATATAGGGCTAAGGCAGAGAGAGGTTCTCCCACCTCTGGAATTGTCCAAGACAGGTAACCCTTTACCAAATGATCTACTGTCTTCTCAGCTTGGAGGAAGAAAGCTTTTGAAAACATATGGGAAATAAAGAAAATGTGGTAACTATTTTAGCTTCACTGTTTTCAAAGAAAATATGGAGGTATTGTCAAGGCCCTTTTGTCATTCTCGTCATGGCGCAGCATCTTTGACATATTATAATATCTGTGTCATTACTGAAAGTATTTACTTCAAGCTTGGACAAGTTGTTTATTGTCAAAAGGGGAACCCATACAACAATGGCAGGTTGCCATCAAAATTTTGTGTCACAGTTATGCCCCTTTTTCGACTAAGAAATTTCACTGAAAATCAGTCTATTTCTAAAAGCAACTGTAGCCGAGCAATGACACCTGCATGCGTTGCCCTTGTTTTCTTTTTTCACCAGTTTTTCTACCCTTTGCCCTTTGGGCAAATACCATAATTTGAGACTTATCTAGTTTGTCATTTACACATCTAGTTTGACTTTTACAAGGGGTCCGGCATGGATCAGTTGTAAGGTGCAAGATGGAAGCCCTGGGTTTGATCTCTACTGGAAGCAATGATGAAAATGGCATAAAACATCATTCAGTTATCTGTTACAAAAGAGTTCGAAATTGACTGGTCTAATATTTTATTATTTGGCAAAGAGTTTATTCAGATATACATGCATACATGTATTTGAAAACTAAGATTCAGTGTTTATTAAACTCTTTTCCACACAATCCTGAGTTTTGACGACCAGAAGTAAACAATGAAAACATTGTGGGAAAGGGAGAAAATGCTGGGAACATGCAGATGTTTTTTTGATGTGAGAGAGTCTAAAATTTGTCATGTTGGAATGGGTTACTTAAACATATTTATTTTACATTGATTGAGAAACAAGTTTTTGCAACTTACACTGATCTCACTTGATTCTGCTTCCTGGAAACTACAGACCTAAAGTAGACACACTCTCCTGGGAATTGAACATGAGACCTTACAGTTACGAGGCTGATGCTCTACCTCACAACTGCAGACACCACAAAAAAAAGGCTTAATACTGAATTCCTGTTAAATATCTGTCCTATTTCAGGTATAGATTGTTACAATCCAGCATTTGATGTGACTCCTGCAGAATTGATAACTGGTGGTATTATTACAGAACATGGAGTGTTTCAGCCTACAGAACTTTATAAACAACTGAAAAACCTTCTGCCAAGCTGAATCCAAAGGTGATGGACGCATTTTGTTCAATTCTTTTCCAAACAACAAAATTTTAGACTGGTCCGAATTGAAACATGTGCAGACGACAAATGTAGATCAAATGATGAGATTTTTATCATGAAGGGCAGAAAACATTGTTGGAAAAGGAGAAAATGCTGGTTACCAAATTTTCCCCTTTTCCCACACTGTTCTCAAAAGTCTACTTCCACAGTGTCATTAAAAATCGGGATCATGTGGTAAAGGGTTAACCCTTAAGCACACAATCCCAGGTCTTAACGATCCTAATAAAGAGGGTTTTTTAAAACATACTGGGAAAAGGAGAAAATGTTGGTAACCAGCATTTTTTCCTTTTCCCAATATGTTTTCCACCCTGTTAAAAACAAATTACATTACTTGAGCTACATTTATATTGTTGTCTGCAAAGGTGATGGAAGCATTAATCTTTGTCACACAATCCCAAGTTTTAACGACCTTTACAAAGAAGGTTTTTTCTACCCAATTAAAAACAAATTTCATCTCTTGAGCCCCATTTAACTCTTTACCAAATGACAAAATTTTAGACCACTCCAAATTGAAAGCTTTTGCAGATGACAAAATAAATGTGACTCATAATTTGAAATTTGTTACGGGAAGAGTAGAAAACTTTGTGGGAAAAGGAGAAAATGCTGGTTACCAGCATTTTCTCCTTTTCCCACAATGTATTCAAAAGGCTTCTTCCTCAGGGTCGTAAAAAGTCGGGATTGTGTGGTAAAGGGTTAAATTGTTGCCTGCAAATGCTTTAAATTTTGCAAATGCAAATGCTTTAAAATTTTGTCGCCTGGTAAAGAGTTAATCCATTACCAGACACTTTCATGTTTTTACCTCGCAGAAGAGCAAGGTTGTTGAAAACATTGTCGGAAATGAAGAACATGCTGGTATCTAGCATTTCCTTCATTTCCTACAATGTTTCTTTCTCTTGTTTAGACAGATTCCATCATTTTAGCCACAGTTAATTTTCGTCTGCAACTGCTTCCAATTTGGACATGTCAAGAATTTTGTCATCTGGTAAAGAGTTCACCTCTTTTTAGACGGGCTTTTTTAGACATAACCACGAATTAGGACATGAAAGACAAAGATGATTTATACCATTGAAAGGAAAACAAATATGTATGTCTTTTATCAGTGGAAGGGAAAATTTTGGGGGAAAAGTAGCAAAAACAAAGGACAGTCAATTGCTCTTTTCTCCTCCATGTGTTCAAAAGCTGTAGACCAAGTGCAGGAGCCTTTTAATCCTTCACCACATGACAAAATTTTAGACCCGTGCAAGTTGAAAGCATTTGCAGACGACAATTTCAGTGTGGCTCAAATAATGCATTTTTTTTCTGATAGGTTGGAAAACATTGTGGGAAACGAAGAAAATGCTGGTCACCAGCATTTCCCCCTTTTTCCACAATGTTTTCAAAAGGCTTCTTTCGCAGGGTGATTAAAAGTTGGCATTTTGTGGTAAAGGGTTAAAAATGTCTTGTTCTATGGAAATGAGTTAAAAAGATGTAAAAGTGCACAAAATTTCTTTTCATTTATCGCATATCATTTTGAGTTACATTGGTCAGTAGTATCATATATCCAGATTAGTAAATCAGCCTTTCAGGAATTTTCTTTTATACCCCGTCCTTCGTACTAAAGTGACTATACCTTTGAAAACACAGAAGAAAAGGGTTTTTTTTTTTTTTTCTTTTCAAAAACTAGCATTTGCACCTTCTATCTTGACCCATTATCAAACAATGCTAAGTTCTAAAGACTCTGAAGTAGAAGGCTTTTGAAAACTTTGGGAAAAGGATAAAATGCTGGTAATGAGCATTTTCTCCTTTACCCACAATAAATTTCAGTTTTTGAGTCACAATGTTATTGTCTGCAAATACTTTCAAACTGGACAAGTCTAAAATGTTGTTTGGTAAAGATTTAATATAACTTGATGCACACCAAACTTTAGGTATAAAACTTCAATTTCTACCATATAAAGTCATCCAAGTTAAGAAAACCAAATGTTACTCAGTAGTAAAGCGTATCTTCTATAACTCTTGGGGCCCTGGCTTGCTCAGTTGTGAAGGTGTATGTTTTTTCAAAAGAAACTACTTGTCTTCATGTATTGAATATGAGCCTTGCTCTTTTAAAAGGGGGTTTAATGCATCTCTGCATTACACCAGGCAAGTCATCACATACCGGTAGTTATTAATAAAATGCATTTTGTCTAACAATCAACTGAGTCATTGGGTAAACTTGTCTTTTGACAGGCAGCAAATCATCGAAGGTCAGCTTGCACTGTCCTTGCATGCTGACCTAGATAGATCCTTTATGCAAATGCATTAAACCACCTTTTCACACAGCATTTTCTCCATTTCCTCATATTTCTATTCTGTCAGAAATAATTCATATTATTAATGCTTTTACCATGGATAAGTCCACAGTTTTGTCGCCCTGGAAAAGGGTTACAGAAATAGATTTTAGGAGAAGCAGTCACAGTTAAAATGGAAAAATTATAGATTTTTTTTTTTTTCTTTTCAATCTATTTTTTTTTTTCAGTCAGTTCATCCTAGTCTTCATTTTTTGTATTCAGCAAACAATATATCTACATGTGACTTATTTACACAAATTTTACCAATGAAAAAATAGTAAAAAATGCACATATGAATAAAGCAGAGCTTTCAAGAAGAAATACATGTGTTGTATTGTATACGAGTACAATATATCAGAAAAAAACATATTGAGCCATGTGCAGGCTGACATGGGCAGAAACTTCTTGCTATTTGTAAATTTTCTGCATTTCAAAGGACTTTTCTACCTCCAGATCCAGTCGATTGTTTAGACTAAATGGATTTTGTGGACCTATCATTATGTGATGACTTGCTTGGTATAATACATCATGGAGATGCATCAAGCCCCTTTTCTCAGAGCATGGCTCATTGTGTTTTTAAGATTTATCTAAGTGTTGTTTTATACTTGCTTTACCTAAAGTCAAGATTATTTAACTCTTTACCACATAATCCCGAGTTTTAACGACCCTGAGAAAGAAGCCTTTTGAAAACATTGTGGGAAAAGGAGAAAATGCTGGTAACCCACAATGTTTTCTACCTTTCCCAAAACAAATTTCAGTTTTTCAGGCACATGCTATTTTGTCGTCTGCAAATGCTTTCAATTTGGATAAATCTGAAATTTTGTCGTTTGGTAAAGAGTTAATTCTAACCAGGTAATAAGCTATCGCCATTAGATTATACTGTCACAGCCATCATATACAAACTTTTGTCTTGTATATTTTGCTTCTTTCTTAGGTATCACTTTACCGCACAATCTTGAATTTTGAAGACCCAGAAGGAGAGGGCTTTTGAAAACATCGTGGAAAAAGGAGAAAATTCTGGTAACCAGCATTGTCTCCTTTTCCCACAATGTTTTCAACCCAATCAAAGACAGAAGTCATCATTTGAGCAGCATGTAATTTATTGTCTGCAAATGCCTTCAATTTGGTTGAGTTCAGATTTTGTCGTTTGGTAAAGATACACATAATGCTATTTTTCAACATCATTTCTATTATATATCGGTGGCCAGTGCACCTATCACATACGTTCTTGAAGTTCCTTTTCCGGTGCATAGCAGAACACTTTCCAAGCCACTCGCTGCTTTCCTACATAAACATAGTCAAAACAATGCTCGATTCCGATGAAGAAGAACGAATCCTGTCACACAGACTGACATTAATCTTCGAAAAGAAATTGGGCGGGATAGGATTCAATATTATGACCCCTGAATTACAAGCTCTAGAGCCTACAGACTAAGCCACGGAATTCGGCTCCTCAAACACCAATACAGGTCAAAAAAATATTCCATATCAGCATAATAAGGCCTCTGGCCCATGATACAATTATTACATCTCTTGAAAATGAACAAATATCGATGTCTAAATAATTTCCAATTATTTTGATAGTACATTTCAATATTTTTTTGGATTATCACACTGTAATAAATGATAAAGGTTATAAATCCCTGCTAGAATTAACCCTTTCCCAAACAAGCCCTGGTTTTCACGTGTCTGCAGTACAAGTCTTTTGAAAACACTGTGGGAAAACACTTTTTCCCACAGTGTTTTTTCCCCATTTTGATAACTTTCTGCCATTTTCATCAAATTTAAAATTGTCGTCTGCAAACTCTTTCAATTTGGACCAGTCCAAAATCTGTCGTCTGGGAAAGGGTTAAGCTTTTCAAAAACAAAAAAAGCATGGTATTTATCTTCTAACACTAAAGCAACGTTATGGATGAAACGAGACATGCTTACTCTGTGTTCTCTAGATATTCACGTTGAAATGACGACCGAATTCAATCTTCAGGTTATGACTAGAACATCGAAAATGTGTTGATCCTTTCCCAAACGATAAATTTTAGACTGGTCCAAATTCAAAGAGTTTGCAGACGACAATTTTAAATTTGATGAAAATGACAGAAAGTTCTCCAAAAGGGTAGAAAAAACACTGTGGGAAAAGGAGAAATTGCTCGTTATGAGCAATTTCTCCTTTTCCCACTGTGTTTTCAAAAGACTTGTACTGCAGACACGTGAAAACCAGGGCTTGTTTGGGAAAGGGTTAATGAGCGTTTCTGATTAAACAATATGTGTAATGTAAGATAACTGTATTAACTCTATACCAAACAACACAATTTTGGATTCTACCAAATTGAAAGCATGTGCAGACGACAGATGAAGCTCAGACGATGATATCTGTCTCTGATAGGGTAGAAAAACATTGTGGGAAAAGGAGAAAATGCTGGCTACCAGCATTTTCTCCTTTTCCCACAATGTTTTCAAAAGCCTTCCTTTCCAGGGTCGTAAAAACCAGGGCTTGTTTGGTAAAGGGTTAAACTTTGAGAGACTTTTAGAAATTCATGTAAAAATCACATTTTGGTGATTTTAACACGCCATTAAACCATGTTTGAAAAGTACGATCTTTCTATATAATTGAGCCATGCTCTGTGAAAAGGGGGCTTAATCCATCTGCAAAAAGTGTAGTTTCATGTCAACCAGCGCAGTCCACGCAGGCTGACATGGACCGAGACTTTTTGCTACTTGTAAATTTTTTTTACATGTCAAAGGACCATTCTACCTCCATGTTCAGTCTAGTGTTAGACAAAATGGATTTTATGGAACCAAAATTTTTGATGACTTCCTTGGTATATTGCATCATGGAGATGCATTAAACCCCTTTTTGCCAGACCTTGGCCCATTTGTTGTAAAATATAAATAAATTTCAGTGGTTTACCAGTGTCATGCAACATCCAAACAATACCGAAGCCATGCAAAAACAAAAATCGTCTTAATTCTGACACCAGATTTACCATGTAACAGTCACCATATCTTGTGAGCATAGTATACTAATTTTGGGTATCTAGTCGAATCCACCTATAAAAATATGCAGAATTAATAAACTTTGTATAATTGTGAATAGATAATGGATAACATCCGCATTCTCCAAGTCCATTTAATTACATGACGAAATAAAAAAAGAAACTCCTAGCAGAATTTCGAATGAATTTTTTCTCTTGAGTCTGGAAGTTAGAATCCCCATATTTCTGATGCATACTTTAGATGGGCATAACCACTGAATCAAAGATCTTGAAATACTCATTATATCGAAATATCCAGGAAGGCCTTTGAAATTTTTTA
This sequence comes from Tridacna gigas, assembly GCA_945859785.2. Lineage (NCBI taxonomy): Eukaryota > Metazoa > Mollusca > Bivalvia > Cardiida > Cardiidae > Tridacna > Tridacna gigas. The sequence goes on from OX244032.2 coordinate 9,082,880, forward strand.
TATGCAAATGACTGCTTTATGGACATATGCCACAATTTTTTTCGCACGGACAGATTTGTTTTTCATTTTCGCTCAGATGATGATATAATGTATGCGGAGTAAAAAAAATAAAAGAAAATCATATGTTGCTATGCAGAATACAAAGATAAAGTTCTTCAAAGAAAATAACTACTGTCAAAATTACAGAAAATAGGCTTTAATTTCTGACCTAAAAAAGGGGGGTTCTTACAGTAACAAATACTGCTCCAATAAATGATTATTCTTGGAACTGTGATATCTGCCAATATAGTAAAGAGGATTAATCGAAAGAATTAAGGCTCTAGACAGATCACAGTAGCACTTATAAATGTTCTAACGTGTCAAAAAAGACTTGTTTTCTGATAATTTTTCTGAAATAAAAAAAAATTCAAAGGACGGATTTTTTTGTTTTTGTTTAAATTTTGCACAGAAATAGTACTTTCTAATATCTTATAAAAGAAAAGTATATCAAGCAGGGCATTTTTAAGAGATATGGTGCTTTTTGGTTATTGACAAAATGAGTTACCTATGAGTTACGTTATAATAAACGTCTTTTTTGCAGTGATTTCGCAACCCGATCATTTACGAATTTCGCTTTTTTCCTTGGCGTCTGTGATTTCCACATTTTTAAATGGCAATCGACATATTACAGATAAAAATATACTATCTCACTGTCATAGTAACCCCATGGAATATAACAGAGTTACAAAAAGGAAACACGCGTAAACCGGTGAGCAGACGAAACTGTGACGTATATGGTTTTTCTCTGCCCACCGTGCGGTTTGTGCATGTTTCCTTTTTTAGTTCTGGTATATTCCATTGGGTTCCTATATCAGTGAGATAGTGTTATTTTGTCTGTAATATGTCGGTTGCCTTTCACAACGTGGGAAACATAGGTGATTTGTAAATGATCTGGATGCAAATCACGCCCAAACAGATGTTTATCTCAAGAGTTGTCTCATTTCAAGAACTGTGGCTTTCTATTTTGCCCCGCAGCATATGATTTTTTTTCAATTTTTGTTCTCTACATAACATTATAATCTATGCGAAAATGAAAAAAAAAAACTGTAGGAAAAAAAAATTCGGCACGCGTCCTTAACTGCACGTGCTGCAAAAGGTTGCTTTTCTCAATACCCTGAACGTTTTGGTGTAAATAGAAATTACAGTGATTATATACTCTGACGTCATTGTAATGGTTTTTTCCCCCTGAGTCATCCATTTTTCAGTCTCATGTGAAGGGCCATCGTACTAAATACAATTATTTCGGTCGTGTCAGGATTAATTTACATGCTTGATTCTTCACAAAATTCATATATTGTCTCAAGTTTGATTTGTAGATTTACAACGGTGTCAGAGCAATTTGCTACATCATCTTCAAACAATAAACGGAAAAATATCGGAAATTTTGTCTCGATTAAATACATGAGCCACGCTCTGGCAAAAGGGCGCTTAATGCATTTCCGTGATGCATCGTACCATACAAGACATAAAATAACTATGGCCTCCCCCCACCCCACGTCTATTTTGTTTAATAACCGACTGAATCATGAGGTAGACTGTCCTTTGACATACAGAAAATTATCCAATAGCGGAAAGTTTCGGCCCAGGTCAGCCTGCGCGGACTGCGCAGGCTGACCTGGGTCGATACTTTTCGCAAATGCTTTAAGCCCCCTTTTCACAGAGCAGAACTCATCTCTTTTACATTTTTTTTTTTTTTTTTCATTTAGTAGAAATATAAATCTTCTGTATAACCGCAGACTGTCTAACTTTACGCCGCAGATGCCAAGATGAAGTGATTTTCTAGAAAGTGTAGTATAAGATCAGACTGAACACGGTGTGAAGGCTTGCAAAAAAAATAGCCGTGAGAAAAGTTGCATCCATACAGATTTCGTTTGGAAGTTTTCGAGGAAATCCTAACAATGACTGGGGGCCTAAAGGGGGGGGGGGTTAATTTTTTATTCGCGTGCAAAGATGGTCTTAAAACTAAAATTATGGACAGAAATACATGAGCAATTCTCTGGCAAAAGGAGGCTTAATGCAACTTCGTGATGTATCGTACCTGGCGATTCATTACTTAATTATAGATCCACAAAATGTATTGTGACCAACAACCGACTGAATCATTAGGTAGACTGGTCCTTTGACATAAATAGAAAATTGACCAATAGCGAAAAGTTTCGGCCCAGGTCAGCCTGCGCAGGCTGACCTGGGTCGATACTTTTCGCACATGCATTAAGCCCCCTTTTCACAGAGCATGGCTCACATGTAGAAAACAGGAGATACAGGATAGCCGTTAGAGTGTAACAAAGGATAAATAAATTTTTGAACAAGGAAGAATGATAATTGCTTAGATAACAGAGTCTCCGAGTTTTGAATTCCGTGGGTTCGAACCCCAGCGGAGGCAGATTAATTTTGCTTTTATTGTGTTTTCAAATGGCCTCTTTTTCACGGTCGTTAAACCATGGGATCGTGTGATAGAGGGTCAAGCGACTTTCACAACTGTGGTTGCCTTCTCGGTCGGTAAAAATCAAGATAAGACCGCACAAAATGTGCAGCCTGATCTTCGATCTTCACAGGCCGCTTTGCTGAGACATTCTGGAAAAAAAAAAGTTGTAATTGCAGTTATCTGGACCTTACGAGTATTTTTCGACTAAAAATGTCTTTTTACTGTATTCAGCGCTCGGAGTGTTAAATTGACTCAAAAAAACTTAATATGTCTGTGCCCTATACATCTAAGTAGATCTATTCTCTTACAGTTGTAACTTTTCATGTATGTATTAAAGATACATCCTTACAGCCAGAAAAAAATGCTGTTAAAACTTGATAGTGTGTAGAATGGCTCAGAATTCAGTCAACAGTGTAAACATAGATAAATTACCGATACAATTATGGTGTCAGGGATAAAGATATTCAATGGAATTGTCTTCGATTTGAAACTGGAAACGACAACCGTGATTTCTTTGATGGCCTTCAGAAAATGGAATGCATTTTCTATTGGTCGTAATCTGTGCAACCTTTTAACCGCCAGTGACAACATTTGGCATGAAGATACAAGAACGGTTATGGTTTCGTGAAATAAAGATGAAATGGTTCAAAAACTGGTTTAAAACTGGCTGAAAACGAGTAAAGATGTATCTTTAACTCTTCGAACCCCAAGTAAATTCAAAGGACACTAACCCTTACGATGCAATGGACATGGTGTATATTTGAGCCATGCTCTGGAAAAAGGAGGTTTAATGCATCTCAATGATACATTATACCAAGCAAGTCATCACATAGTAATGCATCTCTAAAATCCATTTTGTCCTGCAACCGACTGAATCCAGAGGTAGGCTGCCGTTGGACATGCAGAAAATTGACCAGTAGCAAAAGGTATCGATTCAGGTCAGCCTGCACAGACCGAGTTCCGGTAGCTCAGTCGGTGGCGAACAGGGTCCGTATTCACCAAGCATTCTTAAGAACGTTCTTAGACTTATTCTTCAAGATTTTCCAAGTTTGAAAGTAACACAACTTCTGATTGGCTAAACCATACGGTTTAGCCAATCAGAAGTTGTGTTACTTCCAAACTTGGAAAATCCTGAAGAATAAACCATACGGTTTAGCCAATCAGAAGGTGTGTTACTTTCATATTTGGAAAATTTTGAAGAACAAGAGCAAAAATGTTCTTAAGAATGGTTGGTGAATACGGACCCTTGACTTGAAAAAAGAGGGTCGCTAGTTCAATCCCCGGCTCTGCCAATTTCTTTCCGGGGATTGATAATAGTCATTGCGACAGGATTCATTCCTTTCTCAACGCTGACCATTGTTTCGACGATGGTTATGTGGGAAAGCAGCCAGTGGCTTGGAAAGAATATTGTGCGTAGTACTGGTAAAAGAAACTCCAGGAAAGCATGGATAGATACGCTGGCGGCCGCGATATGACTTGTAAATGATGTTGAAAATGGCTTTAAACACCTTACAATCAATCAGCCTGCATGGACTGTGCAGACTGACCTGAATCGATACTTTTTGCAGATTCATTAAACCCCCCTTTTACAGAACAAAGCTCATATTTTAACGGAAAGTGTAGATCTAGACCATACTGCAGTCTGATCTTGGATGTGCACTGTCCCTTACTTCGTTACATTTTCTTGGCCAGTTGTGATGGCCCAACTTTTTTTTCAGATTGAAAAGAAATGTGTTTCATGAGTTCTTATCTTTTACCACATAATTCGGAGTTTTAACGCCCCAAAAGAAGATGGCTTTTGCAAAATAGCGGGAAAAGGAAAAAAGTTCTGGTAATCAGGATTTTCTCCTTTTCCCACAATGTTTTTTATAGATTATCTCATACATATTCCTTCATTTGTGCCACGTTTGAATTGTCGTCTGCAAATGCTGTCAGTTTGGACCAGTCTTGAATTTTGCCGTCTGGTATTTTTAGAGTTCAACGACCTTATCGCGTTACGGAAACGTCGTCACAACCTTTCAACAATAAACTTACTTGCAGCGTTTCGCCGACGGTCGCTCACTTTTGCCGTGCTATAATTATCAATCATTCCTCATCTCATTTTTTTTTTGTCGTTAAATTGATAGATGAATGTTGTTGGCGAGCATTTGACATTCGTTGACCCTTTAACTCCTTATCAAACGACAAAACACTTTTCAAATTTGAAAGCATTTGCAGACGACAATCTAAATGTGGCTGGAATTATGATATTTAACCTGTGAAAGAGAAGAAAACATTGTGGGAAAAGGAGAAAATGCTGGTTACCAGAAGTTTTCTTCTTTAGGGTCCTTAAAATTCGGGATTGTGTGGTAAAGGATTAATAAACAAACTCGTGATTCAACGACCCCGAGGAAAATTTTGTTGAAAACATTGTGGAAAAAGGGAGAAAATACTGGAAACTAACATTTTCATAATCGGTTTTCTACACTTTCAAACCCAAATTCAATCTTTTTGAGCCAAGTTTCGAATTCCTCCGCGTTTTATAAATTTGAACAAGTCCTAAATTTTGTCGTCTGACAAAGAATTAATCGCGCTGACATTTTGAATATTCACTTCAATGGCATTTTTCATGTAATATGTATAGCGTTGTTTTGTCGTATAAATAACATTTCTTTTATTGTTCATTTTTCTTAATTCTTTTAAGAGGAAACTGAATAAATAAGACTCGATGTAACGTTGAATGATAGAACATGAGTAAGCTGTTAATCAAGTTTGAAGTCACGATGCAGTGAACGTGGGATAGGTTTGAACAATCAACTGGCAGCACTGTTGACTGCGGCATGATAATTAATTGATTGACTTACCTTTGTTCATCGGTTGCAGCGATGCCCTCAGAAGGCTGTTAGTTATGTTACGAGGGAGAGTGAAAGATACAGGACGAGGCCCATCCTAAGTTACGCCTGGTTCTTTAAATCTTTACCACACAATCTCGGGTTTTAACGACCTTACAAAAAAGCATCGTGGGAAAAGGAGAAAATGCTGGTAACCAGCATTTTCTCCTTTTCCCACAATGTTTTCTACCCTATCAGAGACCTTAAGCTCATTTGTACCAAGTCTGAATTTGTCGTCTGCAGCTGTTTTGAATTTAGAAGAGTCTAAAATTTGTCATCTGGAAAAGGATTAACATGCTCGGTGTATGGAACCGTCACACGGGACCTCGGTTTAACCCTTTCCCAAACGACAAATTTTTGACTGGTCCAAATTGAAAGAGTTTGCAGACGACAATTTTGAATTTGATGAAAATGGCAGAAAGTTATGAAAAAGGGTAGAAAACACTGTGGGAAAAGGAGAAATTGCTCGTTACGAGCAATTTCTCCTTTTCCCACAGTGTTTTCAAAAGACTTGTACTGCAGACACGTGAAAACCAGGGCTTGTTTTGGGAAAGGGTTAAAGTCTCATCCGAAAGACTTTTAGTTATTTAAAATGACCAGCCGCGGGACTCGAACCCACACCCTCAAGTAGTCCGAAATCTGTAGTTTACAAGTCTCATGCTTTACCACTTGAAATATACGGGCTAGTAACAGCATTATATGAAAATAGTTTTCAGCTTTATGCTTCAATCCACTTTACATCAAACAAACATTATAATCTTCCCTAATCTCGAATCTATCTGCACATTCTATGCTTTGATTTCAAATACAACATAACAGACTTGCTATTATATCCCTGGAAAATTTAAGTTTTAACTTCTCGCCCATTCTGCATTCGTTTCATCTATCGCAGCATATGCTTGGGACATGTCTTTCAATCTCACACGTTACCAAGAAATCCTGTGCTTTAATCGACGCTAAGGTAAGAAAGCCTTTGAAAACAACGTGGAAAAAGGAAAAAATGCTCCTTTTTCGATAATGCTTCCTATACTTTCACAGGCAAATGCCGCAAGCTAAGCTACAATCATTTTGGCGTACACGAATGCTTTCACTATCGTGGAGTCTAAAATGTTGTAGTTTTGTGAATAGTTAACTTCCTATATCAGTAAACAGAGACATTTTCATCCGCTGAGAGTGATCAAAAACAAACATTTTTAGATCTTTGGGAAAACAGCCAAATCACAAAAGAGAAATTAGGCAATTCGGCAAACTTCGGGTGAGCCGCCGATCAAATCCCTTGGTTGTAGTTTAACGGCAATCTCCGAGCAGAGTTGTCATTCGTTACTTTCACCATACATCGCTGCAACGGGCTAAATGACAAGAATCTTGTCAAACCGAGGAAAACATGTTTTGTTACTGTTTAACTGTTTCATGTGTAACATAATAAAGTAGACAAAGGAAATATGATTCCGGATAAATTATAGGTGCATTCAAACTGATGAATTTACCTGTATGCAATGGAACTTTTTTTTCAAGCTTCTTTACTGATCAGAATCTTACGCCAATTGTTAAAAAAAAAATGGCTGCGCCCATGAATGATGACAATTTAAACAAAATTAAAAAAAAACAAGTTATCGTCCTTTAAAAGACATTTAAGCTTTTCAGAAAATCCCTCTTTTTCACATTTCCTACCACTAAGTCTGATTGACCGTATGCTGTTTGAACAGCACACAAAACAATCGATTGGTCTTTCTTTCACCGGCGTTTGTGTCGCCATTTTGAGTAATGGTCATGTGACGAAAATACATGTATCACGTGATGACGGACTACTTTCTGAGCCAACTACAGAGGTGAATGGGAATGATCCGTAGTGCAAGAGAGTGGTTTAGCGGGTGACACACCTACACCATACATTTCTCCGCCAAAAATAGACCACCTTACTGCTCTCACAATCATAAGACTCCGCTAAACAGATACACAAGTCACAGTTTCGATTCATCATTATCCCCCGCCGAATTTCGGGGGGGGGGGGGGGGAGAGAGGAAAGAGACATATAGTTGTTCGTCCGTCCGTCTGTCTTCCGTCCGTTTGTTCGTCCGCCCGGACAGATATCTTCTAAAGTCCTTGACGAAAACTGATGAAACTTCATACATGTGTTCCTTATGATAGTTCGCCGGTATTTTTTTAATGCCTTGTCATGGGAAAAAAAAAAGGACTTGATGTATATTTCCATTATGGACCAATATCTCTTTAACTACAGGACAAAATTTTATGAAACTTTATATTTATATTATATATCATAAGCCACAGACAATGATTATTTGTTTCCATTTAATGAAATTCCATGTCATGGTAAAAGGGGGCTAAATGTATAATTTCATTATGGACCGATGACAAAAAAGCCATGTGTACATGCAAAACAGTATACCTCTTTTATGTTTCTATCAAAAAAGGTCTATTTCGGCGGGCGATATCATTTCAACGCAATAGCCTAACTTTTGTTTAATACATTTCTGTCAAAAAAGAGTTTGTTATCTTATTTGTCTATCTTTATTTTTCATTTCCGATGGAAGTTTTGCTGACAGATTGATAAATGTAAATATTCTAAGATACTTATGATTGTCGTTGATAAGAAGAATTTCAAGGGCGCTGCCATGTTTAAGATTATGTGACCGCAAATATAGATTCAGTGGCGACCTCCTTGATACAGACGACATTAATTGTAGTTGCGGAATGGGCCGATTCGTGCCGAGTGTAATTAGGCATGATATAAGTCCATTATTATAGAAATACGCACGGTCTCATTATACCTCGCGCCCAGTCGTAAATTAAACTTTCACATATAGACTATGAAATGGAGGCTTTTCGTCTGCAGGGGATAAAGCTAAAAATTTGTTCGGAATAACTAACAAGCAGCCTGATCCTTCTATACTGTCCGTAAAAAAAAAGAAGAAAGAAGAAAAAAAAAAACCAATTGATTTGTTCCAAACCCAGATAAGATATATTTTTACAAGGTATAGTACTTAATATCAATAAAAATGTCACTATATTTCAGGAGAATCTTCCTCATTCCTTTGTGACCGTATAAAAAAAGTTAACATGTATTTTTATATGAGCCATGCTCTGGCAAAAGGGGGCTTAATACATCACCCTGATATTTGATACCAAGCAAGCCATCACATAATTAGGAATCCATAAAATTCCACTTTGTCTTACAACCGACTGAATCGTGAGGTTAAATCGTCCTTGGACATACAGAAAATTGACAAAAAGTGAAAAGCGCGGACTGCGCAGGCTGACCTGATTCGATAATGTTTCGCAAATACATTAAGCCCCCTTTTCACAGAGCATGGCTCATATCAAATTAATCCTTAGGGCACTTACTAAACTCAACCGCAGTTTCATTCTATATAGAAATAAGACCTTAATAAGAGCAATTTCAGACTTTCTCTTTTCACGGATGACTCAGCAAAGCGAACAGTGTAGATAAAAAAAAAAATAGACTGCACGTTTTTCTTTTTTTCTGTCTGATTTTGATCTACACTGACCGCAAAGGCGACTGAAGTTGTGAAAGGCGCTTTAACTCTAATTCCGGGTTTTCACGACCCTGGATAAGAAGGCTTTTGAAAACATTGTGGGAAAAGGAGAAAATGCTGGTAACCAGCATTTTCTCCTTTTCCCACAATGTTTTCTATCCTGTCATGGACAAATTTTGTCATTTGGGCCACTTTTTATTTGTCGTCTGCAAATGCTTTCAATTTGGACCAGTCTAAAATTTTGTCGTTTGGTAAAGAGTTAAGAGTTTAAAGTTTGACGTTGATCTAATAGGCATTAAACTTTAACAGTCTTGGTTACATGGAAATCCAATTTAATGTGTCGTTCAAGGAGAAACCTAAAGATACATCTTTACTTGTTTTCAGCTTGTTCTTAACCAATTTCATCTTTATTTTATGAAGCTATAATCATTCTTGTTTCTTCATGCCAATTTTTGCCCCTGACGGCTTCAAGGTTGCACAGATTACGACGGAAAGAAAATGCATTTCATTTTTTGGTAGCCTTCAAAGAAATCACTGTAGTTGTTTCCGGTTTTAAATGAGGAAAAATCCCCGGAGTTTCTCCATCCCTTACACCACATATATTTGTCACTTATCTATTTTCACACAGCTGACATAATTCTGAGCCATTCTACACACTTTCAAGTATTAACAGCAGTTTTTTCCCCATCTGTCTGTAAGGATGTATCTTTAATGTAGCCTGGGTGAACTCATGTCCATAGGCTGAGGGACTCGAACATGCATATAAGTAAAGAAAAAAGAAAAGATGTGATACTATTATACTTCTCGAGAAAGATGCCAGAATAACTAACATTGGAGTATGAAAAGTTACAAAAAGCAATGAAATTTGCAATAATTCGGTACGAAAAAAAATCCATAAGGGAACAGTGCCATGTTTAAGCCTTAAAAAGTTAAATGAAACTTCAAGCCGATAGACTAAAATATTGCTATTTCAAAGTTATTTTTTGCAGAAAAATATCTCCTTATAGGAGAGTGTAGATCCAAGATCGTACTGCAGTCTAATCTTGGATCCATGCTGTACGAAAAGGTCATTGAGTCGCGTTTATCAGCCTAAGGGTTAAAATGAGCCAGAATCCAGCCAGTAGAGCGATCCAAAATCGGCGCTTTGACAAAATTTTAATTATTGATGCACAGTCGGTCTTATACGTAAGTCACAAAAACGAAGAAAACCTAAATGATACTGAGTATTTTTGGCCTGGGCTTGGCTTGCCAAGTCCAAGGCCATAGGAATCGTATACCGAAATTTCAACCCCATCCAAGCATTTACGGAAAAACCCGAGTAAAAGTGAAAAGTACCGCCTGCAATCCATCTACCTACGCTGAAAGAAACGACCCCTTAAAATAATAAAAATATTTCGATTTGAACATCATAGTAAGGTTTAATTTCAGAATAAACTTTGATAGATGTGCGATTTTAATCGAACGAAAGTGTTGACTGAGATTTTTGGGCCCTGGTGAGCTTATCCATTACTGCAAATTTGTGCGCTTAACAGTGAAGGAAACAACTGGCAAACCTCGGGTGATTGCGGATAAAATGCTTACATGTAGATACGCAATCGACCGAGTTTTGACGAGTGCTGTTGCCGAGCACTAATCGGTATCATTCGTTTGTCTTTTTTCTAGACACCATGCGAATGACAATTAATAATAGCGTACTTTATGCAGACGGTGTGCTCTTTCGCTGAAAAAAGGTGTCTCGAAACCTCGGTAAGATTTTAATTTTCGTAAAATTACAGTGCACCTCGTGTCTGAAGTTATTACTACTTATATGTATTAAAGTTTGTAAAATGAGCCACTGAAAACCAGTTAATCTTTATAAAACGATGAAATTTTAAACTTGTCTAAATTTAAAACGTTTGTGGACGGCAAGTTAGATTTAGCTGAAATGTTGGTTACTGGCTGTGAAAGTGTAGGAAAAAAGAGAGCATTTTCTTCTTTTTTTTCCAAAGGGTTTCCATGAGGCTACATTCTTAGAGTCCTTAAAACTCTGTATTGTGTGGTAAAGAGTTAAGTAGCTAGTGGGCGTTTTGTATCGAAGATCAGACTTGACATTCAGGGCAATCTGATCTTGATCTCCATAGGTATTTAGGTTCATCTGGGTCGAACTTTTTGCTTTTGGCAAATTTTCTGCATGTCAAAGGACCAGTATGCCTCATGATTCAGTCGGTTGTTCAACAAAATAGATTTTATGGATCCATAAATATAATATTATGACGGCTCGTTTGGAATGATATATCACGGAGACGCTTTTGCCAGAGCATGACTCATTTGTGTTTTCCATAATCACAACCAGGAGCTCTTCAAATTTATCAATCCTAGATGACTTTACTCAGATGAGGGCTTTCGGCCCTCTTGTTTATAAAAATCGGCTTTCCAACTTGGTTAATCATAGAAACTTAGGGATTCCATGGACTTTCAATGGAGAAAATTGAAAAGTGGCATTTGCCGCAGATATTTTGACAAAACTTTTATATAAATGTTCCTTGAGGAGTCTTGTATCATCCATGTGAATTTATTCAACTGGTAGTCTTTAGCTCATCTGTTTGCAAAGAAAACGTCAAACTATTGTCAAAGCCTATGCTTCATTGTCGTCATGGAAAACTTTAACATTTTATAATATCTCTGTTCTTCCTGAAGATATTTACTTCAAACTTGGACAAGTTATTTACTGTCAAAAGGGGTACCCATATAACTGGGGCAGGTAGCCATCAAAATACATGTACATATATCTTTGACACATTTACGCCCTTTTTTACTACTTTGAATTTTCAGAATCTTTGACATTTTATCGTATCTGTCATTAATGAAGATACTTCAAACTTGGACTTTTTGTTAACTATTAAAAGGGGAATTTTTACAACAGAGGCAGGTAATCACCCAAATACATTTGGCAAACTAATTAGTTATGCCCCTTTTTCGACTAAGAACTTTTAGCTCAGCTTTTTTCAGAGACAAGATATTTTCATAGCTCTAGTGTCATCATCCTTGTCCTTGGTGTCGTCGTCATGAAAAATCTTTGACATTTTAATGAAGATGTTTACTTCAAACTTGGACAGGTTTGTCAAAAGGGAAACATATACAATAAGGGTAAATAACTATCTAGTTAAGCCCCTTTTTCAACGTTGTGTTTTTACTGAAAATCAAGCAACTGCAGTCAAGCGTTGGCACCCGCATATGGTGTTCTTGTCACCAAACACAATTATTGCCGAGCATTAGTGCCCTTTTTATTTTTTGCCTTAGAAACCAAAATGCAGAAATAAAAGGAAATACCTAAAAAATTGTCTTCTCAGACACCAAATCATGCTCTGCCTTTAAAGACTTTGTGTTTTTCCTTGTCATTGCTCAAAGACATGGTTACTATTTCAACTTATAGACTGAGTATAGTAAAATGAAAGAAAAATATGATTCATTGCTTGGCCACTGTGGATTTTTTTGCGATTTCCAGAAATGATCCCTGAACTTGTCCTGCTTGTCCTCTATCAGCAATTTTTTTCACGCTGCTCATTTTGGTTTGTTACCATTTTGATTTGTTGCCAAAGCAACGTAAATGAATAAAATAGGAAACAGAAAATCCTTTGAAAATTATCTCTTTTAAATCCATACCAGACCAAGGCTATACAAAAGTACTCATTATATTGGCCTTTACAACTTTGTGTTTTTCCATTTTGTTGTCAACTCCACAGACTGTCAGTGTGACACATGTAGATATTTTTCATTAGTCTGTTCAAATTTTGAAGCCTGTGCAAATATGATAGCAACTTTAAGCTTCTTGGCCTCATCTTCCTACCTCTTCTCCTCTTCTGATGCCCAGACCCTCAGCGCCTTCAGCGCTTTGATTTTTTTAAATACAGCTTATCCATGAAGTAAAGATTTGCTTGTTGTTTGTATTGTAGTTTAACGCCGTTTTAAGAGCTTAGGCTATATTGCTGCGGTCAGTGCACCTACGCATGTGTCTCCTGGTTTCTCACACTAGTGCTGACACATTTTTTTTCCCAAGTCACTGACTAGTTTTCTCACATGCATCAGAGGGGAGAAGCGAAAAATCGCCGGAAAGAAAGTTTGCTGGAACCGCCATCGAACCAGCAACCAGCAGGTCACGTGTCATACACGCTTACCACTGAGCTACCCAGCCGGGCCGGTAGTAAAGATCGCAGCTATTGGTTCAACCTGCTCTTATGACCAACATGATCGGACGCCTTTAAAGATTCAAGCCGACGGACAAAATATGTACGGCACAGCAACTTATGGTTTAACATACACCTGCATGGGCCCTTACTCGCTGTTCTAACCTGCATTCTTTGTCCCATTCTAGATTTAGGATGTACAGCAATTTATTATTGGCTGATCCAACTGGTTTAGCCAGTCAGAAATTACGTTACTTTGAGTAAAAAAATTCTTATAAATTTCACTCAGAATATCGTTGAGAATGGTAGGGGGATACGGGCCCATATCTTAGACAAATGTAGATATTTGTAGATATTTATATCAGTCACGTGTAGATATTTTCATGCCCTGTGAACGGAGGATTTAACCCTTTCCCAAACAAGCCCTGGTTTTCAGTGTCTGCAGTACAAGTCTTTTGAAAACACTGTGGAAAAGGAGAAATTGCTCGTAACGAGCAATATTTCCTTTTTCCACAGTGTTTTCTACCCTTTTGGATAACTTTCTGCCATTTTCATCAAATTTAAAATTGTAGTCTGCAAACTCTTTCAATTTGGACCAGTCCAAAATCTGTCGTTTGGGAAAGGGTTAATGCACCTGCAAAAAGCATCGATTCAGGTCAGCCTGCGCAGTCCGCGTCGAAATATTTTGCTTTTGATAAATTTTCTGCATGTCCAAGGACCATTCTACCTCAGGATTCAGCCGGTTATTACACAAAATGGATTTTATGGATCCATTATTATGTGACGACTGGCCTGGTATTATGCATCACGGAGATGCATTAACCCTTTTTTTGTCAGATCATGGCTCAAATGTTTGTGGTTCAAGAATTATTTGCATATCGAATTCTTTTTAAAAATCTCGTAAAAGGAATCTGGGTTACCACAAGCAGGTTATAGGATCACTGTTCCAGACGGAAACCGCAAATTACATACAAATGAATCAATACTTATTCATTCAGATCTTCGCGCCATTTCCTTATTTGAATGATCGAGTGCCGTAATGATTAAAATGGAAAAAAAAAAAATAAAATTGCCTTTTATCTTTTTTATCTGATTTTTTAAACCAAATCCAGTATATCGGTGCCTCTAACGTCCTTTTAGAAATGGATATACATTTGAGCTATGCTTTGTGAAAATGAGGTTTAATGCATGTGCAAAAAAAAAAAAAAAACGTATCGACCCATGTCAGCCTGCGAAGTACGCGCTGCCTGACATGGGTCGATACTTTTTTGTTATTGGTCAGTTTTCTGCATGACGAAGGACAATTCTGCCTCGTGATCCGGACGGTAGGTAGACAAAATGGTTTTAACCTTAAGCTGCTAATCGCGACCCGCTGACCTTTTGCGGACAGTGTAGATCAAGATCAGACTGCACAGAACGTGCAGTCTGATCTTTGATCTACACTGTCCGATACGGTATTTTCTTTCCGGTGAAATCAACTTTTGAACTGCAATGTTTGGGCTTTTAGTATTGAGTAGAAATTTGCGTTTCATTTATTCAGCAGCTTAAGTGTTAACCCTTATGCTGCTAATCGAGAATCACTGACCTTTTGCGGACAGCGTAGATCAAGATCAGACTGCACAGAACGTGCAGTCTGATCTTTGATCTACACTGTCCGTTACGGTATTTCGTTTCCGGTGAAATCAACTTGGAAAACGCAATGTTTGTGCTTCTACTGTTTAGTGGAGATTTTCGTTTCATTTATTCAGCAGCTTAAGTTTTAATGGATTCATTATTATATGATGCATTACCAGGGCACGGCTCATTTACAAACAGCAGCCAACAAGTCTGTGAAGTTTGACCGCAAAGGCGCGATACACTTTTTTCAATAACTAGATTGCTTCTCTTTACTTTACCCATTTATTACATTATCTTCCGCTAGGTGGCACTTTTCAAATCAAATACATATGACATGCGCAGACAACGCATTTATTATCAATAAACGGTTTCAGAATGATGATTAGTTCCTTAAACCCTTTATCGCACAATCTAGAGCTTTAACGACCCTGAGAAAAGAAGCCATTGAAAACATCGTGGGAAAATAGAGAAAATACAAGAAACCAGCACTTTCCCCCTTTCCATTGTTTTTTCAACCCTTTCTAAGACACATCACTTCATTAAAGCCACACTGTAATTTTGTGGTCTGCAAATGCTTTCAATTTGGTTCAATCCAAAATTTTGTTTTGTAATAAAGGGCCGATAATTCAACTCTAGACGACGAAATATTAGACTGGTCCAAATTTAAAGCTTTGGCAGACGACAAATTAAGTTTGACTCACTAGATGAAATTTATCCTTGGAAGGATAGAAAACATTGTGGTAAAAGGAGAAAATGCTGGTTACCAGCATTTTCTCCTTTTCCCACGATGTTTTCAAAGGCTTTCTTGCATAGGGTCTTTAACACGGGAATGTTTAATAAAGGGTCAATTACACGTAACAGAAAAAAGTTCACCGTAATGATACTGTAATAATAAATTCAAACTGAGCACGAAGCCAGTGTTCCATGACTCACGTTATATAACACCCATGGCGCTCAATTTGAAGGCAGAACGTGGCATTTTATCTTTGTGAAGGTGACCGGTGTTGATGTCAAAGGTAATTCATTTCTTTTAATCCGTAACATATTTGCTGCAGACAATTTTAAAAACATCCTTGCAAAATACATGTATGCATGATAACACGAATAAAAGTTTAAATCCTTACAGATACATCTATCTATACTAGAAAATTGACACTTTTTAACCCATCTCACCTTCATTTCATTAAACGTTAACAGAGCTCCAGATAGAGGGAGTGATTTTGATTTTCAAAACCGAAAATATTAATTATTCTTCACTAAACCCTATGTTATGGGTACTCATTAGAATCGTCTCATCGAGACGATTCTAATGAGTACCCACAACATAGGGTTTGGAAGAGAAATAATGGATTTAGAATACCATCACTCCCTCTTATCTGGAGCTCTGCTTTAATCATTCTTGTATCTTCATGCCGAATGTTGCCCCTGACGATTGCAAAGTTTGCATATATTACGACTGATATAAATGATGCAGAATACCAAGCAAAACATCACATGATCATGGATCCATAAAACCGTTTTGTATAACAACTGACTGAATCATGGAGTACGCTGCACCTTTGAGCTGCAGAACAAAAAGTTTCGACCCACGTCACCCGGCGCGGACTTGGTCGATACGTTTTGCTTATGCATTTAGCCCCCTTTTCAGAGCGCATGACTCACTTGTACTTAAGTATTTATCCCTTACACCATATCTTTCGGTAATTTATCCATGTTCACACGGCTGGCTGAATTTTGAACCATTCTACAATCTATCAACTTTTACAGCGTATTTTCTCTCTGGCTGTAGGGATGTATCTTTAAAAGCCCGCTAGCGGCAAAAAGGAAAACAGTGTTGGGGTCAAATTGCATGCTAATTTAATTCGTACCATTTACAAGTACTGTGTGGGTATTAGTATGGCAATGTGTTACAGTACTATCTGTCAAAGTCACCGTCACTGACAAGGAAAAGAAAAGAATCTTAAAATTAGAATTAGAGTTGCTTATTGATTACTTTTGACCGCTAGCGGGCCTTTAAACATGCGTAGAAATTTGCGTTTCATTTATTCAGCAGCTTAAGTGTTAACCCTTATGCTGCTAATCGCGACTCACTGACCTTTTGCGGACAGCGTAGATCAAGATCAGACTGCACAGAACGTGCAGTCTGATCTTTGATCTACACTGTCCGTTACGGACTGCTAAATTAAGTTGTTTTTTTTTTTCCCACGACCATGCAAAGCTACCGATATCGGACAGTGCAAGTCCAAAATCAAGACTGCACTTTTTGCATTCATTTTTAACATAAATATGTTCTCATACTATCATTCATATCTTTCAAACAGATTATGAGACGATGGATTGTCTTATGAAGGCCTGTAGATAGTGCAGAATGTTTTAAACTTTGAAAACTTACAGGAACTGCAAAGTAATATAATATATGCCATGCTCTGGCAAAAGGGGGCTTAATGCATCTCTGTGATCCATTATACCAAGCAAGTCATCACATGATCATGGATTCACAAAATCTTCTTTGTCTAACAATCGACTGGGTCTGGAGTTAGAATGGTCCCTTGACATGCAGAAAGTTACAAAAATAAAAGCAAAATTTTTCAACCCAGGTCAGCTTGCGCGGACCGCGTAGGCTGACTTGGGACGATACTTTTTGCAGGTGGATTAAGCCTCCTTTTCTTAGAGCATATGTACCAAAACGCCATAACGGGATTGAATTAGACTCGTCTCCTGTAAAAAATTCAACTGGAATGAAACTGTTAAAATTGTAGACTTGTCGATTTTGACAGGATTTGCAGACGAAAAATTAAATGTGGCTCAATTGACAGGATTTTTCTTTGAAAAATGAGAAAACAGTGTGGGGAAAAAGGTGAAAATGCTGGTTACCAGTTTGCTAGTAAAGACAACCTTCTTTGACCTTGTCCAATACGACAGCTCTTACCGTCCAATACAAATCGACTGAGCATCCAGAGGCTTGGAACGAATATTGTGCATAGTACCGGTAAAAGAAACTCCAGGAAAGCATGGTTAGGTGCACTGGCCGCCACGATATAACTGAAATAGTGTTGAAAACAGCGTTAAACACCACACAATCAATCAATCAATCAATCAACAAACCGACTGTGCATGCTTTAACACTTTACCACACAAGGTAAAATTATCGCGACAGTTCTACCCGTCTCTCGATATCTATAAATAGAAAAATCAACATTTGGATGAACTCGGAAGTTTTGGAGATTGGTCCAAATTGAAAGCATTTTGCAGACAACAAATCAAAGGTGGCCCATATGACGAAATTTGTTCTGTGTAGGGTAGAAAACATTGCGGGAAAGGGAGAAAATGCTGGTTACGAGCATTTTCTCCATGTCCCACAATGCCTTCAAAAGCCTTCTTCCTCAGGGTAGCTAAAAGTTGAGATTATGAAGTTAACAAATGCTATTTCCATCTTTTACCTCTTGTAGTTAAAACTCTTTACCAGACATTTTTTACTCTTTGTATATTAATAGCATGTGCAAATAACAAAATGCGTGTGGTTCAATTCTTTTTTATCCGAAAGGGTATAAAACATTGATTATATTGAAAGTATGTGCAAATAACAAAATGCGTGTGGTTCAAATCTTGGATTTTTTTTTCCTTCTTCTTTTTTCTCCGAAAGGGTATTAAACCATTGATGGAAAAGGAGAAAATGCTGAATACAAGCATTCCCACGTCTTACCACAATATTTTCAAAATTATTCTTTCCCAGGGTGGTTAAAACTCAAGATTGTGCGGTAAAAGATTAACTCTTTACCACACGGCACATTGATTTTAACCTCATCGAAACTGGAAACATTTGCAGAAGACAATTCAAATGATGCTTAAATGATATTATTTCCCTTTGAAAGAATACAAAACAATGTGGGAAAAGGGGAAAATGCTGGTTACCACAATGTTTTCAATTGCTTTCTTCATCAGTATCGTTAACAGAAGATATTGTGTAGCAAAAGATTAAACTGCGTGTATTTCTATAGACAAATTAAAATACAGACTACAGTTGCAAAAGAGTTCAAAACGGATGTGAGTTTTTAGCTCATCACTCGATCACGACTGAAATACATATACATGTATTACGGATTTTTACTTTGAAAAGGTATAAAACATTGATGGAAAAGGAGAATATGTGATACAAGCATTCTCTCGTTTTTCCACCAATGTTTTCAAAATAATTCTTCCCCATGGTCGCTAAATCTCATGATTGCGTGGTAAAGGGTTAAACAGACAAAAACCAGACTTCAAAAAAGTTAAAAACTGGTTTGAGTTTCTAGCTCAACATTACTCGATCATGACTGAAATATCCCAAAGTTGGTTTGCCTCAATGTCGAAAATCGTGTGGTACAAAAGATCGGCACCTTTTCTTTTTTGTGTTTCCTTTACCTTTCAACAAAGCAACCCCGCGTTTTAACGGATAAAAGGGCTTTTGAAAACATTCTGGAAAAAGGAGAAAAAATGTAAACAGTGTTTTCTCCTTTTGGCTCAATGTTTTCTTACCTTTCACAGACACCTAATTTGAGCCAACTTTAATTTGTCGCCTGCTAATGCTTTAGATATTGATGAGACTAAAATATTGTCTTCTGGTAAAGGGTTAATCCTTTACCAAACGACAAAATTTTAAACTGGTCCAAATTGAAAGCATTTGCAAGCGTAGCTTAAATAGTGATTTATGTATTGGATAGGGTAGAAAACATTGTGGGAAAAGGAGAAAATGCTGGTTACCAGCATTTTCTCTTTTTCCCACAATGTTTTCAAAAGGCTTCTTCTTCAGGGTCGTTAAAAGTCGGGATTGTGTGGTAAAGGGTTAATGTAAAACCTTAACTCTTTATTAAACGACAAAATTTTAGACTGGTCCAAACTGAAAGCATTTGCAGACGACTAATAAAAGGTGACCAAAACGACGGAATTTGTCCTTAAAAGGATAGAAAACATTGTGGGAAAAGGAGAAAATGATGGTTACCAGCATTTTCTCCTTTTCCAACATTGTTTTCAAAAGCCTTCTTCCGCAGGGTCGTTAAAACTCGGGACTGTGTGGTATATGGCTATTTATATGAGTGTCGCTCTGGCAAAATGAGGTTTAGTGTATCTCCATGATGCATTATACTGAGCAGGTCATCATAGAATTATGGATCCATAAAATCCATGTTGTCTAACAAACTGAATCATTAGGTAAACTGGTCCTTTGACATGCAGAAAATTGACCAATAGCGAAAAGGTTTTGACGCAGGTCAGCTTGCGTGGATTGCGCAGGCGGACATGGGTCGGTACATTTTGCAGATGCGTTAAAGCCCCTTTTCACGGAACCTGGCTCATATATATTTACTTATTAGTTTAATCATTCTTCCTCCATTTACGATTTTTCACGTTTAAATAGATCTATACCAAAAGTCCGTACACTACCAAAGGAACAAATGTTTGTTGCTAAAAGATCCGTATACTAGCAATTTGAAACTGTTCTTTTCTATGTTGTACATTCTTGACTTGTCCCCAAACTGTTGAACAATATCGTTAATCTTTTTACCACACATTCCCGGGTTTTGACGACCGTGAGGAAGAAGACTTTCGAAAATATTGTTGGAAAATGAGAAAATGTTGATATCCAGCATTTTCTCCTTTTCCAGCAATGTTTTCTACTTTATTACAGACAAAGTCCGTCATTAGAGTCACTTTCAAGTTGTCGTCTGCAAGTGCTTTCATTTTGGACAGGCCTACTGGTAAATCCGTCGAACTGGTTAGATCTTTCTGTTTGATTCTTTGCAGTTTTGGAAATGCTGATCAAAACATTGGCCTTAGTACTACTTCTGTGCTCTTGTGCAGCCCATCCTCCAGCGAAAGGTTTCTATGCACCGGGTTTTGCATCCTTTGCCCCATCATCAGGATCATTTGTTTCTTTTGCAAGATCACGACCTGCATTTTTTGGTCCGGCAAGAAGCTTCCAGATATTCCCAAGAGTACTTCCGCTGTCATTTGGATATGGATCCCGGTTCCGATCGAGACGGTTCGGCTTCAGATTCCGTTCCCCGAGATTTTTCCGAAGACGAAGCCGATTCGGTGGATTTGGCGGCTTTAACCCATACTTCGATTCCGTCGGTTTCCGGTCACCTGGTTTCGGTTCCCGATTTCTGAATGTTGGTAGATTTGGCCAACCATACTCATTCCCTCTTGGTGGATTTGGCGGGGGTTTGGGCGGAGGATTTGGCGGGGGTGTAGGCGGAGGATTTGGAGTCGGGGGTTTGGGCGGAGGAATTGGCGGTGGGGCTTTGGGCACAGGATTCGGCGGCGGGGGTTTGGGCGGCGGGGGTTATGGCGTCGGGGGTTTTGGCGGAGGGCTAGGCGGGGGTGTTGGCGGTGGATTTGGCGGATTTCCCGGTGGATCTATGTACGGAGGATTTTATGACGACGATTTTGGAGGCTCACGATTTTTCAGACGTCGGGGTTCCTACGGCTATGATGACGATGACTGATCAAGATATTTTACATGTAGCAGAGCTCCAGATAAGCGGGAGTGACGGTATTCTAACTTTATTATTTCTCTTTCAAACCCTATGTTGTGGGTACTCATTAGAATCGTCTCGATGAGACGAGACGATTCTAATGAGTACCCATAACATAGGGTATAGTGGAGAATAATTAATATTTTCAATTTTGAAATCAAAATCACTCCCTCTGTTTGGAGCTCTGATGTATTGAATACAATGTATTGAACTTACATCAATTCTCTATTCCTTAACTCCTTACCAGATGACAAAATGTTAGACTGCCCTAAACTGAAAGCATTAACAGACAACAAATTAAACGTGGCTCAGTTGATGGAATTTATCTTAGACAGAGTAGGAAACATTTTCAGACAAAGGAGAAAAAAATGCTGGTTATGAGCATTTTCTCCTATTCCATCAATATTTCCAAAAGCCTTATCATCTTCAGGGTCGTTAGAAATTTTAATCTCCAGGGTATTGTTTGTTAAAGGTTAAACATAAGATATTTAGCACAGTTATATTTTGAAATTAAAATTACTTTCCATTTTTCACTCAATGAGCCTTTGTTTGTTTAAATGTTTTGTTATTTTTTTGCACCGAGTTCTACAAAATTTCATATACATGTATATCACGGTGCCTATCCACTCATTCGTTTCACCAGATCTTGGCTATCAAGTGTGAGTCTCGCTCTGACAAAAGGAGATCAAATGCATCTCCGTGATGCATGATACCAATCAAGCCATGACATAATCATGGATCCATAATAGCCACTTTTTATAACGACCGACTTTGTCATAAGTTAGACTGGTCCTTTGACATACAGAAAATTGATCATCTGCGCAGACTGCGCAGGCCGACCTGAATCGATACTTTTCGCAGATGTATGAAGCCCCTTTAAATAGAGCGCCGCTCATATTTAGTTGTCAGAAGAGCTCGTGGCGTCCCCAGGATGAAAATGGAAGTACACCCAAAGCGGAGAGATGCCTTTGTTGCGCTAACCCTTAAAATAGTAAAGAAACGAAAATTTCCACCCAGTAGTAAAAAAAATCAAAGCCTTGAAAACAATGGTGTTGCATTTGTCAAGGGAGCCATTGTGTGGAATTAATAATTTGAAAAGTAAACAACAGAAATAGTTTCAAAATATTCGCTTGAAAATCAACCAACTATATAGGCATGCAAAATCCGATAGAGAAGGGTGCAATATTGTGGGACGAACAAGTCCGGGCGGACAAGCCCTGGGAAGATTAAGTCCAGGAACGAACTTTTTTGTGACGAACAAGCACGGTATGTGTGTATCGTTACGAAGGCCATGGCAGATAAAGCTATTTTCGATAAAAAGGAAGTATTTCCACGCTCGATGGCCTAATCCAATTTGTCGTAATATGCCATTTTCAATTTCATATCTGAGTGCAATCGAAACACTTATTTGTCTCAGAAAAATTTATTTTAATTGGGTTTACTTCCTTCGGTTTTGCACAAACTACGATACATGATTTTCAAAATGCCATATTGAACTCATAGTGGCATTGTCTTCGACAAATGCCACAAAAACAAATACTGCGGTTTAAAAGTTGGTTTCACTGGAAGGTAAATACCGTATCGGACAACGTAGATCAAAGATCAGACTGCACGTTTTGTGCAGTCTGATCTTGATCTACATTGTCCGAAAAGCGCCCTAAGTCGTGCTTAGCAGCCTTAGGATCAAACATTTATCCTTCAACCTAGCCCAGTACCTCAGTCGGTAACGTACTGGATTTTAAACAAGGGAGTCGCTGGTTCGAATTACCAGCTCGGCGAATTTCTTTCCGAGGATTGATGATAATCATCCTGACAGGATTCATTCCTCTCTCACCGCTGATCATTTTGTTGACGTTGGTTATGTTGAAAAGCAGCCAGAGGCTTGGGCAGAATATTGTACATAGAACTTGTGAGAGAAACTCCAGGGAAGCATGGATAGATACACTGGCTGCCGCGACATAACTGAAATAACGTTACTTAGGCGTTTTGAAACGCCATGCAAGCAACAAACAATTCTTAACCCTTTACCACACAATTCCGAGTTTTAACGACCCTGATGAAGAAGAACGCTTTTGAAAACATTGTGGGAAAAGAAGAAAATGCTGGTAACCAGCATTTTCTTCTTTTCCTACAATGTTTCTTTTCTAAAACCTTTCAAAGACAAATATAATCATTTCAGCTGAATGCAAAATATTCTCTGCAAATGCTTTCAAGTTGGACAAATCTAAAAGTTTGGTCTTTGGTAAAGAGTTCACCCATTTCATGTCGACATAATCTTGTGAGGTAAGGAGAAATGCTGTTTACCAGCATTTCTTCTTTTCCCAAAATGTTTTCAAAAGCGTTCTTTCTCAGGGTCGTTAAAACTCGGGATTGTGTGGTAAAGAGTTAAATGTGGCTAAAATTATTAAACTTATGAGGGCTGTTCGATAAGTTCGTGAAATTTTGTTGTTAAAACCACGTTTCTTGATATTTTAAGCTTAAAATTTGCAAATAATAACATGAACATATTACAAACTTGATACAGAAATTTTGCAGTTTTACGAGCACGTGTCAAAGGAATACATGTTTTATGTTTTACGATAATTTAACCCTTTACCACACAATGCCGACTTTTAACAACCCTGAGAAAGAAAGCTTTTGAAAACAGTTTGGGAAAAGGAGAATATGCTGGTTACCAGCATTTTCTCCTTTTCCCACACTGTTTTCCACCCAATCCAAAACTAATTTCATTTTTCAATTCACATTTATTTTGTCGTCTGCAAATGCTTTCAGTTTGGACATGTGCAAAATGTTGTCGTTCGGTAAAGAGTTTATGAAAAAGAACAATATCCTGCTTACTGACTATTATATCAGTATGCGTAATGAATACAAATACGAATACAGAACTTATTTCAAGTAAGTAAAGGTCTCCGGCCCAAAATACACCATTTGAATTCAATCTATCAGTCTGGAGTTGTGTTTTACAATACTCTCTCTCTCTCTCAGCTTTAAAAACAAGTTAGCTATAACAATACATACATGCTGGTACAGACATATTTTACAAAGGCTGATAGTTTGAAAAATACATTATGAAAGGCTTTCTACATCCATTTTACGTATGTTCAACAGTTTGATATTCTTGTTTGAGGGGAGAGGTGCCAACAACTGCTAATTCTCATAAGTTGTTGACCATGAGGTCTTGTCCCGGACTTTAGATTCGTACTGGTCAAGAATGCGGCTTTTACATCTGGCAGTCTGGGTATCGGAAAAAGATAATTGTTTTTAGTCCGGAAACAAGACCCTAATGTCAATATTATCTAGGATATTTCCAACCACAACTGTCTTTCAGACCTAAATTTTCATGATTGACATCGGTTAAAAATCAATATGTAAAAACGTTAACGAAGATTGCTTCTGTTTGTTATCCAAGTCTTAAAATTACGGACGGCAACATTTTAGACCCGTCAAAATTGAAAGCATTTGCAGAGGACAAATTAAATGTGACTCAAATGATAGGATTTGTCATTAACTCTTTACCAAAAGACAAATTTTTAGACAAGTCCAAATTGAAAGCATTTGCAGACGACAAAATGTAACTCAAAAACCGAAACTTGTTTTGGAAAGGTTAGAAAACATTGTGGGAAAAGAAGAAAATGCTGGATACCAGCATTTTCTCCTTTTCCCACAATGTTTTCAGAAGGCTTCTTTTTCAGGGTCGTTAAAAGTCGGGATTGTGTGGTAAAGAGTTTTAAAGGGTAGAAGACATTTTTAGAAAAGAAGGCAATACTGGTTACCAGCATTTCATATTATTCTCATGTTGTAAAAGCCTTCTTCCCCAGAGTCGGTAAAACTGGTGAAGGGCTTTAAATAGATGTGAGCTATGCTGTATAAATAGGAACTGTTCTGCTCTGTAAATAGGGGGCTTAATGCATCTGCAAAGAGCATCGATCCAGGTCAGCAAATTATTAACTCGACCAAACTGAAAGCATTTGAAAACAACAAGATAAATTCAATTTAAAAACTGACTTCTCTCTTCGACACGGTAAAAATATTGTGGCAAAATGAAAAAAAAAAAAAAAAATGCTGGTCACCTTTTCCCACAATTTTTTTCAAAAGCCTTCTTCTTCTTCAGGGTTGATGAAACTCGGGATTGTTTACCAACCAGTTAAACCGCATTTCGCTACTCTTGTTGCATTCGCGGCCAGTGTAGATCAAGATAAGGCTGCACAAATCGTCCGGTCTGACCTTTGATCTACCCTGTCGGCTTTGCGCAGACATTCTGGACAAAAATAACAATAATATTGCACTTAGCACGGTTTTTACCGAAGAGAGAAAATATTCATTGAGCTTTAACCCTAAAGCTGCCTAATAAGTGATATGAAACTTTTAAGCCGATAGTAAAACCCACTGTTTTGCTATTTCAAAGTTATTATAAAAAACTCTTTACCAAACGACAAAATTTCAAACCAGTCCACATTGAAAGCATTTGCAGACGACAAAATAAATGTGACATAAAGATTGGAATTTGTTTTGGGAAGGGTAGAAAACATTGTGGGAAAAGGAGAAAATGCTGGTTACCAGCATTTTCTCCTTTTCCCACAGTGTTTTCAAAAGGCTTCTTTTTCCGGGTCGTTAAAAGTCGGCATTGTGTGGGAAAGAGTGAAGAAAAAAAATCTCCTTATCGGACAACGTAGTTCCAAGATCAAACTACAAGTTCTGTGCTGTCTGATCTTAACCTACACTGTCCGCTAATAGTCCTTGAGTCGCACTTAACAGCCTTAGAGTTAACTCTTTACCAAACAATCTCGAATTTAAAGGGCCCTGTGACAGATGCCTTTTAAAATCACTGGGGAAAAGGAAAAATGCTGTCTCCTTTTCCCACATCGTTTCCTACCCTAACCTTTGTCGTTAAACCTTTACCACACAGTTCCGAGTTTTAACGACCGTGAACAAGAAGACTTTTGTGAACATTGTGAAAAAAAGAAGAAAATGCTGGTGCTAGTAACTAGCATTTTCTCCTTTTCCCACAATGTTTTATTCCCTATCAAAGACAGAAATAATCATTTGAGGAAAATCAAATTTGGCATCTGCAAATGCTTTCAATCTGGTCAGGTCCAAAATCTTGTCGTTTGGTACAGCGTTAAATACGTCTGAAATTTCGTCGTTCGGTAATGAGTTAACTCTTTGCCAAACGACAAAATAATGGACTCGACCTAATTGAATGCATATTGTAGACGACAAATTAATTTTTGATAGGGTAGAAAACAATGCGGGAAAAGGAGAAAATGCTGGTTACCAGCATTTTCTCCTTTTCCTACAATGTTTTTAAAAGTCTTTCTCTCCAGGGTTTTTAAAACTCGTGAGTGTGTGAAGAGTTTATTTCTTGACAGATTTAGTAATCTTTTCTACCTTACTCTACAGCTTCAGATGACAGATTGACAGTACACGACGAAATAAATTTTACTATTTTTTTTTTTGTCATGATACATTTATATAAACATCTTAATTTTTGTTAAGTACATGTATATATATATATAAAGAAAAACTATATTGATATCTTTTCATGCAAGCATTACAAATTTTAAACGGCGGTTAATTAATAAACTATAAAATACATTTCAATGATACTTTTTTATCAATTTATGATTTACATAACATCAAAAATGAAAAGTGATATCCTTTCATCCTTTCGTCTCAAATTTCATATGACAGACCGCAGATTTATCATAAAACAAAGACCTATCTCATGCCGGTAAATCTCATTCATGTGTACAATGCTTACCTCCCCTGATAAGCTTGACTTGCCCTGTGATGAGTACTCCGCACAATATTCTTTCCAAGCCACTGGCTGCTTTCCCACATAACCATCGTCGAAACAATGGTCAGCGGTGAGAGAGGAATGAATCCTGTCGCGATGACTATCATCAATCCTCGGAAAGAAATTGGCCAAGCCGGGGATCGAACCTGCGACCTCCTGTTCTCAAGTCCTGTACGCTACCGACTGAGCTACGAGGGCTTGGCTTCCAAATACATAATATCTTCGAAGAATATGACATGCACAGACAATGGGGCTAAATACTGCATCTCTATGAGGCATTATGCAAAGCCAAGCAATTCATTATATAATTTTGGATCCACAAAATCAATTTTGTCTAAAAACCAGCTGAATCCTGGGGTAGAATGGTCCTTGGACATGCAGAAAATTGACCAATAGCCAAAAGTTTCGACACAGGTCAGCCTGCGCGGGCTGCGCAGACTGACCTTGGTGGATACTTTTTTTTTTTTTTTTTTTTTTTTGCCATGCATTAATCTCCCTTTTCACAGAGCTTGGCTCATACAAGTTTACAACGGAGACTAGATTCCAACATGGGCTAGTATAGCCCTTCATTAAACAGTCCCCGGTATAGTCTTGACGACCCTGAGAAAGAAGGCTTTTAAAAACATTGTTTGGAAAGGGGAGAAAATGCTGTTAACCAGCAATTTCTTCTTTTTCCACATTTTTTCTACACTTTCACAGACAAATGCCATCATTTACATTTTTTGTCTGCAATTCTCAATATCTGGACATGCACTTGTAGACAGATGCTGTCTATTAAAGGCTAATCACTGCTGAGCTCCAGCCCGGATCATTTTTTTCGTACATACTCGGACATTACTTTGTCGAAAAAGAGGTGATAAGCGATATACCATTTTCCACAGATCTGTATGGACTGTGAAAGGAGACCACGATAAGAAATTATTAAAAGATTAATACCGCCTGGACCTAGGGTAGAGAATCGCCTATTTCTAATTATTATGAATAACGCAAATGAGAAACATAATCATGGCGAAAGAGAAAAAGTCCTTTTTGAATAATTTCCTAGATACTGCGGTAAATGTAAAAAATACTTATTTTCCACGGGAAGAGGGAAAATGCTCATCACAGTTCTATGATACATAAAACCGAGGGAGTGTTTCAAACACACAACTCGTTTTCTTGGCATACAGAGGGGACAGTAAGACGGTGTAAGAAGTACTGAAATATGAATATTGGAATTCTTTTGTGGTTCCATATGAAGAGAAGCAATGAAAGGTAACCCACAGCAATCGCCTAATTTTCCTCATTGGTCTATATGTTGTTGAAAAGTGAAATTTTCAATTAGATATCCTTTTTAAGATTAGATGTCAATCCAGAGGAGCAGTTGCTGCTAAAATTGATGTGTCTACAATACATGTAGACATGCAGTAGTTGGTCATAGGGTAACGGATGAAAAATATTAATTAGCGGTAGCAACGCTTGATTACTGTTGTCGTAAATTTGCCTCAAATAGACCCGCAGGATAAACATGCCCACATATTCACCAGTGTCTAATTGCCATTTATTTATTCGGGTTTATCGATATAATCGAAAGCCAGTGCAATCAGCTACGCCGAAAAAATAAGACACTTTTCTTAGACTGAACAAGCAAAGACTATGTGGATAAATGTACTAACGCGTGCTCGTGTGTTTAAACAGATCATAGTGCTATTGAGAAATTTGACACATTGTTTACCCAGGGAAATCGATTGTTTTTAGCTCACCTGAGCACGAAGTGTTCAAGGTGAGCTTTTGTGATCGTGCTGTGTCCGTCGTTCGTCGTGCGTCGTGCGTCGTCCGGTCGTCAACATTTACCTTGTGTGCACTCTAGAGGCCACATTTTCAGTCAGATACTCATGAAACTTGGTCAAAATGTTTGTCTTGATAAAAACTTGGACAAGTTCAAAAATGGGTCACGTTGGATCAAAAAGTAAGTCACTGGTCTAAATCTCTAAAAAAAAAAAAAAAAAAAACTATGCGTGCACTCTAGAGGCCACATTTTCAGCCTGATACTCTTGAAGCTTGGTCAGAATGTTTGTCTCAATAATATCTCGCACAGATTCGAAATTGGATCACGTAGAGTCAAAAAGTAGGTCACTGGGCTGAATCTTAGAAAAACCTTGTGTGCACTCTAGAGGCCACATTTTCAGCCTGATACTCTTGAAAATTGGTCAGATTATTTGTCTTGATGATATCTCATACATGTTCGAAATTGTGTCCTGTCGGGTCAAAAAGTATGTCGCTGTGCATAATCTTAGGAAAACATTATGTGCACCCTACAGGCCACATTTTAAGCCTGATACCCGTGAAGGTTGGTCAGAATTTTTGTCTTGATGGTCATCTATCTCAGACGAGTTTGAAATTGGGTCATATCGGGTCAAAAAGTAAGTAACTGGGCCAAATTTTAGAAAAACCTTGTGCGCACCCCAGAGGCCCCCATTTTCAGGCGGTTACTTATGAAACATGGTCAGAATGTTTGTCTTGGTGATATCTTAGAAGACAGGATTGAAATTGGGTCATGTCGGGTCAAAAAGTAGGTCAATGGGGCAAATCTTAGAAAAACTGTGTGTACGTAGAGGCCGCATTTTCAGCCTGATACTCATAAAACTTCTCAGAATGTTTGTCTTGATGATATCTTGAACAACTTCGAAATTTGGTCATGTCAGTTCTAAAAGTAGGTAACTTACACTCATGTGTTTTACATCATTAAAGCCAAGATCTTTTCAGCTTTATCAACTGAAGATGACATTACTCACGCGAGCACTTTAGGGCCAATGGCCCTTTTGTTTGTGTTAACGTATTCAAAGAAGGTTTCTTTATTTGTTTGGAGCTGAAACTCCCTTTCAAGGTGTCAATGTGGTTAGTGCGCCTGTCCGCGCATTCACAGAGATCGCCTGTAAACTTTTAGTTCTGCGCAGTGTAACGCCCTTTTAACCCCAAGCCACTTGTTGCTTTCCTACATGAACAAAGTACATTCTATGTTCATTGACAATGGTGTAACGCCCATAAAGCACAATAAACAAGAGGGCAAAAATTATTTGCTGAAAAAAAAAAAAATTCTGGTGACGATGAACTTGCTTTTTGTCACTTTAGAGGCATAAAATTGCGTATTCTCATGGTTAACCCTCAGAGCAATTCAGTCGCTTGACAAATTTAGCTGCTCTTTAGACTAATTACATCAAGATCAAACTTCTTTTGCGGGCAGCGCATACCAAGATCAGACTGCTCAGAGCGTGCAGCCTGAACTTGGTTCTTCGCTGTCGAGTAGTTATTGTTATAGTAGCCTATCAGGAGAACTCGTACCCTGGAGAAATTGAAACTTGTTATCAATAGACCCGCGACATTTTCCCCTGATTTAGTCAGTTGAATTGTTTATTTATCGCCAACGGTAAAATATAAAATCAAAGCGTTGAAAGCACTGTTGTGGCATAAATTTGTCAAGGAAGTCATTGTGTGGAATTAATAATTTGAAAAATAAACTTTAGAAATAGTTTCAAAATATTCGCTTGAAAGTCAGCCTACTGATAGGCACAATCCGATAGAGTAGGGTGCAATCTTGTGGGACGAACAAGTCCGGACGAAATAGCCCAGGGACGAATAAGCCCAGGAACGAACTGCTTTTTGGACGAACAAGCACGGTACGCGTATATCATTATAATAGACCCTTTTACACTCGTCACAACTCGGCCGATTCCGTACCTACATCTAACTTTGATTTGATCACCGGATCACCCGAGGTATGCCGAATGACCCTTTTAGTCTCTGACCACTTCCTGGTAACGAGACCGGAAAACTGCACATGCGCACTCGTGTAGGGCAAAAAGACAAAATAAAACAGTAGCAGATTATTTAAATTGTACACAAAATCGTTAAATTATGAGCGATTATATGGAAAAACTTACCCCCAGAGGCAAAGAAATGATAATCAGACTTATTTGCTAAGGGTTCAGTAACGTGGAAGAAAACGATCCGTATTTTAGTGACAATATAAGACGAAAACGTAAAAAAAAAACGTGTCGCTGTTGTGGGTTGACGTTATCATCAAAGAAAATGTTATCCGACACCAAGCAGTAACAGACAGACCCCATAAAGCATGGGCTGGAACACTGCGGGAATGGGAAAATGCATGTTACCAGCATTTTTACCTTTTGCCGTAGTGTTTCCACAAGCCCATTGATGTAGGTTCGTTAATTAAGACAAGGGTGGGACAGCTAAAGGGTTTATAAAGGGTAGCCATCTGATATATCACATATTTGTTAGGTTAATCGACAATACAGTGCCGGGATATTTTCATGTTTAACTTCAATGGCGGGGAGTGTCGGTTGAGATCGGCATAACACGCTGTTACCTCTAATAGTTCAGAGAGTGTGAATCGTGATCAATTTCATCACGAAACAAATTTTGGCGCAGACGTATTTGAAAACATGAATGAATGAATGAATGAGCGAGCAGATGGATGGATAGGTGGATGGATGGATGAACTAACGCGCGAACGAAGAACGAACGAACAACTGTATAATGCCCTGTTGTCGTCTGTGGCTGCTCTTTTCCATAATTGCTTTCCACCAGAGATCGTATGTAACATGTAATTTAAAAGCATTTCTTTTCCGAAAACAGTGTTGAAAGAATGTTTACCAGTATATTCTCCTTTTCTCACAATGTTTGAAAAGCTTTCTTTTCTCTTGGTCGTTAAGACTTGTGATTGTTGGGTAGAGGGTTAAATGGAATTTGTATCAGTAATTAGTTAAGCACATTGTATACAGGGAGGCATTTTAGCGTGTCATACATGATAATGTAGGGAAATAATATGGACCTTAGCCTTAACCCTTAACCTCCATTACGTGACGGTGATCTTGAATTTACTTTGCGAAAAGCATAATGAGAGATCTGTTTGCACATGGGGGTAGCGTGGTCTTGAAATACTCTGTTACAAATTCTGATTATGGTTTAAGTAATAATAATTAAGATTTATGACATAAACTTAACGCGAATTGTGCTGGTCAAAAATATAAGTACGGCGGGATATACACTGTAGATAAAAAAACAATAACATTAAATGACGATGGTCAATAAAATACAAAATATTAACGGTGAAAAGGCTCTTTAAAAACATAAGAGATCAAACAAATAATTTGAAAAATATATACGGGGACGTTTTAGGGGGACGTTTTAACCAACTCGGAATGGACGTTTTAACCAAAAGTAGGACGTTTTGACCCTGGGACGTTTAAGCCAGATGCTAATTTACTAATCTGTTCGTACATCCCGCTGCACAGCATGATAACGGCATCCTGTAAAACAATTAATCTTCACAGATTTTATCAATAAAATCTTTCGACAAGTCCCGTGTGAAAATAGCTTTCAATAGTGGTGATATTGAACTTTTTGCCCTACAAACAGTGCGCATTCGCGGAAAATGGAATTCTGGGATCGTATTTCCTTGGCAACGAACGACGTTGTAAAAGGGAGGCCATAGCGGATAAAGCTATTTTAGATTAAATAAAAAAACATCCAATTTATTGTATTACGCCATTTTCAATTTCAAATCTGAGTGCAATCGAAACACTTATTTGTCTCAGGAAAATTGAGTTTAATTGGGTTTATTTCCTTCGGTTTTGCACAAACTTCGACAAATGCCACAAAAAATGTCAGAAAGAATGAAAATTTCTGTTTGTACGAGAAAAAGCCCTCGATTAGTGAGAGAAATCCGGTCGTCATAAGATTCGTTGGTCCTCAAAAACAGTTTTAGCTGCACAGAGACATTACTAGCATGTGTGTTATATCTACCGCTGGCTTTCAGTTTTCAAAAATGTTAGTTTTGATTTAAAAACAGAAAACATGTATCGATATTATCACGGTTTTGATCTTACAACAAAATAACTAAACACTCTACATATGAATTTCCTATTTGTAAATATTGACAGTTTTAATCAAACAAAATCTCAAATGTTTGCCTTTTCTTAACCCTTAGGCTGCTAAGCGAGACTCGCTGACCTTTTGCGGACAGTGTAGATCGAGATCAGACTGCACAGAACGTTCAGTCTGATTTTGGATCTACTCTGTCCGATAATGAGATGGTTTCCCGAAAAAAAAAAAAGTCTGAAAAAAAAAAAAAACATTCGGGTTAACAGTATCGGCTTAAAAGTTCCATTTAACTCCTTTAGCAGCTTAAGTGTAAACACTTAGAACCAATTCCATCAAAAGAAAATTCCCGATCACCAAACACGCCAATTGACGCTTTCGGGATGGAGACGCATCGTCTGCAGAAGACGTTAAATGACATCGGTTCGCGGGTAGAAATACTCAGAGAACAAGCATTTTTGATGCAAAAGGAACGGGAATCTTTATTGGAATTATTGCAAAATCTTCAAGATAATACAGATGTGGCAAATTTGCAAGAAGGTAAGAAAATCATTGGTTTTCGCGATATTTAGGTTGGTAGAAATTATAATTTTTCTTTTCATGTTGATTATGGAAAAAAAAAAAAAATGTGGCGTAGTCGTGAGTTCCGCAAGCTTTCATCTTGATCAAATTTAAATTGTTTTTTCTTTGGTCACATATATTTCCAAATAATTCCAATATATTGTTTAATTCTAAGCTGTCTAATCTTCCTTCTTTTCTCCTTTCGTTATAATTGCATGAATACTGTAAAAAATATTGACAGGGTTTCTATAATTGCTCAACGATGGATAAGAACTAAAAAGAAAGTATTGACACGGTTCCTGTAACTGATCAACAATGGTCAAGAATGACATGAAATTCCCATGCTGTCACAAGGGGGGGGGGGGAGGGGGGGGCGGGCAAAGTGAAAGTACATTAAATTTATATCTATCAATACTTAATTCTTGAATGTAACCATTTACTCTAACAAAAACAACTTGCACTTAAAATACCCATTGTTGTTCAATTGTTTGCAAATGTTTTACTTGTTGGCATGTATACGACACAAATGGAGCAGTCCTTCCTTTGCTACTCCCGGAAGTGAATTAAACTGGCAGCCTGTCAAAGACTGAATGCTTTGATGAGGTTGATAAATTGATCCTGATCAGAATAGTCTTTGTCTGTTATGAAAATTTTAGCCAAAGATAGAATTCCTCTTTTATCTTAAAACACCAGACACTTAGACAATCAGTTACAGGCTGTCTGATTGGTGCTTATGACAAGATTGAAAACCAATAGCAGCCATCAATAAATTAAGTGTTGCCTATTATCTATCGGATGGTTACAGGAGGTACAACGAATAGCACTTTAGAAATGAATTATCTTACCTATCATCTTTTACAGTCATGATCACATGATCACTATCATCATGGTCACAGTAAGCACATTTGCTTTCCGAATTCCCTAAAAATCTTTTGCAAACATTGTCGGATGAGGAAGGATTGCTGATAACCAACATTTTTTCCTTTTCCCACAGTGTTTTGAACCTTTTCAATGGCAAAGTCATAATTACTTGAAGTAACATTAAATTTGTCATCTGGCAATGAGGACAATTTGAGCAAATCTAGAATTGTGTGGGTTGTAAGGAGTTAACCCTTTACCAAACAATCCAGAAAGAAAGAAGGCTTTTGAAAACATTGTAGGAAAAGGAGAAAATGCTGGTCAAATGCTGGTAACCAGCATTTTCTTTTTCCACAATGTTTTCTACCCTATCAATAACAGAAGTCATTATTTGAGCTACATTTATTTTGTTGACCGCACATGCTTTCAGTTTGGTGAGAATGGGTCCAAAGTTTTGTTGTTTGGTAAAGAGTTAAGAGTTATTGTTTGGGTATAATTTCAGTTGACAGGGAAGACTTTGACTGGCAGCTGGAACGTCTCATCATCCGATGTCTAACTGTAGATGTTAGTGTCGCAACTCCAAGAAACGATATTCAAGAAGAATCCTACAAGAAAACGGATAATATGATAGAAAAGTTAAAAACAGACATGAAAAAAGATCCTTGTGAATCAGAAAAGCATATAGAATCCTATTTGAATGCTAGTCTACCAGAACCTTTAAGTAGCAATATAAACCAAAAATTTCAAGAAAAACTCCTAGAATGCACGATTGATGATCAGAAAAGTTTTCGTAAAAAACTTCAGGAAATGTACATTGAGGTTAAAAAAGTAACAGGACCAGTGGCAGATAACAGTGAAAGTCATAATTACAGTGATTCAAGTTCAGATAATACATTCAGCACGGCTGAAAGTGAAAGTTTAGAAAAACAAAGCACACCAACAGTTGACAACACAACTGAAAATGATGAAACAGAAAGTGAAAATAATGATGATAAGATAAATGTTAATGACACAAATGATGATTATGTAGATCAGAAAGGGGACACAACATGATAAATTTTTTAGAACATTTTAACCCTTTACCACACAACTTTTAACGAACCCCTAGAAAGAAGGCTTTTGAAAACATTGTGGGAAAAGGAGAAAATGCTGGTAACCAGCATTTTCTCCTTATCCCAAAATGTTTTCTACCCTATGAAAGAACAAATTTTATGTTTTGAGTAACATTTAATTTTTCGTCTGCAAATGCTTTCAATTTGGACAAGTCTTAAAATTTTGTCGTCTGGTAATGAGTTAACAATTGATTTATTATGGCCTGAGATGAATTTCCAGCATACAACTCAGACAATTTCCATACAAAACATACTTGACTCTGTAGCAAATGACAAAACTTTGGACTGTACAAAATTGATGGCATTTGCAGGGTTTAAATTGAAAGCATTTGCAGACAACAAAGTAAATATGGCTCATATAATGGGATTTGGTTTTGAACAGGAAGAAAACATTGTGGGACAAGGAGAAATTGCTGGTTACCTGCCTTTTTTTTTTTTTTTTTTTCATAAGCCTTCTTCCTCAATGTTGTTAAAACATGGGATTGTTTGGTAATGCTTTAACAAACATGATTCATGATTTAACCTTTTACCAAAACATCTTGAGTTTTATCAAATTTGAGAAATAAGGCCTTTGAAAACACTTGGAAAAGGAGCATTTTCTCTTTTTCCTCAAAATGTTTTCAAACCTTCCAAAAACTATTTTTATTGTTTGAGCTGCATTTAATTTGTTGTTGAGACAAATACTGGATGTGGACAGGTCTAAAATTTTGTTGTTTGGTAAAGAGTTAATTTACTGATTACGTGAAAACATGGTGGCAAAGGAAGAAATTGCTTGTTTTCAAAAGTGGTCTGCAACAATATGCAAAAAGTTGCCTGCAAGAGGCCTCAGGTTAATCCCTTACCAAACGAAAAAGTTTTAGTTTGGCCCAGTTTCAAAGTATTTGCAGACAACAAGTTATATGTGGCTCATGTGATAGAATTTGTGTATGAAAGGACAAAAAATATTGTAGGAAAGGGAGAAAATGCTGGTTACCAAAGCCTTCTCTGTTAGAGTGGTAAAAACTCAGGATTGTGTGGTAAAGAGTCATATTAACTTTGGTATACTCAGGAAGTGATAAATGTACTGCGCCTAATCCTGCAGAGCTCCAGAAAAGAGAGGTTTACATGTATTTGAATCTAAAATACATCTCTTTGCTAAAAGTTATGTTGTGGGTACTCATCAAAAATGTCTGGATGAGCCGTTTTTAATGAGTGCCCACAACAACAATCTTTATTGAGATCTAAAGATGTATTTCTCTGTGAACCTAAAAATATCCTTCATTTCTCTGTCACTGTCATGATGTATCATTCTGATTTATTCTAGAACAGATAATTAATTTAGATTTAGGTTGCCGTGAAATACAAGGTTATTTAACTCTTTACTTCATGACAAAATTTTCAACTTGTCTAAATTGAAGGCATTTGCAGCTGACAAAACAAATATGACTCAAAAGTGAAATTTGTTCTGATACAGGTAGAAAACATTGTGGGAAAAGGAGAAAATGCTGGTTACCCAATACCGGCATTCTCTCATTTTACCATAATGTTTTCCCGGGGTAATTAAAATTCAGGATTGTGTGTGAAAGGGTTGATAATCCTGCAGTATTGCTCAAGATTTACATTCAAATGTTGTTATGTTTTCAAGTTTTAGTAATGTAGCACTGAATATCATCTTTTCTGTAATTTTATAGTTTTGGTAGATCATTTTAACTTCACATTATGCATACAGTCTATTTTTTTTTTTTTTTTTTCTTCTTCTTTTTAATCAATAATAGTTGTTGCTTATTTTTTTTTTTACTTGACCTGTAAAGATAATTCTTCAAGGATTGTGTTCTAAATGATGAACAGGGGCATAGCTAGCTAAAGAATCATGTGTACTTATGTATAGTGCAGTAAGCATTATGAGAGGTAAAAAGCACTCCTAAGGAGTCAGTTGTTGAAGCCCACTTTGAATTCCCCTCACAAAATTTGAAAATGCAGATACTACATGTATTTGTTGGCCATTGGTGAGAAATTTGGGATACTTTTTGTTCACTTTTGGGTAGGAAGAGAAATTTATAAAGCAGTGAAAAGCATTTCGAACACTTGATACTCTTGCACCAAAAGAAACATTTGAGGTATCTAAACATCTATGAAAGATTTTTATTTTGTGACATTTACTGATATGAAATCAACATGTATATGCAACATATTTTGGAGCTTGATTTCTCAATTTTTTCCTGCTAGCATGTGAAGTTGCTTTTGCATAGATGTCCTCAAAGGTAGCCTTATCTGGAAGCCCAGCATAGAATTTGATTTTGTTTGGTCACTCATGATTAAATTCTATGCTGGCATATGCTACCAAAGAGTTTTTTTATCCGGATGTTGTCTTTCTTCATAATTTTCCAATTAACCCTTTACCACATAATGCCAACTTTTAACGACCCTGAGAAAGAAGCCTTTTGAAAACATTGTGGGAAAAAGAAGAAAATCCTGGTAACCAGCATTTTCTCCTTTTACCACAATGTTTTCTACCCTTTTGAAAACCAATTTCAGTTTTTGAGTCATATCCATTTTGTCGTCTACAAATGCTTTCAATTTAGTCCAGTCTAAAATTTTGTCATTTGGTAAAGAGTTGACTCTGTACCAAACGACAAAATTTTAGACTTTTGTCAGATTTAAAAGCT
Source organism: Tridacna gigas (assembly GCA_945859785.2). Classification (NCBI taxonomy): domain Eukaryota; kingdom Metazoa; phylum Mollusca; class Bivalvia; order Cardiida; family Cardiidae; genus Tridacna; species Tridacna gigas. Next base: position 9,120,874 of record OX244032.2, read on the forward strand.
TTTGCAGATGACAAATTATATGTGGCTCAAATTGTGTTATCTGTCTCTGAACGGGTAGAAAAACATTGTGGGAAAATGAGAAAGTGCTGGTTACCAGCATTTTCTCTTTTTCCCACAGTGTTTTCAAAAGGCTTTTTCCTCAAACTCAGGATTGTGTGGTAAAAGGTTAATGTCCGGTTTCAAAGTTGTTTTTCCATTTTCCACACAGGACTTCTCATTTTTGTGCTGTGTGCTATTCTTACTTCTTTCTCAAACTTCTCTCTTGAGTCAAAACTTTGATTTGCAACTTGAACAATAATATTTTGTTCAAGAAACCTTATTCTTTTGTTTTACTATTTTATATTTTATTTCTCAATGTTAATGCAAAGTTACAGGTATTTTTGCTGACATATTGCTATGCCCATGTGTTAATAATATAGTTTTATTTCATGCTTTCCGGTAGGATATCAAGAAATAGCGGTGAAAATATTTTTTGATATTACACGGGTACGACCAGTGAGAATACCGATTTCATTTTTTTTTTTTTTATGGAAGTCTCAACAAAAAAAGGCGTTAGAAGCATAAAATAAATAGAATATTTGTTTTTTTCGGTGCGCCACAAGTGAAAATATTACCGATGATGTTCATGAGATGAAATAAATTTCGATCTTTCACCGAAAAAAACAATATCCTCTATTTCTTTGGTTCCATTTCTTGTGATTGCATAATATCACGGTAAAGAGTTCTTAATCTACCTCTAGATTTAGAAATTAATGCATATTCTGATTGGCGAAACTCCTGCTTTCAACTTTAGAAAATTGTAGAGAATAGGACTGAGGAATGTATTAAAAATGGTTGATGGATACAGACCCTGAATTCAATTTAGTTGTGAAATGCTTCTGTATTTAACTCTTATTATATAGCTGAAAATTTTGTGACTCAAATATATGCCTCACAGGCTGATAAAATTTCACACACAACAGAAAACAAATCCATATCTACACAGTGTCAAATGTACAGTTGAGGCATGTGCTGTGAAAAGGGGGCTTAATGCATCTGTGAAAAGTATCGACCCAGGTCAGCCTGCGCAGTCTGCACAGGCTGATCTCGGCCGAAACTTTAGCTATCAGTCAATTTTCTGTTTGCTCAAGGACCATTCTACCTCATGATTAAGTCGGTTGTTAACCCTTTACCACACAATCCCGACTTTTTTAACGACCCTAAAAAAGAAGCCTTTTGAAAACATTGTGGGAAAAGGAGAAAATGCTGGTAACCAGCATTTTCTCCTTTTCCCACAATGTTATCTACCCTTTCCAAAAGAAATTTCAATGTTCTAGTCACATTTATTTTGTCGTCTGCAAATGCTTTCAATTTGGGCCAGTCTAAAATTTTGTCATTTGGTAAAGAGTTAAAAAAAAGTGGCAATTACAGATCCATAATTATGTGATGGCTTGATAGGTATAATGTATCACGGAGATGCATTAAGCCCACCTTTTGTCAGAGCATGGCTCCGTTCTAAATATCACATGATGACATATTTCATGCACGGTATACACATGCGTTGATTTGCGATTTGATTTGTCAAAATGTTATGCTATAATATTCATTTGCCATTCATAAAAAAATGAAGTTATTACATGCACTGACTAATCAACTACTACTGCACGATATCAAATTTTCTCACGCTGCTTGAATCAAATACAAGGACCAGGAAAGTTACTTCAACATAAATTTCATATTTAACCCAACTACAAATTGTAGGCTTATCAATATTACCAGTAAAAACATAGCAGACAATGAAGTAAATGTGGACCAAACTATTTGATCCATCTTTGAAAGGGTGAAAAAATTATGGAAAAGGGAGAACATTCTTTTAAAGGCATACAAATTTCTCCTTTTCCCTGGTATTTTCCAAAGCTTTCTTCCCCAGGGTTGTCTAAACACAAGATAATTTGATTAACCCTTTACCAAACAACAAAATTTTGAACACAACCAAATTGAAAGAATTTGCAGACGACAATTCCAGTGTATTGAAATTGACAGTTTCTGTGTTTGTTAGGGTGGAAAACGTTGTGGGAAAAGGAGGAAATGCTGGTTACCAGCATTTTCTCCTTTTCCCACAATATTTTCAAAAGCCTTTATCCTCAGGGTCGTTAAAAATCGGGATTGTGTGGTAAAGAGTTAAAGGTCTAAATGCATTGGGGATAATTTCAATAATATTTGTTTTAATAAAAAAATAATCAATGTACATGATGATAGCTGAACATTTATTAGCTCCACTGGCCGAAGGCCAGCGGGCTTATGTCATGGCCCGGTGTCCGTCGTGCGTCTGTCTGTGCGTCCGTCCGTTAGTCTTTTTCTTGTTTACGCGATAAAGTCTGCATTTGTTGCCGGATTTTCATGAAACTTGCACAGTTTGTTTATCTCATCAATAGCTTCAACCCTATTGAATTTGAAAAAAATCCAACAAACAGTATGGGAAAAGTAGCCATTTCAAGTTGAAAATTTCCAGTTCTTGTTTACGCGATAAAGTCTGCAAATAACTTCAGATTTTCGTGAAACTTGCACAGTTTGTTTATTTCATCAATAGCTTCAACCCTGTCGACTTTGAAAAAAATCCAACAAATAGTATGGGAAAAGTAGCCATTTAAAGTTCAAAATTTAAATTTTCTGTTCTTGTTTACGCAATAAAGTCTGTATTTCTGGTCAGATTTTCATGAAAATCACACAGTTTGTTTATCTCATCAGTAGCTTCAACCCTATTGATTTTGAAAAAAAAATCGAAGAAACAATGTGGGAAAAGTAGCCATTTCATGTTGAAAATTTCCAATTCTTGTTTACATGATAAAGTCTGCATTTGTAATCAGATTTTTGTGAAATTCACCCAGTTGTTTTGTCTCATCAACAGCTTGAATCCTATTGATTTTGAAAAAAAAATCCAAGAAACAATGTGGGAAAAGTAGCCATTTTTTTTTGTTGAAAATTTGTCTTTTTGCATCATGAATTCATAATGTATGCTAACATAAAAGCAAGATTTAATTCCCTGCCAGTAGAGCATATTCAGGCCCTTCAGGGCCTTCTAGTTTCTACCTTATCAATGACAAATGCCATCATTTGAGCCACTTTTAAATTGTCGTCAACAAGTGCTTGTGATTTGGACAAGTCTACATTTTTGTCATTTGGTAAAGAGTTAATGGTTATGGGAAACACCCTTTTATTTGGGTCCAGACAGGGAATGTTTCCCTGCTTTCAACAGTACTTAACCCTGTTCCAAATAATCCTAAGTTTTAACAACCCTAATGGAGAAGGCATTTGAAAACATTGTGGGAAAAGGAGAAAATACTGGTAGCAAGAATTTTCTCCAACAGTGTACTAGTATTCTAACCTTTTACAGACAATTCCATACGCATAGCCAGGGGTAAAATATTTATATGCACAGTGATGACATTCACACGACAGCATGATCACATAAAACATCACCGTTTATTGTAAAGGACAGAGGAATTTCCTAGTCATCAGTGCATGAATTTAACCTGTCTATTTAGTCTGAAAAGGTGCACAAATCTGGAGAAAATCAATTCTTAACCCTTTATCACACAATCCAGACTTTTAATGAACCTGAAGAAGAAGCCTTTTGAAAACATTGTGGGAAAAGGAGAAAATGATGGTAAACAGCATTTTCTCCTTTTCCTACAATGTTTTCTACTCTTCAAGAAACAAAATTTTATTTTTGATTCACATTTATGTTGTCGTCTCCAAAAGCTTTTAACTCGGACTGGTCTAAAATTTTGTCATTTGGTAACGAGCTATACATGTACATGATATTGTGATTTACTGATTTATAACTTTGGTCGTGAAATTTTTTATATTCATATGCATATTGTGCATAATGTGTGCGCGCCCTTGAATTCCCATCATTTCAGCCACATTTAGTGTGTCATCTGCAAGTTTTTTAGTAATGGACAAGTCTAAAATATTCTCATCAGGTGAAGAGTTAACTCTTTACCAAACTACAAGATTTAGGGCTTGTCCAAATTGAAAGCATTTGCAGACTACAAATTAACCCTTTCCAAAACCACAAATTTAAAAGTCTTCCAAATTGACAGCATCTGCAGATAAAAAATTGATGAAAATGGAAAACATTGATAAAAATGGAAAAAATGCAGGTTACCAGCATTTTTTCCTTTTTGCACAATATTGTCATTAGTATTCTTTCTCTGGGTCGTTTTAAGTTGGGGTTTTGTGGTAAAGGATTAAATTTGCTCAAATGATGGGAAGTTTGAATGAAAGGTTCAAAATGATTGCTGGAAAAGGATAAAATGCTGTTTATCAGCATTTTTCCTTTTGCCAAGAATGTTTTTTGAAGCTCTCAGGGTAGTTAACTCTTCCAAACAACATTTTAGACTGGTCCAAATTGAGAGCATTTGCAGATGACAAAACAAATGTGATTAAAAAATTGAAATTTGTTTTCGGAAGGGTAGAAAACATTGTGGGAGAAGGAGAAAATGCTTGTTACCAGCATTTTCACCTTTTTCTACGAGGTTTTCAAAAGGCTTCTTTCACAGGGTCATTATAAGTCTGGATTGTGTGGTAAAGAGTTAAATCTTGGGATTGTGTGGTTAAAGTTATACCCTGTGACAGCTCATTTCTTTATGTCTTTCATGGGTTTCAACTGTACTAGGCTGGTACTGCTACATCTTTAGCAAGTGAAAAGAAGCCAAAACCAAACATGAAAATACAGATCGAAAATTTAAAGATACATCTCTACCCTTTTTAAGCCTGTGTTTCACTATTTACCACGCGACAGAAATGTAGACTGGTCCAAATTGAAAGCATTTGCAGACAACATTTCAAATGTAGCTTAAAACATAAAATTTGTCTTGTAAAGGGTAGAAAACATTGTGGGAAAAGAAGAAAATGCTGGTTACCAGCATTTTCTTCTTTTCCCACTATGTTTTCAAAAGGCTTCTTTCTTGGGGTCATTAAAAGTCAGGATTGTGTGGTAAAGGGTTAATTCATTTCATCTTTATTTTCACAAGCTATAATCATTCTTGTGTCTTCATGCCAAATGTCCCTGATGGTTTCAAGGTTGCATAGATTGCAACCGTGACAAAAAAATGCATTTCATTTTCTGGAGGCCATGAAAGAAATCACTGTTGTGACATTGCTGGTTCTAAATTGAAGATTTCTGATATATGTATCTATCTCTTACATGGTATATATTTGTAATTTACCTATGTTTACACAGTTGACTAAATTCTGAACCATTCTACTGTTTATCACATTTTAACAGTGTTTATACTCTCTGGCTGTAAGGATGTATCATTCAAGATACTGTGGCTAATGACTTTTTACTAGATGACAAAACTTCAGACTGGTTCACATTCAAAGCATTTGCAGATGACAATTTAAATGTAGCTTATGATATCAGATTTCTCCTTCATAGAGTAGAAAACATTGTAGAAAAATGTGAAAATGCCAGTAGCCAGCATTTCTTCCTTTTCCCACAATGTTTTCATAAGAGTTTTCCATCAGGGTCATTAAAACTTGGGATTGTGTAGTACAAGGTTTAGGACAGAGAAGACAACAGGGTCAGTTTTTTCAGTGTTCTGTAATATCAATAATAAATGCTGGAATTCATAATTAAATTTACATGACTGTACAACTCATAAAACTCCAAGACAAATGAATGAAAGAATGAACGAACAAACAAACAAATGAACATTTTAAGTCAGTAAATAAGGCCCAAATATTACATTGCTCTTGCTTTTGAGCCTGATGACCATGAAAAGTACATAAAATGGACAATGTAGATCCTATTTGTTTTGTGACATCAGGGCCAAATTTCACGAAAAAACTTAACCCATGAAGCTCCGAATAATCCTATCAAACATTTTCAGCCTAGAAATATTACCCAAATAATTGCAAATCCATGGTTGCTTTTGTCTGAAGTCTTTGGTCAAAGCAGACAGTGTAGATCAAAGATCAGGCTGCACGTTTTGTGCAGCCTGATCTTGATCTACACAGGCAGCAAAGGCAATTATAATCGTTAAAGGCGCTTTAAGGGTTAAGTCTGTTTTTTACTCAAATCTGCAAACAGACTTATTTTCCACCTTAAGATGAGTTTGCTATTCCAGACACATTTCACTAACATTAACTGACTATTGTAACATACTCAAGTCCTGTGTTGGCATAATCATTTCGGATGCTACTCAGCAAAATAATGGACTGAAGTCTGTTAACTGACTTAAGTCCATTTATTTTGCTTAGCTGAGTCTGAAACGTAGTGCCATTTCAGGATTTGAGAACATTACTACAGCCAGTTCATGTTACTGAAATGTGTCTCAAATAACAAACTTAAGTCAGAACCTGGGACCGTTAGAAGATATGAATAAAATATGAGACATAAATTTCTTCTCGAAACCAGGCCCTGATTTTGGATGTATATGACTACAAAAGCTACAGAGTTTCAAATATACAAATTCATACTGGATTAACTCTTAACCAAACAATCCCAAGTTTTGGTGACCCTAGGGTGGAGGCCTTTGAAACATTATGGGACAAGTAGAAAATGCTGGTAATCAGCAATTTCTACTTTTCCCACAATGCTCTCTACCCTATAAAAAACAAGAGGGCCATGATGGCCCTGTATCGCTCCACTGGCTTATAAATATAAACCATAAATAATAAACATTTCAATGCTGAGCCAAATGGTTTCAAAATGAAGACTTACAAAGTTTTCTCTGTAAAAGCCCATATGAAAGTTGGGACCCGCAGGGCAAAGCCATTTTTGATCCCAGAGCTATTTAATTACTTGAACCCTGGTAGAAGTCCACAAGATAAAGCCATAAAAATAAGGTGATTTTCAAGTTTTGTCCATATGAAGCCTCTGTAAAACATAAGACCCCTGATGCAAGGCTAATTTAAAAAAAAAATCAAAACAGGAAGATTTCTTAAGTTGTCACTATGTAAGCCCATGTAAAACTTGTGACCCCTGCGGTGGGGCCAATTTTGACCCCAGGGCTAAAATTTTGGCCCACTTGGTAGAGGCCCACTAGATATAGCTACATGCAAAATTTGGTAGCTCTAGGCCTTATGGCTAGGTACAGGAAGATTTTTAAAGTTTTCTCTATATAAGCCTATGTAAAACTTGTGACCCCTGGGGCAGAGCCAATTTTGACCCCAGGGCTATAATTTGAAGAAACTTGATAGAGGTCTACTACATAAAGCTACATGCCAAATTTGGTAGCCCTATGCCTTATGGTTTCCGACAAGAAGATTTTTAAAGATTTCTCTATATAAGCCTATGTAAAACTTGTGACCCCTGGGGCAGAGCCAATTTTGACCCCAGGGCTATAATTTGAAGAAACTTGATAGAGGTCTACTACATAAAGCTACATGCCAAATTTGGTAACCCTATGCCTTATGGTTTCCGACAAGAAGATTTTTAAAGATTTCCCATATTTTTCAGTTTTGTTGCCATGGCAACCAGAGTTTTTGAAGGAATCAAATTCTTTCAAGAAATTCTGAAGAGGACCATGGCAGGATCATTTCTGTGAAGTTTCATGAAAATTGGATGGGTAGTTTCAGAGAAGAAGATGTTTGAAATAAAAGTTAACGCACGGACGGACGACCGGACGGACGGACGCACGACGGACACCGGGCCATGACATTAGCCCGCTGGCCTTCGGCCAGTGGAGCTAAAAAAGCACTATTTGAGCAACACTAAAGTTGTCTGCAAAATGCTCTCAATACATTTTTGTCATGTAGGAAAGAGTTAACTCTTTGCCAAACAACAAATTTAGACTCTTCCAAATTCAAAGCATCTGCGTAGGAAAATCTGAAAGTGGTACAAATGAACTACCCTATCAAAGAATTTCAATTCTTTTGTACCACTTTCAGATTTTTGTCTACAGTAACTGTTGCTTTCAATATGGAAAAGTCCAAAATTTGTCGTTTGGTAAAGAGTTTTTACTCCATGACAAAAATGTATTGACAGCATTTGAAGACAAAAATTTCTGCGATTCAATTTTAGTTTTTTGATAGGGTAGCAAACATTGTGGGAAAAGGAGAAAATGCTGGTAACCAGCATTTTCTCCTTTTCCCACATTGTTTTCAAAAGAGTTCTTTTTCCGGGCTGTTGAAATTAGGGATTATGTGGTAAAGAGTTGGGTCCAGCATTTTTATCCAGTAACTTTTCTTACAAGAAAAGGGCTCTACAAAAATTTGGATTGATCCAAATTAAAAGAACCTGTAGACATACCAAAAAATGATCAAAATGATGGAAATTTTGTTTATGAAAGTGCAGAAAATATTGTGGGAAAAGAAGAATAGGCTTGTTACCAACAATTTTCCTTTTCCCACAAAGTTTTTAAAACCATTCTTCCTCAGGGATGGCACTGTTTGATAATGGGTAAAATATTACATTTAAATCTTTACCAGACAACAAAATTCTTAAAACAGTCCAAAATTTAATTGCAAGCATTTGCAGACTACAAATTAAATGTTACTCAAAACATAAACTTTGTCTTTGAAAGGGTAGGAAATATAGAGAGGAAAAAGAGAAAATGCTGGTACAAGCATTTTCTCCTTTTCCTACAACACGTTCAAAATCCTTTTCCTCTGGGTAATTCAAAGACTGTATACATAATTTAGACAGCTTCACTCTGAAGTTAGAGCAGATGACAAATTCAAAATTGGTACAAATGAGCTGTAGTTCTCTGATAGCCTAGGAAACATTGTGGGAAAAGAGACAAGAGGGCCATTGGCCCTGAAGTGCTCACCTGAGTAAGAGCATCTACGGTTGATAAAGCTGAAGAAATCCTGGTTTAAATGATGTAAAGCACATGATCATAAGTGACCTACTTTTTTACCGACCTAACCTACTTTTGAACTTGTCAGAGATATCATCAAGACAAACATTCTGATAACTTTTATAGAGTATCGGACTGAAAATATGGTCTCTAGAGTGCAAACAAGATTTTTTTTAAGATTTGTCCAAATGACCTACTTGTTCACCCAACATAATTCAATTTCCAACTTGTCCAAAATATCATCAAGACAAACCTTATGACAAAGTTTCATGAGTATCAGGCTGAAAATGTGGTCTCTAGGTGCACATAACATTTTTGTAAGATTGAGTCCAGTGACATACTTTTTGACCAGATATAACCAGATTTCGAACTTGTCCACGATATTATCAAGACAAACATTCTGACCAAGTTTAAGGAGTATCAGATTAAGAATGTGGCCTGTACAGTGCAAACAAGGTTTTTTGAAGATTTGACCCAGTAACTTAATTTTTGACCCGACATGACCCAATTTTGAACATGTCCGAGGTAGCAGACCCAGATTCTAACTTGTCTAAGGCGTCAACAAGACACACAATCTGACCAAGTTTCATATAAGTATTACACGGTACACTAAAAATGTGGCTTCTAGAGTGCACACAAGGTTTTTCTACAATTTGACCCGGTGACCTACTTTTTGACCCAACATTACCCAATTTCGAACTTGTCAGAGATATTATCAAGACAAACATTCTAACTAAATTTGATGAGTACTAGGCTGAAAATGTTTCCTCTAGAGTGCAGACAAGGTTTATCTAAGATATGACCTGGAGACCTACCAACATGACCCAATTTCGAACTTGTCCAAGATATTATCAAGACAAACATTCTGACCAAGTTTTATGAGTATTAGACAGAAAATGTGGCTTTTAGAATGCACACAGGTAATTGTTGATGCCTGGACGACGGACGACGAGCGACAGATGACGGACACAGCACTATCACAAAAGATCACCTTGAGCTAAAAATGGTGGTCACCAACATTTTCTCCTTTCCCTACAATGTTTACAAAAGCCTTCTTCATCAGGGTCTTTGAAACCAGGGATTTTGTGATGGAGATTAAACTTTCTCATACATAACAATCAAACAAAAGAGCTACAAAATGTTGAAACTGTATTCACCTAATTGTAATTAAACATGTGATTTTGTATAGATAGTGCATGAACATAGAGTTGACAAATACCCTGTTGAATAAAGTACAAAAATGCAAGGACAGGTATATAATTATACAACTAGCCGGTGAACATACAGCTCTTGTGTAAACCACTCTTTTGTTATGTCAACTTATATTCATAAATACAGTTTACCAGATAACAATACTTTCCACTTTTTCATATTGAAAGCATCTGCAGATGGCATATCAAATATGGCACAAATGATGAATCTTTTTTTCTGAAAGGTTAGAAAACATTGTGAGAAAAGGAGAAAATGCTGGTTACCAGCATTTTCTCCTTTTCCCACGAAGTTAACAAAAAAGTCTTTATCATCAGGCTGGATAAAACCTGGAATTGCTTGGTAAAGGGCAAAATGTGCAATTGTGTATAGATAACACATAGAGTTAAAAAAAATACCCTGTCCTATAATGTACAAAAATAAAAGTATAGTTATGGGCCATGCTGTGTGAAAAGGGGGTTTAATACATCTGTAGTACATACCAACCCTGTCAGCCTGCACAGGCTGCCATGGCTCAAAAAGTTTGGCTGTTTGCAAATTTCCTACATGTCAAAGGACCATTCTACCTCATAATTTCAGTTTCAGACAAAACGGTTATTATGATCCATAATTATTTGAATACATGTACTTCCTGGGTATAAAACAGTACAAAGATGTATCAAATCCCCCCTTTAGCTGGAGTATAGCTCATAAATATTAATATACTTAGCATGTCCATGTCAGCCTGCAGAGACCGGGCAGGCTGACATGGGTTGATACTGTTTACAAATGAACCATGCTCAGTGAAAAGGGGCTTAATGCATCTGTAAAAAGTATCGATCCAGGTCAGCCTGCACAGTCCGTGCAGGCTGACCTGGGACAAAACTTTTTGCTATTGGTCAATTTTCTGTACGTCAAAGGACCAGCCTACTTCATGATTTAGACAGTTGTTCGACAAAATGTATCTTATGGATCAATAATAACATGATGAAGTGCTTAGTATCATGCATCATAGCGATGCAGTAAGCCCTCTTTTGCCAGAGCATGGCTCAAATGCATTAATTCTTTACCAAACGACAACATTTTGGACAGTTCCAAATTGAAAGCATTTGCAGATGACAAAATAAATGTGACTCAAAAACTAAAATTTGTTTTGGGCAAGGTAGAAAACAGTGTGGGTAAAGGCGAAAATGCTGTTTACCAGCATCTTCTCCTTTTCCCACAATGTTTTCAAAAGGCTTCTTCGCCAGGGTTGTTAAAAGTCGGGATTGTGTGGTAAAGGATTAAACCCCCTTTTCACACAGGATGGCCCACATGCATATCACCTTGACCCTTTACAACACAGTAAGAGTTTAGCCTTGTCCAAACCCAAAGCATCAGCAGTCAACAAATTAAAATGTCTTTGATGGGGTAAAAAACATTGTGGGAAAAGGAGAAAAAGCTGGTTACCTCCATCTTCTCCTTTTCCCTCAACGTTTTCAAAATCTTTCTCCTCAAGGTCGTTAAAAGTCAGGATTGTTAGGCAAGGGGTTAAATTTTTATCACATAGCATAATTTCAGCCTTGTCCATTTTGAAACCATTGGCAAATGACAGATAAAATGTGGCTAAAATGACGAGATCTGTCTGACAGGATAGAAAACACTGTGAGAAAAGCAGAAAATGCTGGTAACCAGCATTTTCTCCTCTTCCCACTGTTTTCAAAGCAAGTTACTAAGGGTCAATTCAACATGGCAGTGTTTGGTAAATGGTTAAATTTCAAAACAGTAACATCCCATTGAAGGTCTATTTTTCTTCACTGGTCACTTTAATTTTGATCAATTTAATGAGTAGCACCTCTTGCAATTGACCTTTTGCACACAACCCCCCCCCCCCCCCATCCGCGCCTTCTTTCAACACAGCAACTTACACATTTTGGCAATATGACTACTTGCTTGTATCTAGCAATTACCACTTTTGCCATAATTTTTCATACATACAGTATATAAATCCTTTATGAAACGATCTTACCAAACAAAATGCTTTTGAAGGCAATTTGGGAATAAGAGAAAATGAAGTAAAAAAGGCTGGTCCAATTTGAAAGTTTTTGCAGACAAAAAATTAAATGTGCTCCAATGATGTAATTTGTTTTTGAAAGGGTAGAAAACATTGTGGGAAAAGGAGAAAATGCTGGTTACCAGCATTTTCTCCTTTTGTCACAATTTTTTCAAAAGGGTTTTCTTCAGGGTCATGAAAACTCGTGATTGTAAAGGGTTAGGGCCACAAGGAGCAAATTAATTTGTTTCAATTCATACAATGAATATTCATAGTATAAAGCAAAACAATAGAATTTAGTCAAGTGGTTAACCGTTTACCAAACAATCCCATCTTTCAGTGACTCTGTGGAAGGACGCTTTTGAAGACATTACGGGAAAAGGAGAAAGATGTCTGCTGTAATTTTTTTTTCAGGTGGTACTGAGTTAATACCATAATGTAAAACTGCAATACTTAATGAGTCCGTAGCTATGAACAGCTAGGAATGGTCTCATATCATTATATCTTCATTACATATCAGTTACTTCTTCTTCTGCATTGCTTTATTTCTGCTATCAAATCTGCTGACAATCTCCAATTTTCGCTTTAATGCTTTTGGTATATCTTTTGTGAGGTGCAAGTCTGCACTATATAAAGCTGTAGAACTGTTCTCCACATTTTTAACATCTACTGTTACATTTTGTTTCTTTTCGTCAGACACAGTCTGGTTCACCTTACTTTCACTTTCATCTTTAACTTTTGCAGTTTTAGGTCTAGACTTTTGTTGTTTCACCCACACTGGTGTAAATGGACTAGGTACTTTCTTACAGCTTCTTTTATTTGTTTTCACTCTCTCACTGGGACTCAATATCACAGGGGTATAAACATTAAAACAACTTTCTCCACTTTCCTCCATTTTAAGACTCTCTGTTTCCAGAGGATATTCAGACTGCAAATGTTTTTCACTTTCTTTTTCAGCATTTTTTTGTTCTGATATTTCAGTCGTTTGTTTTTCATCCCCCTCCTCATTTAGTGTTTCACATTGTTTAGCACCACATACACCGGTAGCTTTTTTGTTTATGTCGGATGAGATTTCATTAACTTGTTCATTATGTGACTGTACAAGACTAGGTTGATCATGTTCAACTACTACCACAGACTTACTACAACCAGATTTGTGTTCAGGGTTTGCAGTTACTTCAATATTACCTACATCATTTTGACTGTGTTCATGCACACATTTCACTTCAGCATTTTCAGGTTCACACACTTCACTTTCAACAGTAGATTGCATTGATTTTTCTCTTTCATCTTCAGCAAAATGAATTATCTCTACATATTGAAGTTCCATTTTTGCTGTTGATTCTTTATTACGTTTTCTATGAAAGTCTGAGGTATTTATGTCAATATCTGTATTGTTATCTGTCTCAAAAGTGTCTATATCATAAATTGGACACTTCTCTTTGGTAACACTGCTTGATGAAACAGCAGATTTACTTTGACATGCCATTTCTGGTAAAACATCTTTTTCTGATAGAGGCTCATCTATGTGACAAGCAGTTTTACTGTCTTTAGCCAAGACCGATGACTTGTTCACTTCAGTTTCAATGCTACTGTTTGTGTCTGTATTTCTCACAGTATCCAATTTCTGCAAGTTACATGAATCGCTGTTTTCAATTAATATTTTGTTATTTGAACATGTTTCCTTTTGTGTTTCTTCAACTTCTGTGTTGCAAGGAGTAGCTGTTTTACTTGCATGGTATTTTGAATCAAGGTTTGGTTTAGTACTTTCTAGTGCACTCAAAGCATTTATATGATCATCATCACATATAACTTTCTCTTGAACACTTTCAATTTCAGGTATATGATCCACGAGATTGTATGTTTGAAATTGCAGCTGGGAAAAGTCAACCTTTGGTAGAATATCTCTTGGACCTTTTTTTGGTCGACCACGTATGAGTGGAATTGCCCTATTTATCGATTCTAGGTTTGGCAGGCTTTGAGCAATTTGCAGATCTTTGTCTTCAACCGTTATAGGTTGATCTTCTAAATCTGTATTCTTATCAACTTTTGGGTATTTTCTTCGTCTTCCTCCTTTAAACAAGTATCGTAAATTTCCTGATGGCTCTCTTCTCACTTCTATATCTGCTATTAAACTTACTGTAGTAATCTTTTCATCAATTTCTTTTCTGACAAAACGAGGTCTTTCAATTTTGGGTAAACGAATGTCATCCATAGTGAGGGCAGGCCGCGTATCAAGAGAAAATTTTGGTGCTATTGCTCTATATGTTCTGCCTCTTTTATCTTGTTCCAATACCTGCTTTTTTGAAGCTTTCTTACTGTGTACAGAACTCTTGCAATTTTCTGTCACAGTATTTTCTGATGAGATTTTCTGATTTATGGCTTCTTTACTCTTCTTTCTCTTAAAGACATTTTGCAAAAATGCTTCAACTTTTCCACATCTTTCTCGCTTTCTCTTACTTCTCTCTGCTGTTTGTGTAGCTTCAACAGTTTCATTAATATTGTCATGAGAAGTAACACATTGAAAAATTGAAGGTTTCTTCAAAACCTCCTTTTTGGGAGCTTGAACGTGGTTCACCTTATATCTGGTAGTAAAATCCAATGAAGTATTGGCATCTCTATCCCATTCAGGAAGAAATTCATCAATACCAGTTGGGTCCATCTTCTCAAGTCCTGAGGCCTTTATTGTACCAGTTGTCTCAACCTCATTTTCAGTTTCGTAGTTTTCAACTTTGTCTATTGACTTAGTAGATCCATTAGTCCCTTCATCTTTAATTTCTTCTTCTATGTTTGAATAGGAGTCAACTTCGTCATAGTCATACGAAGAGTTTTCAATTTTAATACTCTTGTTTGCTGCAACAAAGTTGCCATTTGCATCAGGTTGTTCACAAGCGTTCTCCTCAATTTGATTGATGCTTTTGTTTTCTGCTAGATGAGTATCATTGCTATTTTTGAGAGAGCCATTTAATGAAATTTCATTAAGGTCATTTTCAGTTAGGAAATTCTCCTCAACTTCCATTTCAATACCCTGTTGGCCGTTTTCTGAGAGTGCAGAGATCTGTTTACGTCTTTTAATATAGGTCCAAGAATGACCTTTACGTTTTGGTTTTCTTCCAACTTGCCATGACCTTTTCTTTTGTCCATCTAATTCCTTATCTTTAGAAACCTTATCCTCTTCCTGTTTTTGAAGTCGATCCATGATCTCTCTCTCTTTCAACATGTCTTCCGCTGTCAATGTGTCTTGATCCACTTTCATCTTTTTCACAGGACAAAAATCTTGAAAATGATTCATAAGACTTTTAGCATAGGTAAAATTTTTGTCACAATAAAAGCAGATGTTTTTGATTTTTGCCAATGACTCATCCATTATGGGACAAGTGAGAGGACGGACATGCTTGAACTTTTCCTTCTCAGCACAATTTTTCACATGTCTTTCAAGAAGAAGAATGGTTTTAAATTTTAGACCACATGCTTCGCATGTCAGAGTGTCCACTAATTCTGTAAGTTCTCGTCTCCTAATGTGTTTATTTGGATTGTAACCAGAGATGATATCACTCACAGCTTTATCACCACTCATCATTTTGATGGGAGAATCTGGAAGCAATACAGCTGTTCTTTTCCTGCAGCCAGTAAATATTCTTTTCTGGAAAGTAGGATTTTGCTTCTTATTCTGATCCACATTATCATTAAACCTTTGCTGCATTTTTTTCTTTACTGGCGACTTGACTGGACTTGTACTGGGTTTCAAAGCACCATACACAGGATCAATGGGGGAGCAGTTCAGTATATGTACATGTAATCTTGCTTTACTTTTAAACGTATTCCCACAGCGGGTGCATGTAAACATGTCCACCTCACTAGAATTGTCCAGACCAGGATCTGTAACAGCAATAGCTCCTACAGTTGAGGGATGAGCAAAATGTAAACTTTCAATATCATTACCATCTTCCACTTCCAAGAAGTTACATGCACTTGATGGGTGTTTTTTCCAATGGTGATGAATGAGGCTGTCAAAGTCAGCAAAATGTATTTTACAAACAGCACACACTTTGGTAATGTCACCATTCTTACCAAATGCAATAGTCTCATAATTATAGAAAGGGCTATCGAGAGCTGCATCTGAGTAATCTGGTGTTGGTTCTAGGTTAACCATGCCTGTCTCTATGACTTCAGGTTTCTGATTTACTGACAAAGCAAGGTTTGATAATAGACTTGACCCATCATCTGATTTTGTGATTGTTCTGCTATCCTTCAATTCATTGACTGATTCAGTTTTTCTGTCATTTGCTTTTAAACCAAGCATTTTTTCACACAATTTTCTCAAACTTTTTGGTGTTGTAACATTTCTTGGAATATCACATTCCATTCTAGTATTTACTTTTCCTGGAGTGTCACATTCAATTCCCATTTCCAAGCTATTGTACAGATCATCTATCTCTGCTTGTGATGCCTTGTACAGGTCTTCTGAACTTTTCTTGTAACAATCATCTTCAAGGGCAGGGTCAGAGTCTATCAAATCACCTGAAAAACATGTGTAAAAATAGAGGATTTGCTCATTTCATTTTAACCTTTTAACTCTACCCAAAATGCAAAAATTTTGGTTTGAACCAAATTGAAAGCATTTGTAGACAACAATTTAAATGTAATTAAGTAAAATGTTGATTTTTGCATTTGATAGGGTAGAAAACATTGTGAGAAACAAGAGAAAATGCTGGTTACCAGCATTTTCTCCTTTTCCAACATTATTTTCAAGGGCATCTCTTTAAGGGCTGTTAAAACTTGTGATTGTGTGGTAAAGGGTTAACAAACAACAAAACTTTAGACTAAACAAAAGTGAAAACATTTGCAGATGACAAATTCAACATGGCTAAAAAGGTAGAATATTTCTTTGAAAGGGTGGAAAACATTGTGGGGAAAAAGAGAAAATGTTGGGTACCAGCATTTTCTTTTTTTTTTTTTTTGCCGCAGTGTTACGAAAAGCCACTTTCCCCAGGGTTGTTAAAACAATGGAATTGTTTGGTAAATGTACTCATAAAGGGTCACATGACTAGCAAAAATACCAGAATACTGCCAATACACCGTAATACCCCAAAATATGATATGTGTGAACTATAAAAAAACAGGTTGTCATCTTCACAATAATTTAATTCTTTACCAAATGACAAAATTTTAGGCTAGTTCAATTTGAAAGCATTTGCAGATGACAATTTATATGTAGCTGAAATGATGATTTCTGTCTTTGATAGGATAGAAAACATTGTGGGAGAAGGAGAAAATGCTGGTTACAAGCATTTTCTCCTTTTCCCACAATATTTTCAAAAAGCTTCTTTCTCGGGGTCGTTAAAAGTCGGCATTGTGTGGTAAAGGATTAAATGATATGATTCAAATTTAATTCCATTTTACCACCCCCATTGTTTACTTTTGGCTGCAATTGAGCCTTTAAAAAACAGGTTTTCAATATAATCTAAACCCTAAACCAACCTACCACCTGTGTTAACAACTTTGTGAAAGAAAGCTTTTGAAAACAGCACGGGAGAGAAAATGCTAGTGACAGGCTTTTTCTCCTTTTCCAACCTTTTTTTTTTTTTTTTAATACCCTTTTAAAGTTATATCTCATTATTTAAGCTACATTTACAAAGTTGTCATAAAATAAGTACATTATACTACAGTATAGAGTTATGATGTTTAGTGAGAGGTTAAGTTGTTTCAATATTAATTAATCGAAGGGAGACAATCAATGACATGACATGAGGTCTAAGTGCATGTAACTGTAGGTTGTCTTTTTCAAAAAACATTGCTTGCCAAATCCTTTGCTGTTGGTGCTTAATCCTTTACCACACAATCCCAAAGTTTTAATCCCTGAGACAGACGGCTTATGAAAACATTGTAGGAAAAGGAGAAAATGCTGGTAACCAGCATTTTCTCCTTTTCCAACAATGTTTTCTACTTTGTCAAAAAACAAATCCCATCATTTGAGTCATGCTTAGTTTTTCCTCTGCAAAAGCTTTCAATATGGGTTAGTCTAAAATTTTGTTGTGTGGGAAAGAGTTGATAGACCTGTTTTCCTTGCCAAAAAGCTGTATTCCTCATGGTCCCAAAACCATGGGACCATTTTGTAAATGGTTAAAAAATTAGTGCAAGGGCACAAAGGAGAGAAACATTTGTCAAAAGGGAAATAATATGGAAAACATTATCTATTTACCAAAAACTCCAGAGTTTCAATGACCCTGAGAAAGAAAGCCTTTTAAAAGCATGGTAGGAAAAGCAGAAAATGCTGGTAACCAGCATTTTCTCCTTCTCCAACTATGTTTTCTAGCCTTTGGGAAACCAATTCCACAAATTCCCCGATTTGAACCACATAATTTGTTGTCTGCAAAAGCTTTCAATTTAGACCAGTCTAAAATTTTGTTGTTTGGTAGAGAGTTACGGTAACTCTTTACAGAACAACAAAAGTTTAGATCAGTCCAAATTGAAGGCTTTAGCAGACGACAAAATAAATGTTCTCAAAAATTGAAAAATTGTTTAGGGAAAAGTAGAAAAACATAGTGGAAAAAGGAGAAAAAGCTGGTTACCAGTATTTTCTCCTTTTCCCACAATGTTTTCAAAAGGCTGTTTCTGCAGGGTCGTTAAAAGTGGGGATTATGTGGTAAAGGGTTAAGTGAAAGGTGAAATCGCTTGTAACAACTATATGTACTTTTGTTGTCTATAAGCTCTAGTGCCTCACTAAACTTTTCTGTTACCTGCACTGTGACTCCGTCTGTATCTGCATTTCTTCTTTGTCTGTCTGGAGGAGGCTGAGGACAGGGCTCTACTTCTGCTGGGTCCATGGTTGTCCCTGGCAACCATTGAAAAATCATCTCCCAGCATTAAGTCATCGAAGTTAGCATACTCTCCATTCTTAACGTGACAGAAATTCTTCAAGCTCGGGGAATTTTTCAAGAAGACATCTGCATCCTTGATATCCTTTTTCTGAGCATCTCCCGTGAGATTCTCAAAACTTTTTGCAATTTTCTGTACTGCGTTCAAGCCAATGCTGGCAAAAGTTTTTATTCCCGTGGAAGATTTTCCCATATCTGCTTCTACTGAGTCAAAAACTTCTGACTGGTCACTGAGCTGAGATTCTGCTTCTAGACTGTTAAAATTATTATCAGATCTAGTGCTAATATCACTACAAGAGCTTTTCTCAACCTTGTCTATATCACAAGCTTTCTTTGGAATTTCTTCTACTGTTGAGTTCTCTGTATCTACAACACTATCAGAGGTCTGTAAGTTATTATCAATACTACTATGATTCACAGTTTTCTCTTCAGCAAGAGTATCAATGTTAACCTCACTGTAATTTTCATTGACTGTCTGATCACAGACAGGAAGAGTTAACACAGGTTTAAAATTTGGTGGAAAGTTATATTGCTCCCATACAATATCTTTATCATCAGAATCAGTATTGTCACAATAACCAAATGAACCTCCTTTATAATCATCAACAATAATATGGTCGGTGTAATTCTCTAGTGACTCTGGTTTTCCATCAATAAAACAATTTAAGTTAATGGCAATATTGTGAGAAACACTGGCATAAAACTGCTCTAATTCCTTCCTGTCTTCAACAACTGGTGGAGTGGAATTCTTACTCTTTCGTGTAAATATCAAACCTTCTTCTAATTTTTGTTTGTTTTCACTGCTGTGGACTTTTCGACGATGTCGACACATGTTAATATAACTGCTGAAACGTTTCTTACACACTGTGCATGAAAATTTAAACCTAGATCCGCCATCGTCAATTTCATGTGCTTCAAAAGTAATGTCATTCCCCAACAGAAAATCCTCCGTGTCTTTATTGCTTTCTTTCAGTTCTTCCGACTTTTCAAAGTCTACCTTCGATTCTGATTTTGCACTCTCTTTCCTTTCTTTACTTTCTACAACTTTATCATTTGCAATCACTCCTGCTTTGGTTTCTTTACTTTTCGTGAGTTTATCACGTCTGGCTTTGTAGATTTCTGGATGTACAAGTCTGGTATGTTGTCTAAGAGCACCAACGTTAGAGAATATTTCGTCACAGACACGGCAACGTACTCTATATCCCAGATGAAATCTAACATGCTTTTTCATATTAGGCATGGATGGGAAATCTTTCCCACAGTACTGACACTGGAATTTACCACCTGCAATTGAAATGGAACAAAAATCTTGAGAATTAACTCTTTACCAAACAACAAAATTTTCGACCCAACCAACAAATATAGTGCAAATGATGATTTCTGTCTTTGATAGGGTAAAAACATTGTGGGAAAAGGAGAAAATGCTGGTTACCAGCATTTTCTCCTTTTCCCACAATGTTTTCAAAGGCGTTCTTCTTAAGGGTCGTTAAAACTTGGCATTGTGTGGTATGGGGTTAAAGATGACCCTTTACCAAACAGTTTAACCCTTTCCTAAACAACAATTTTTCAAACTCTTCCAAATTTGAAACATCTGCGGAGTAAAAATTCAAAATACATACAAATCAGCATAAGTTCTAGGGCATTTTAGGAAAATGAGAAAATCCAGGTAACCAGCATTTTCTCTTTTTCCCTGAAATTAAGCTTTCAAAAGGCATACTTTTGAGGGTCATTAAAACTTGGAATTGTATGTTAAAGGGTAGCTGCTTCAACAAACCTGAAGAAAAGGGCTATTGAAAACATCGTGAGAAAAGAAAATGCTGAAATCCAGCATTTTCTTAGACCTTTTTTCTACACAGACAAATTCCATCATTTGAACCTTTTCTTCAACTTGTTACTGGCAAATGCTTTCAGTTTGGACAAGTGTAAAATTTTGGTCTGGTACAAGGCCCTCGAGAAGATAGCCTTTGGTTACCAGCATTTTCCCACAAAGTTTTCCACCCTTCCAAAGACAAAGCCCCCCCCATCTCAGACACCTCCTATTATCATCTTCAAATGCTTTTAATTTGAATTAGTCTAAAAATGTGTTATATGGTAAGGAGTTAAAATCCACAAAATTACCACAAAATCCAATTTTTTACAGCCCTGAAGAACAATACTTTTGAAAACAATGTGAGAAAAGGAGAAAATGCTTCTAACCATTCTCACAATGTTTTCTACCCTATCAAAGGCAGACATTATCATCTGAGCTACATTTATTTTGTCGTCTGCAAATGGTTTGAATTTCATCTAGTCCAAAATTTTGTCATTTGGTACAGAATTTCCTGCAATAACCAATCACTAACTTACATCATTTCTGACCTCAATTCCTAAGAAATAAAATGTACATTTACATAACCTAAGCATTTCAAATCATGTGTACTATTTAATTTTCTATTTTTCTTTCTTCTCTTTGACAGCTCTTTGTAGTGCATTTGAATAATACTTCTATGTCCAAAAAAAAAAAAAAAAAACAGGGAGGGAGAAATTTTGAAAGTTTAAAGAAAATTCCACAAATTTATGTGTTTAAAAAAAGAAGATACACAAAAAGTGAAGAATGAATAACAGAAAAAATTGCATGTTACTGAATATCAATATGAAATAAAACTCACCATTGTGAACATTTTAAAAAATTAAACGATATAGAAGAATAATAAATTTTAGACTAAAAAATGAAAATAGCCATGAAAACAGCTATACAAAAGTAGTCAAATACTAATAGCTATTCAACAATAAATATTCCCAGCATGAATTATTCTTTAAACACTTTATATTATCCTACACTGTATTGCACTGTCGAGAAACCTTTTGAACTGAAGTAAACCAGGCTACATCAGAGATTATATACCCATAATACAAACATAAGATGTTTATCTCTCAAAGGAAGTAAGTCACCCATCAATGCAATCTATAATACAGACAGAGGGCCATTTAATTAGGTGCAGCACACTTTCACAATAAATGTGTAGAATTTTAATCAATATATGCCTTTCTGAAAGTAATTAACACATATGCATGATCTTATCTATGTAAAGGACATGTGCTGAAAATTGGTGCCAAATGTTATCTGATTTATGATTTTATGATTAAAAAAAAAACAAACACACAGAGACAAAACATTCAAACAAGTGTTGAAACATGATACATAATATATTGTTAATATATGGCAATTTCTTGTTTTAGCTTTAATTTTCTAATTCTTCACCAAACAACAAATTTTAGGACTCAACCAAATTGAAAGCTTTTGCAGACTACAAATGTAGTGCAAATAATGATTTCTGTCTGATAGGGTAGAAAACATTGTGGGAAAAGGAGAAAATGCTGTATACAGCATTTTCTCCTTTTCTCACAATGTTTTTAAAAGCCTTCTTCATCAGGATTGTTAAAGTCGGGACTGTTCGGTGAAGGGTTAATGTTTAAAACCACTTTTTGCTTAGCCATTATTCTATGATTTTTTTACACAACGCCATTTTTTTTTATAGATCTACAACCCCCTGCCTAAAATATGGTTAAGTATCACTACCACTTTAATTTAGAACTTAGAAAAGTAAGTTTTCCATTTAACTCTTTACCTAACAACACAATTTTAAAATTTCTAAATTGAAAGCATTTGCAAGAAAACAAATGAACTCTTAACCAAATGACAAAGATGTAGACTCATTCAAATTGAAAGCATTACCAGCCTTTTCTCCTTTTCCCACAATATTTTCAAAGGCTTTTCCTCAGGGTAGTTAAAAGTCATGATTTTGTGGTAAAGGGTAAGGTGTGGCACAAACGATAGGGTTTGTTTGGAAAGGTAGAAAACATGGTTGCAAAAGGAAAAAAAGCTGGTTAAGAGTATTTTCTCCTCTTTCAACATTGTTTTTAAAAGCTCTTCTTCCTCAGAGATGTTAAAACTTAGGATGTTTGTGGTAGAGAAATCCTGTATGTCTCCAACACCATTTCTTGTCAGGTCCTACAACTACATCTTTGACCAACATAGATGTTTATGTTCTGTTTTTTACCTACCATCTTTATGCTCTTTTTGAGCATGATTTGTGAGCACTGTTTGGTTGGGAAATATTGTCTATAACTATATCTATGACTAACAGATGTTTATGTTCTATTTTTTACCTACCATCTTTATGCTCTTTTTGAACATGATTTGTGAGCACTGTTTGGTTGGGAAATATTGTCTGGCACTTATTGCACTTGAACAGATTGTCTGAAGTCCCTTTGGGTACTATTATTGAAGGTTTGACAGTCCCTTTGGGTACCATTGTTGTAGGTTTGATGGTCCCTTTAGGTACTATTGTTGCAGGTTTGACAGTTACTTTACTAGCTTCTTCTGTCTTCTGTTTCTTCAGCTTCTGTCTAGCATCAATCTTTCTATCATCACCCATAGACTTTGCCCATATCTTTTTCTTCTTCTTTTCTACAAGTTCTGTAATATAAACAGTCATTTTTACTGTTATAACCCTTTACCAGGTGACAACATTTTAAACTTGTCAATATATTACATTTGCAGACGGCACAAGTAAATATGGCTCAAATGATAGAATTTGTCTTAGAAAGTTTAGAAAACATTGTTGGAAAAGGAGAAAATGTTGATAACTAACATTTTCCCCCTTTCCCACAATGTATTCATAAGCTTTCTATCTTGTGGTAGTTAAAACTCAGTAGCATTTCACAAAACAATCCCGAATTTTTGCAACCCTGAGGTAAAACGCTTTTGAAAACATGGGAAATGGAGAAAATACTAATAACCTGTCCTTTCTCCTTTTCCTGCAATGTTTTCTAACTTTTCATAGACAAATCTTGTCACAGGAGCATCATTTAACTCTTTACCACACAACAAAAATGAAGAATTGTCCAAATAGATGACCATGACAAATAACTGAATTCGTCTTTGATAGCATAGAAAACTTATTAGTAAAAAGAGAAAATGCTAGTTTCCAATTTTTTCCCCCATTCCCACAATGCTTTTAACCCTTTACCACACAATCCCGAGTTTTAACAACCCTGAAGAAGAAACCTTTTCCCACAATGTTTCCTACCCTATCAAAGACAGAAACCAAAACTTGAGCTATTTTCATTTTGTTGTCTGTAAGTGCTTTCAATTTGATAGAGTCCAAAATTTTGTTGTTTAGTAATGAGTTAAAAGGCTTCTTTCTCATGGTCATCACAATTCAGGATTGTTTGGTAAAGGGTTAATTAGTCATCTGAAAATACCTTTAACCCTTTACCAAATGACAAAATTTTAGACTTGACCAAAATCAAAGCATTTGCAGACGACAATATCATGTGACTGAAACATTAAAATTTGTTTTGGAAAAGGAAGAAAACATTGTGGGAAAAGGAGAAAATGCTGGTTACCAGCACTTTCTCCTTTTTCCCACAATGTTTTCAAAAGGCTTCTTTCTCAGGGTTGTTAAAGTCAGGATTGTGTGGTAAAGGGTTAATACGGACATTACCAAAATATAGACATCTTATATAGATTACCCTAGTAGAGATTACCCTTAACCCAACAGTCCCTCATTTTCTACAACCCTGAGAAAGAAGGCTTCTGAAAACATTGTGGGAAACAGAGAAAATACTGACAACCAACATTTTCTTCTTTACTCACAATATTTTCTACGCTTTCAAAGACAAATCCCTTCATCTGAGCATAATTCACTTAGTGACTTAGTCTTCTGAAAATGTTTTATGTATGGACAATACTAATACTTAGACATTATAAGCCTGCAGTTCACCCATTCTTGTACAAGCTACATGTATGATGTATATTTATGCCCTGCTCTGGAAAATTTGGGGTTTAATTTATCTCGGTGATGCATTATATCAAGCAAGAAATCACATAACTATGGACCAAAATAATTCATTTTATCTAACTGAATTATGAGTTAGAATGGTCTTTGGACATGCCTAATATTTACAAAAGCAAAAAGTCTTGACAAACATATGCCTGAGCGGACTTTGCAGGCTAACCTGGGTCCATACTTTTCACAGATGCAATAAACCCCCTGTTCACACAGCATAACCCATTTATTATTTAGGCCTACCAAAATCTGATACAAATTAACAACATGAAAGAGAAACACTTGAAAGAATGGAAAATATCACTTTCAACACTGTTTTTACTGGTTATATTCAACAATACCATTTAAAAGTACTGGCTTCCCACTTCCATGAACTCTAAAATTATTCTTAACCCTTTACCACAAAATGCCGACCTTTTAACCACATCGAAGAAGAAGTCTTTTGAAAACATTGTGGGAAAAGGAGAAAATGTTGGTAACTGTCCTATCAAAAAACAAATTTACCATTTGAACAACGTTTAATTTGTCGTCTGCATATGCTTAAATTTGGATCAGATGACAAATTTGGTGTGGCTAAGAATATGATCTCTGTCTTTAAAAATGGTAGAAAAAATTGTAGGAAATGGATAAAATTCTTGCTGCCTTCTTTTCCCACCTTTTCAAGGTTTTTTTTTCCTTCAGGGTCATTAAAACTTGGGATTGTGTGATAAGGGGTCAAGTATAGCCATCTGATGGCTAGAACTGTAAATTGGAATAACTGAATATATCCCCAGATATCGACAAAAAATCTAATGGTTTTGTGCACTGCATTTAACTCCCTACCAAATGACAAAATTTGGACTTGACCAAATTGAAAGCCTTGCAGATGACAAATCAAATACAGCTTGAATGGTAACATGTGTCACTGAAACTGAACAAAACATTGTGTGAAAAGGAGAAAATGCTAGTCACCAGCATTTTCTCCTTTTCCCACGATTTTTTCAAAATCTCTCTCTCTCAGGGGCGTTGAGACTCAGGATTATATTATGGCAAAGTGATAACCTTTTTAGTTCATGCTATTTTGACAAATGTTCATCAGGATTCTTTGAAAAAACATTATGACAAGTAGAGCTAGAGGCCCATGAGGCCCTGAATTGCTCTAATTTTGCTTATTTTCTAGCACAAATCATTATGCAGGCATGGCGAATTGAACAAATAGTGATGTATCAAAGTACAATTTTTAAAACCAATTGTTTGGAATCCAGCTAAATTTGATAGGGTTTCAGTACTTGTTGTATAAATCAACCCTTGCAAGTTTCAAAGAAATGTGACCAATAATGTGGAGTATGTTAAGCAAACAAGGCTAACTCATCAAGTGGCTGCTTTTCCTAAAATGATAGCTGGGTTTCCTTCATTTTCTATACGATTCAATCCCTTGATAATACAAGTGATCTGTGCAAGATTCAAAAGAATTGGATCGAAAATGGGGACTATATCATGTAATTAAGATATGTAAGTTTTCAACTTTAAATGGCTACTTTTCCCTAACTAATTGTCTGGGTTTTTTTGGTTTTTTTTTTTCAAAATCATTAGGGTTCAAGCTGTTGATGATATAAAGCAACAGTGCAAATTTCATGAAAATCAGAATAAAAATGCAGACTCTACCACGTAAATAAGAAGTGCAAATTATCAACATTAAATGGCTTCTTTTCCCTTACTAATTGTCAGATTTTTTTCCATATCAATAGGTTTCAAGCTTTTGATGATATGAAGACACTGTGCGAGCTTCACAAAAATTTGACAGCGAAATTTAATGCAGACTTTTATCGCGTAAACAAGTAATG
Organism: Tridacna gigas; assembly: GCA_945859785.2. Taxonomy (NCBI): domain Eukaryota; kingdom Metazoa; phylum Mollusca; class Bivalvia; order Cardiida; family Cardiidae; genus Tridacna; species Tridacna gigas. The sequence continues at coordinate 9,147,421 of OX244032.2, forward strand.
TAAATTGTCAACTTTCAATGGCTATATTTCTGTACTGATTGTCAGATTTTTTTTCAAAATCAATAGGGTTCATGCTATTGAGGATATAAACAAACTGTGCAAGTTTCACAAAAATCTGACAACAAATGCAGACTTTATAGAGTACACAAGAAAAAGACTGACAAACAGACGGACAAACAAAAGGACTGACGACGGAAATCAAGCCATGACATAAGCTCTGCTGGCTTTCAGCCAGTAGAGCTAAGAACCACTTATGGGGAACGACCGTCTCCATTTTTGGTACCATGTTAACCTTGACTTTCTTTAAATAATTTTATTCATTGAATAAATTCATTTCATTTTACTGTACTCTTCTATTATACAGTCTTATTTTTTTATTCACGCTGGGTAAGAAAAATGTCCAATCATAATGAATCCACAAGTCCCTCTCACAGATATTTGAAATGTAGTCTTGAGTACATTTGGCATATTTCATACTTTGAGAATATCCCATATTAAAGTCCCAGTGGCAGCCAAAAGTTAACAGAGAGGGTGGTAAAATGCAATTAAATTTAAATCATACCACTTAAAAGTATGGAAATTTTCGTGATGAGGACAATCTATCATTGTATAGTCAATCCAAGTGTTAGTCATTGGCATAAAAAATGAATTTTAAAACTAGGTCAAAAGTTGCCAAGAGGCTCATCTTTTGTTTGCTTTTTACCTGGTTACAAAATTCATTTTCCTTTTAGTGACAAACACTTGCACTGACAGTACAATAACAGATTGTCCTCATCTTCACAATAATTTCCATACTTTTGACTGGTATGATTTAAATTTAGGTGCATTCTACAAACCCATTGTACTTTTGACTGCAACCAGGACTTAACCCTTTACCAAACAATCTCAGATTTTCAAGATCTTGAGAAAGAAGCCTTTTGAAAACATTGTGGGATAAGGAGAAAATGCTGGTAACCAGCATTTTCTCCTTTCACCACAATGTTTTCTACCAGTCCCGAACAAAATTCAAACTTAATTGAGTCACACTTATTTTGTCATCTGCCTATGCTTTCAATTTGGAAGTGTCTAAAATTTTGTAGGTCGGTAAAGAGTTAAGTTCATTGAACAATTGTCCTTTGGTTGGAAGAACACTGCAAGAAGTAAGGTTAGCGCTTTGCCTCCTAATAACAATTCAAAGCATTGCAGAAGATAATTTTGAAAAAGATTTGGGTCCATATTCACCAACCATCCTGTTGAAATTCTTAATTCTATTCTCAAAAGTTTTCTACAGTTGAAAGTAACACAATTTATGGCTTGCAAAACCAAACAATTTAGCCAATCAGATGTCTACAGCAAATGGTTTAGCAGATCAGAAGCTGTCTTACTTTCTAAGACTAAGAATAGCATGCGAATCATTGCTAATACCTATCCTGGTAACACACACACACACACACACACACACACACACACAGTGTGTCCACAATTTGAGTAAAGCAAATTTCCCTGACTTTTCCTTGACTAAAGTCAAATTTCAATGACTAACATTTTTGTATTTTGCATGTTAAGTTCTGACATCTGTTGGCCCCCTCCTACTCTACAGTCAACCTTTTCCATCTCTTACTTTACAAACTGTAATTGTATTCCTGATTATACATATGTTTTTCACTTTGTTTTCTTTGTTTTCCTTTGATTTTTTTTTTCTCATTTTTCTACATACATACACATACATATATTTTCAAAACTTATGTATAATGTTAGATGAGTGCTTGAAATTAAATGCATGTCATAATACAGGGAATCTGTTGGCCTCCTCTTCTTACCACCTTCTTTACTACCAAATGGCATTGTATTACTCTTTGTATTGTTGAATTTGTTTTTTAATTATTTTTCTTTGATTTTGTTTTCTGTTTTTCTACATACATACATGTACATGTATTTACAAAAGTGATCTATACTGTTGGATGAGGTGCTTAAAATTGATAAAAGTGTTTTTAGGAACTTCAAAACTTAATGATACAACTTCATGATACAAGTTTTTCTATCATTAAATTTTGAAGTGCCTAAAAAGACAAAATTTTGATATCAATTTCACTTTGAAGTGCATACTTATGAAGAGATATAAATCTTGTTAAGTTAGCTAGTATTTTGTCCATTTGGGCATGCTAATCCACAATGTCCTAATCTAAAGAGTTAAATAAGTTACAAATCATACAATAACTGGTCAATCATATAAAGGACAGAGTGAAATTATTATCGTTGTTATTATTATTATTATTGCTACTAATCTATTATCATTTGCATTATAATTACATGTGCCAGGATGATAGCCAAGCATGAAGAAACTGCCTTAGCCTTTATTCTTGATGTCTTTATCATTCATAGACTTGTTATTTCAAAATTCCCTGACTTTTCCCTGACTTTTTGCTTAAATTCCAAAATTCCCTAACAAATTTCAAAATTCCCTGACAATTCCCTGACCTTGAGAAAAAATTTTTTTCACTGACTTTTTCCCTGACTGTGGACACCCAGACAAATGAATGACCAGTTTGAACTGGGGTTCTGCATATGATTACATGTATTACAAACATTTTTATCTTTTTTCGTAATGGTTTTCAAGGTGTTTTCTGCAGATAGTTTTGTGTAAGAAGAACAACACCTACCAGGTTTCTCATTCTCATGGACTTTCTGATGACGCCTCAAATTCTGTTTAAAACGGAAACGCATGTTACACTTATCACATACTAGACTCCGAACTGATGCAGGATGATCGTCCAGATGATCTTTCAGTTCTTGTACTGTATCATACACTGTGTAACATGTAAAGCAGCGATATAATCCAGGCATTTCACAAGAGCTTTTTTCATTATTCACGCTAGTAACAGTAGCATCATTTTTCTTTCCAGCGTCATATTGCATATTTTCCTTTATCCCTTTGGCATTATCTTGAACTTCAGTTTCCTTACTCTGACCTTTATGACCTTTGGTTCCATTACTCTGATCTTCATTCACAAGATCCGACATGCCATTTACAGCATCCTTGGTATTCAGTATGTTATTTTCTTGTTTGATATTTATCAGAGTTTTTTCATGGCCAAGGTCTTCCTCTTGTCTGATTTCTGATACCTTGTTCCCATTGGTGTGGCCTTCAACATTTGTCTCTTGATCTGTATCCATGCTGATTACATTATTATGGCCATTTTTACAGATGCTAATTTGTTCCTGGCTTGACTCATTCTTAAGATTTTCAACAACCTCACATCTATTTGTTTCAACATCAGTTTCTTTCAGTATTTTGTTACTACTAATTGCTGTCATCTCTTCTGCTTTATCACTATGAGCACTGATTGCCTCAGATTCAACAAAGCAAGGTTTTTTCTCATTCTTATCATCACACTGAAACTTTACATCATCGAAATATGGATCAAGAACTTCCTGTTTTACATTCAGTTTTTCAACAGAATGTACAGACTGTATATCAGCTGATGACCTTTCAGAGCACTCTTGTTTAACAAAACCATTGATCGTATCATTTTCTCTGGATGACTCTTTATTTTCAAGTGGTTTTACTGTTTCATCTAACTTTTCAAAAAAAGAATGAGAACCACTGACCTCTTCAGATTGTTCAGACTGTTTAGTCATTCTCCAGTCAGTCAGTAATGACCTTTCATATAACATTTGCTGATGATGAACTAAACTAATGGCACAATTGTCAATATCTGCCTTACTGATATACCTGTAGTTGATATGGTTTCGTAAGTAATGTCTCTTTAAACTAAATACTTGTTGATATAACCCCTGACATATGTCACATTTGAAGGCCTTCTTACCTTTCACTTTAGACAGTAAATGATGTTTCTTTAACTTGAAAACATACTCCTTCCCTTTAGGAGGAAATTGCCAGTCTACTAATTTGTTTGCTTCTCGTAGAGCTTTGGCTAGCCTGTCATTAATTTTTGTTGTTATCAATTTTTGTTGTAATCTTTTTAATTTAGTTGGTCTTTTTGACTCTTTTTTGTTAACTGACATTTCTTCATTAGGTCTCTCAGATTTGATTTTGGAACCAACAATGAGTTCTGAATCATCTGTAGACTTAGGCTTGGTATCATGTGTGATTGACTTTGAACCAGGTGCAACTGACTTTCTGACAGGTGTGATTGACTTTGTGACTGGGGCTGTTGACTTTGTGACAGGTGCAGCTGTATTTACAGTTGTGCTGTTTGTATGTTCTTCCTGTACCAGATTAATTTTCTTCCTTCTCCTCCTTTTCTGCCCCGGCTTTAAGGGCTCAAATTCATCATCGTCATCTGTCTTCCTGACCTTTTTGGTGCACATAAAATCAAGCGGTCCCTGGTATGAATCTGGAATGATTTTTGGTTTCCTTTTTCTCTTGCCAGTGCCCAGTTCTGTCTCTGTGGTTCCAGTATCTTTCACAGCTTCTGTAGACACTACCCAGTCTAAAAATGTTATCAACAGACCAATCACTACCAAGTATGAATTAAGTTTAACTCTTCACTAAAGGACAAAATGGTAGACTCAACCAAACTGAAAGCATTTGCAGATGACAAATTCAATGTAGCTCAAAAGATGATTTATGCCTTTGACCAGGTAGAAAGCATTGTGGGGAAAGAAGAAAATGCTGGTTTCCAGCATTTTCTTCTTTTCCCACAATTTTTTCAAAAGCTTTCTTCTTTAGGGTCATCAAAACTCGGGATTGTGTGGTGAAGAGTGAATACATGTATGAATGAGTATAAGAACATGGTGGCAAATATAGATAGTTTTCCCCTCTGGGACAATGCTTTCATAAAAGGTTGTCTGCATTGAATGATATTTAACACCACTTTCAACATTTTATCAATCATATCATGGAAACACCTGTTTCATGCTTGTCCTGGTTTCATGAGAACTAAACCAGAGCTCTGAATTATTGTGCCCACACAGACATTCATGCAAAAAGCTCAGGACCTCATTTAAGAATTAAACCCAGGGCCTTCAGATTGCAAATCCCATACCTTAATCACTACTAAGCCGTGCAGGACCCATCAAAAGATTCAATCTAATCAAACTTAACAAACTTTGCTCTGTGGAAAGGGGGTTCAATGCATCTGCAAAAAGTTTTGACCCATGTCTGCCAATCCAGTATGCGCTATTTCTTAATTTTTTGCATAGTAAAGGATCATTTTACCTCTGGATTCAGCCAGTTGTTCAACAAAATGGATTGCTGGGATCCATGATTATGTGATGAATTCCTTGGTAAGATGCATCACGGCAATGCATTAACCCTTTACCAAGCGACAAAATCAAAAAGCATTTGCAAAAGACAAGTTAAATGTGGCTCAAATGATAATTTCTGTCTTTGACAGGGTAGACAGCATTGTGGAAAAAGGAGAAAATGCTGGTTACCAGCATTTTCTCTTGAAAAAAAAAGTTTCTTGAATAACAAACAGAGACTTAAAGGGGAACAAGTGCTTGTCAAGCACCAGATCCCCCGCCAATTGGGCTTTTTCTAACACAGCACCGAAATAAGAGCTTGAAGTGAAGATAAAAAAACAAGCATATTTTCTTTTTTGAAATACAGGTCCAAGTTATGAAAGTTGGCATTAACATGATATAATAACTACAAAACATTAAAACTTAATCAATATTGAACTTTCTGAAAAAGAAAAAAAAGATACTTTTTCTTTTTAAAATGCATACAAGAGTTATAAAACTTTTTTGTGTTTATGCCATAAGTATGAAACTTGGCCAAGAATGGGAAATGTGCGAACAAAAATCCAAAGTAAAAATTTACAAAGGGCAATAACTCCAAAAATACTGAAGATAGAGTTATGGTTCTTGTGCACTGCACTTCTCCTCAATTAGTTCTATATGTGTGTGAAGTTTCAAGTTTCTAGCTTTTATACTTTTGGAGATATACGCCAGACAGAAATCCAAAGTAAAAATTAACAAAGGGCAATAACTCAAAAATTACTGAAGACAGAGTTTTGGTTTTTGTGAACTGCACTTCTCCTTAATGAATTCTATAAGTGTATACAGTTTGAAGTTCCTAGCCTTTGTACTTTTGGAGATATGCTCCGGACAAAATTCCAAAGTGAAAATTTACAAAGAGCAATAACTCAACAATTACTGAAGATAGAGTTATGATTCTTTAGCACTGCACTTCTCCTTAATTAGTTATATATGCGTGTGATGTTTCAAGTTCCTAGCTTTTATACTTTTGGAGATATGCTCCGGACAAAAATCCAAAGTTAAAATTTACAAAGGGCAATAACTCCAAAAATACTGAAGACAGAGTTATGGTTGTTGTGCACTGCACTTCTCCTCAATGAGTTCTATATGTGTGTGAAGTTTCAAGTTCCTAGCTTTTATACTTTTGGAGATATGCTCCAGACAAAAATTCAAAGTAAAAATGTACAAAGGGCAATAACTCCAAAAATACTGAAGACAGAGTAATGGATCTTGTGCACTGCATGCCTCCTCAATGAGTTCTATATGTGTGTGAAGTTTCAAGTTCCTAGCTTTCATACTTTTGGAGATATGCTCCGGACAAAAATTCCAGAAAAAAAATGTACAAAGGGCAATAACTCCAAAAATACTGAAGATAGAGTAATGGTTCTTGTACACTGCACGCCTCCTTAATGAGATCTATCCACTTGTGAAGTTTGAAGTTGATATCTCAAATACTTTTGGAGATATGCTCCGGACAAAAATGTGGGACGGAAGGACGGAAGGACGGACGGACGGAATGACGGAAGGACGGACAGAGACTATTACCATATCCCCCGCTGCCTTTTCGGCGGGGGATAAAAAATGCAATGAAGTGAAACAGGATGGAAGTCCTATCATTCTTCTAAAAACTGTGTCTGCAATGTATATCCTGTACAGGCTAACAACCAGACAGACATCAAAGTTCTGCTGTACTGGCAGCGGCCTTCCTTTAAATCAGGTGAAAAGATTGGGCATAAATAAGCGCATACATGTATTAACTAAAACTTACCAGTTAATTCCTTTGAACCTCTTATGGAGCTTCTTTTCCTTTTCTTTTTGGGTTGAAACCACGTCAACAGTTCTTCTCCAGGTTGTATGTCCTTTAAAGACAAAGAAAGTACTTTACATAATAAGAAAAGCACTATGAGCTTTTTCTTTTACCTTTTTTTTTTTTGGTGGGGGGGGAGGGGGTATTGATTGAATAGTGTTTAATGCCATTTTTAACATTATTTTAGTGTTACATGGTGGCCAGTGCACCTATCCATGTTTTCCTAGATTTTCTTTTACCAGTACTCCTCACAACGTTCTTTCCAAGCCACTGGCTGCTTTTCCACATAACCATCGTCGAAACAAGTCAGCAGTGAGAGAGGAATGAATCCTGTCTCAATGACTATCATCTATCCTCTGAAAGAAATTGGCCAAGCCAGGGATCACACCACCGACCTCCTGTTCTCAAATCCTGTACACTACTTTTTTTTTGGGGGGGGGGGGGGGAAGAAGAGGAGGGGACATCTTCTTAGTTTCATCTAGAGACTATAGTGTCAAAGCTTTATGCCCTATGTTTGTTGTAAAACATGTGACTCCTAGAGCGTGGATATTTCATCCACTAAGACTATAATTTGAACAACTCTCCACAACTAGATAACTCAACAGACATTTATGAAAATTGTTGATTTTGAATTTCTACATAAGGGAGAAGCTCAATTAAAGGTAATCATATGACAATTTTTGTAGGACACTTGAAAGGAATGATCTAAGCCAAATTTCAATGCCATTTAACACCTGGATTAGGAGCAACAGGCATTCTAAGAATTTTTCAGATAGACTAATCCTTAACTCTTTACCACACCAGCAAAATAACGACTTTTACCAAATTGAAAGCTTTTTTAGACATCAATTTAAATTTAGCTCAAAGGATCGAATTTTTCTTTGATAGGGGAAGAAAACATTGTGGGAAAAGTAGAAAATGCTGGTTACCAGCATTTTCTCCTTTTTCCAAAATGTTTTCAAAAACCTACTTTCTTAGGGTCATCAAAACATGGGACTGTTTGGTAAAGGATTAACACTTAAAGTGCCTAATAAATCTTACAGATGAAGCTATGGGCCAAATTTGCTAGCCCTAGGCCTTGTGATTTAGAACCAGAAGATTTTCAGAGTTTTCACAATAAAAGCCCATGTAAAAGTTGTGATCCCAGGGCAGGGCCAATTTTGAGCCCAGGCTATATTTTGAAGAAACTTGGCAGAGGTCTATTAGATGAAGCTGAATACAAAATTTGGTAGCCCAAGGCAATATGTTTTTAGACAAGATGATTTTCAAATATTTTCAATACTTTTTTAGTTTTGTTGCCATGGTAAGCAGAGTTTTTAAAAGAATCAAATTCTTTCAATAAATTCTAAAAAGGACCATAGCAGGATCATTTCTGAAGTTTGGTCAAAATTGGATGGGTAGTTTCAGAGAAGATGATGTTTGAAATAAAAATCAACACACAGTAGGATGCATAGACGCATGACAGACATAGAGCCAACTTGAAGCTTTTAGTGATTCAGTCATACTTGTATCTACCCTCCTTGTGAACAGATGAAAGCTTAGATACACAACTAACCAAAACCCATACAACCTCATGCTTGAGAGTCTAAATCAAAAATTTGAATGGGTATGATCTATCAGTTTCCTGTGTTAAATTTCTCTTACCTTCAGTGCTCTGTAATAGACATCAGTTCCATTCTGAGAGGATACGATATTCTGTTCCTCGAAAAATCTTGCACAGCAGACGTACCTCATCCAGTTACCATCATCTGAGTTTGTGGCATCAACAATGTGTAAAAACTTGAATGTTTCAAGGTCATAGACCTGAAATCAAATACACTTTGGTAAGAGCAAAAACCTAACTTTCCTAAAAACTCTAAAGATCTCTTTACCTATAGGAACAAATTTGCTGCAGAGGACTGAAACAAGAGGGCCATGATGGCCCTGTTGCTCCACTGCCTTTTAAATGTATCATGCACTTAGTTGGCACTGACAGAGAAGTTTCATAGAGAAAATAGCCCAGTGACTACATGCAGGTCTAATCAAGTATCGTTCATACCAAATATCAATGATCTCTAACAAAGAGTGCTTTGACAAGAAGATTTCCAAAACTTTGGAGCAGAAAGCATTCTTTTCAATGGCATGGATAGTTAAGTTCTTGAACAAAAAACTGAATGATAAAAACCTAACTATATACTTAATATTCAACCCATCAGAGCATAACTATTAATATCAAAATAAATCACTCCCACTGAAAAGTGAACATTTTCTGAAAAGAAAAAACTGGAGTACCAAACACCATCTATGTACTAGAGCAGTTCTGATAATCAAGGGAGGTGAATGGTAACAAACAATTTAATTGTTATAACATAGGTTATTTCCCTTGGGCAGTAATATTATACATTTAAAAGCTTAATAATCATATTGATTTTATTTGCAACATTATGTAAGCCCACGTTAAACTTGTGATCCCCAGGGCAGGACCAGTATTGGTCCCAGGGCAACAATTTGCTGTTTTTTGGTAGAAGTCTATTAGATAAAGCTACCAGCCAATTTGGTAGCCCTAGACCTTATGGTTTTTGACAAGAATATTTTTAAACATTCTCAATACTTCTCAGTTTTGTTGCAATGGCAACCAGAGTTATTATCCATATTAAATTCTATTAAGGAATTCTAATGAGGGCCATGGCAGGATCATTTCTCTTAAGTTTTATCAAAACTGGATGGGTACTTTCAGAGAAGATGTTTGAAATAAAAGTTAACACACACACAGACACACATGGACAGAAAGAAACAGGGACTGACATAGGGCCATGATAAAAGCTTGCTGGCCTTTGGCCAGTGGAGCTAAAAATTCATTTTACATTGATTGACAAAATAAGATCTTAAGCATGTTTAAGATTCAAATATTGTGGACTAAAGAAGACCTGTCTTCTCAACCTTTTTTTCAAAAGCAGTTGGTTGTAAGACGCAGGTCAAGTGTTGCACATTAATCCTTTACCACACATTTCGGTAAAGACTAAATGTACTGCAGAATTGACTCACTAGTGGTTCACAAATGAAACATTGGAGCCTTATCAACAAATCATTCTTAATTTGATTCCAATTCTATATTCAAAGACCAGCCATCCGATTGGCTGAGACCAAACATCTCAGCCAATCAGGTGGCTTGCCCCAGAATTAAGAATTAACTCTTTACCAAACAACAAAATTTTAGACTTGTCCAAATTGAAAGCATTTGTAGACAACAAAATAAATGTGACTCATAAACTGAAATTTGCATTTAGGAAGGACAGAAAATATTGTGAGAAAAGGAGAAAATGTTGGTCACCAGCATTTTCTCCTTTTTTCCACTATGTTTTCACAAGGCCTTTTCTTTAGGGTCGTTAAAACTCGGGATAGTGTGGTAAAGGGTTAAGCCTTTATCACAAAATCCCAATTTTGTTAAAATAACAACTCCAAGAAGGAAAGTGACTTTTGAAAACCTTGTGGGAAAAGGAGAAAATGCTGGTAGCCAGCAATTTCTCCTTTTCCCACAAGGTTTTCTACCCTATCATAGACAAATTTCATGTTTTGAGTAACATTTCAATAATTTAATTTGTTGTCTGCAAATGCTTCCAAGTTGGACCAGTCTAAAATTTTGTTGTGTGGGACAGAGTTTAACCCTTTACCAAACAACAAAAAAATAGACCAAACCAATATGAAAGCATGTGAAACGACAGATTAAATGTAGCTTAAAAGGTAATTTCTGTATTTAACAGGAAAGAAAACATTGTGGGAAAGGAGAAAATGCTAGTTGCCAGCATTTTCTCTTTTTCCCAAAAAGTTTTCAAACGGCTTCGTTCTCAGGGTCATTTAAACTCAGCATAGTGTGGTACAGGATTAAACAATATTTAGAATGACCAGTGAATACAGTTCCTGTTTAGCTTACCTCCCAAGAAAATTTCTGATCCACTTCTTCACTGTGTTTATTGTAAATTATTCTTCCTTTGAAAGGTCCAACTTCCCAACCTTTTGGTATCAGCTCATCTTTACAAAATGCACCTACAATATAATTTATTCATAGAAAAAAAGTCTTTCTTTTTACTTATTCTGTCAAACCTCAGAATAATAGTGCCATTTTTGTAATCAAAAAAGGTAAAGATTAGAAGAAAACTGTAACAGTTGTGACAAATTCCAGAAATAAAGAGGGTCAAGAGAGCCCTTTGTTTCCCTACTGACTAATGATTTCTTTGGTTGTTTGGCATTTAACTCTTTACCACATAATCAAGTGTTTTTAACCAGCATTTACTCCTTTTTTTTCAACGATGCTTTCTACCATTTTCAAGACAAATCTCAGCATGTGAGTCACATTTAATTTGTCTGCTGATGATTCAATTTGGACAAGTCTAAAGTCTTGTCTTCTGTTGAAGAGTGAACACTGTTTTCAGTATCACTTCAGAATATTGTGGTTTCTTATACCAGTACTTTGCTAAACATTCTTAGCACCCTACTGGCTGCTTTCCAGGTTACTAATGAAATAATTTGAGCAGTAATTTGCATGAATGGTAACAAATACATCTGTCAGAAGCCAGTAACCAGTGCTACCTGGGCTGGGCAGGCTGAATCAGGGAGCCATTTAACAGTTGTTGTTTGTTCTAGTTCTAAACCCTTGATTCTCTCACAATTATGTATAACACTATGCTAGAGGTACTTCTCAGCTCTACAGCACAACACAGGTTTTAGTACCAAACTTCTGAATGGAAACAATTTAACTCTTTACTCTACAATTGACTTATAACACCTGCAGAGGACAGCTTCGAAAAACACTTAGGAAAGAAGAGAAATTGTTATGGTTACCAACAGGTACTGATCCTTTTGCCACTGTTGAAAGGCAACAGTTTTCTCTTCTCCAATTACATGTATTTATCCCATTTTATCCTTGATAATAATGGTTTTTGGTAAGTCTGAATTAGCCTATATAATAAAGGATTAAATCTGAAGATGTCCAACCCAGCTGTTGCTATTACATGTATCTGTAGCTCTACTGGGTACAGAGAGTGCTAGTACAAATCTAGTTACCAATCCTATCATTGTCCACCAAGGACTGTCTCAATACAATGTTGGGTGGAGGCTCAATGTGTGCTGGCACTTCCATTGCCATTCTGACAGACCTGCTGTTCTTGTCAAACTGATCTGATCATTCCCCCATCATCTGCAATGTTAGACAGAGACATGACATATATATACATGAATCCATTTTATTTAACCCTTTACTGCACAATCCTGAGTTATGACAACCCTAAGGAGGAATGTTTTTGAAAACATTGTGGGTAAAGAAGAAAATGATTTTCCCTTTTCCTTTTCCCTCCATGTTTTCAAAAGGATTCTTTCCCAGGCTCGTTTAAAGGCGGCATTGTGCACTAAAGGGCTAAAAACATTCTGGCATAAGCAAAAATTACTGAAAATATGCAATTTGCCTTCTTATCACAATATACATGTATTAATGTATTTAACTCTTTACCACACAACAAAACTTTGGACTTGTCTAAATCATAAGCATGTGCAGACGACAAATCAAATGTTGCAGAAATGGTGGGATTTGCCCTGGAAAGACAAGAAAACATTGTGGAAAAGGGAGAAAATCCTGGTTCCACAATAATTTCAAAATCCTCCTTATTCAGGGTCATTAAAACTCAGGATTGCATGGTAAAGGGTTAAGCATTTTCCACATTCATTATCCATGATTTGCAAGGATGTTTGGGAAAAATGTGGCTTCAATGGTGGGATTTGTCTGTGAAAGCTAAGAAACATTGGGGAAAAAAGGAGAAAATCCTGGTAACCAGCATTTTCTCCTTTTCCAGCACTGTTTCTATCCTTCCAAGGAGAAAAACTTGTATTTGAGCCACATTTAATTTGTCCTCTGCAACATTTTAATGCATTCAGAATAAACAAGTCTAAAATTTTGACATCTTGTGAGGAGCTGACTCTAAGGTAAGTGTGTCCCTCCCATGGTCTTGATGTCCAGTATTCACCAGCCATCTTAAGAATACTCTTAGTCTTCTTCTCTAAAATTTTCTGAATTTGAAAGTGACATACGGCTGTAATTTCTGATTGGTTTAGCTTGGTTTAGCCAATCAGAATTTGTGTTACTTTCAAATTTAGAAAATCTTGGACAATAGGAAGAGAACGTTCTTAAGAATGGTTGGTGAATATCGACTCAGAACACTGTGAAGCCCGATGAGTGCTTCTACTGGTTACCACAAAAACCTGGGTTTCAAAAACCCTGAGGGCAAGGAGATTTGAAAATACTGTGGGAACAGGAGTAACCAGCATTTTACCCTCTTAAAGGTGGTAAGCCTAATGTAATTTATCATTTGCAAATGCCTTAAGTTTACAATTGGCAATTTCAAAGTTTAACAGTCTGTTAAAACTTAAACAGTTAACCCTTTACCAAGAGATTCATTTTTTTTTTTTTTTAACATTTAACAACACAATCCTTTTAATGATCCTGACTGAGAAAGCTTTTTAAAACATTGTGGGAAAAAAAGAAAATGCTGGTAACCAGCATTTTTTCCTTTTTCCACAAAGTTTTCTGCACTTTCACAAAAAATTATCATCATTTCAGCTTAATTCGATGTCGTTTTCAAATGCTTTCAGTTTAGACCAGTCTAAAAACTTGTCTTTTGGTAAAGAGTTAACTCTTTACCGCACAATTCCGACTTTTAACGACCCTGAGAAAGGAGCCTATTGAAAACATAGTGGGAAAGGAGAAAATGCTGGTAACCAGCATTTTCTTCTTTTCCCACAATGTTTTCTACCCTTCCCAAAACAAATTTATGTCTTAAAATCACATTTTATTTTTTCATCTGCAAGTGCTTTCAATTTCAACCAATCTAAAATTTTGTCATTTGGTAAAGAGTTAATGCTCTGAAACAGGAGTCCAACAAAAATGGTGTGAAAAATGAGAAAACAATGGAAGCATCATTTCTCTTTTTCCCACAATGTTGTCTACTCTTTCGAAAACAACCCTAAATCATTCAGATCTAATTTGTCGTCCAATAATGCTTTCAGTTTGGATGAGTCTGAAATTTTGTTATCTGCTATACAGTAAAGATTTGAAAATTTACTTCTTGAAAGCTAAAGGTAAGATAGATCTAGCTGCAAATGTGTGGCTGCAACAGGATTGTAGGATCTATAAATAAGCCTACATGTATATCTATACATTAAATTGTGAAACTGAAACAAAATGAAATGAACTGTATTAACGATTTAAGAGATAGACAGACATATTACAATGAAAATCGACTAGCAAATCGCCATAACAACTCGTTCATCACCATCACGTATAGTTTTAATTACTAAAGAAACAGCCGAAACATTGATCTATTTTTAGTAACAGACCAAATTAACAGAAATCCAACTTCACTATCTTTCTTGCACCAAAACTTTCGAGCGAAATATATCGTAATCTAATTCAAGTATGATTCAGATGGTACAGAGTGAATAATGTCGTCGTAAAACTTACAAAAGTACCCCAATGCTACATCAATACACAATTTGTCAAGGTGATTCTTCTGTTTCACATTTGATAAAGCAAGCATCCACATATTTTATGTCTCATTGCGAAGGAAAACGATTTAAACACTGCTAACATATCACAAAACTTTCAAACAAACCTCACATTGCATCTAAAAACTATAACGTATTGTAAATTAATCAAGAAAACAGTTTAAATAGAAACCAAAAAACAGTTTTATACAATCATTTCCATACGCGTGCTGCCATCCATACAATGTCGGCCATATTGAAAATTTTTGTATAATAGCTTCCCTGTATCGTCCAGTTAGTTACTATTAACAAATAAACCTCTATCAACGACAAATTACAAAAAGTAAATAAATATTCCGTGTACATAAGACATTACTCTGATAAATGCTTAAAAAATAATCAAGATTCACTCACTCAATCGCACAGTATCCAGTTTGTATTATAAACCATCTACATGTGATTTCTTTGTGTTACAGCAGTCTATATTCACTTGGAACACACGGGATAGATTGAAAACACCTTTTAGCG
This sequence comes from Tridacna gigas, assembly GCA_945859785.2. Taxonomy (NCBI): domain Eukaryota; kingdom Metazoa; phylum Mollusca; class Bivalvia; order Cardiida; family Cardiidae; genus Tridacna; species Tridacna gigas. Next base: position 9,162,470 of record OX244032.2, read on the forward strand.
CTACAAATTTAGCTTAGCAGCTCAATCAACATCCAATTGTTGAAATATATTTGATATATTCGAAATTAACAAATACAGAACAAAACAATGCATGATTTTACGTTTGATAGAAATTGCTATTTACTTACATTTTGCTTGATTATACAGGTTAAAATTTGACTCCAATGGATTACATAGCATTGATAACCGTGTAGTCTATATATTTACAACGTGCGTTAAATCAATTAATACTTGCATTATTTGATGTGCGCTTAATCGTTCGAAATATTTTCTTCAAATTAAGGAACAATACAAGTCTAGATCTACTATGAAATAGTAACTAATGGTATCTCTCAAAGGTTTACTTTGATAAACAAAAACATGGCAGCTGCAACAACTGCTGTTACATAATTGGCATTTAACTCTGCCACTATCAGTCTCAACTGAAATGCTTATGGACGCGATGTAGCTCAAGATCAGACTGATCTTATCTACACGATCCGCTACCTAATGACCCGCACTATTTTTAAATAAACCAAGATCTAGATCTACTACCATTTTGCTTATGGTTAATTTTTCAGACAGTTTTGAAACAACCAGAAATTTTTACAGAAATATGAATTGGGTCTGTTGGAACATGCGAGATATCTTAGATATACCGGTGAGTTCGAGATATAGGATGAACATAACACAAGTGCAGACTATGCCTTTGGAAAAACAGTGCAGCAACAAAATTTTACTTGCACAAGCCAACAGTTGTTGCACTGCATTTCGGGAGGTCCTAAGCAAATATTCAGATCTGAGGTAAGTATACAACAGCTGTCAGTAAGCCATGCTTGTTCAAAAGGGGGAATTTAAAAAGCATCTGCAAAAAGTATAGACTCAAGATAGCACGCGCAGTCCACGGACTGAGTTGAAAACTTTTTTATGGCTACTTGGACGTTTTCTACATGTTCAGGGACCATTCGACCACATGACTCAGTAGGTTGTTAGGCAAAATGAATTCTATGGGTCCATAATTATCTCTACAAGTATGTGATGAATTGCTTAGTATAATGCGTCTGAGAGATGCATTAAACCCCTTTTTCACAGAGCATGGTACTATAATTATTCATCCTTAAATTGTTTGACTTTTTTTTTTAAACCCTCGCCTGGCCCTAAACACCATTGCAGCAAAGGACTTTAAAAACTTCTTTGTAAAATAGCCCTGTCTAGACTAATCAACATCGATTAACCCTGGCCATGCCGTTTGAAAAGGGGCTTAATGCATCTGCGAAAAGTATCGACTCAGGTCAGCCCTGTGCAGTCCGCGCAGACTGACCTCAGCCGAAACTCTTCGCTATAGGTCAATTTTCTGTATGTCAAAGGATCAGTCTACCTTATGATACAGTCGGTTGTTAGACAAAATGGTTTAATGGATTCATAATTATATAATGACTTGCTTGGTAAACTAGTAATGCATCACGGAGGTGCATTAAGCACCCTTTTGCCCTGGCATGGCTCATATAGTTGTGAAAGGCGCCATATAAGGGTTAACCCTTTCCCAAACAAACCCTGGTTTTCACGTGTCTGCAGTACAGGTCTTTTGAAAACACTATGGGAAAAGGAGAAATTGCTCGTAACGAGCAATTTCTCCTTTTCCCACAGTGTTTTCTACCCTTTTTGAGAACTTTCTGCCATTTTCATCAAATTTAAAATTGTCGTCTGCAGACTCTTCCAATTTGGACCAGTCCAAAATTTGTCATTTGGGAAAGGGTTAAGGTGTTAAATATGTGAATATATAGCCTACATGTATTTGGAATTATTGTCTCATGTTTTATCAATGTCTTTTGAAAGTAACTGGTTTCGATAACACCCAGAATCCCACTGGGCCTACATGTTTAACTTACAAGTTCCTGAAAAATGAATGCAGCAGGCAGGACATTGGTAGGAAGAGGGGTATATAAGTCAACATAAATTTATTTAGGTTAGATACGAGAATTTATGTGGAAACATTACATTTGTCTTTCTATCACTGGTCTTGAAAGTGACGTTCTCGATTTTACCCAGAATCCTACTGAATCTACATGTTTCAAAACTTCCTGAAAAATAACTGTAACAGATGACGTTTTATTCGTCTTTGTAAAGTTAAGATATAATCAATGTAAATTCATTTCAGTAAAATTCGTGAATCCATGTGGAAACCTTAAATTTGTCCTTCTATCATTGTTTCAAGTGACCTCGATTTTACCCAGAATCTTACTGAATCTACACGTTTCATAACTTCCTGAAAAAATAACTGCAGCAGACGACATTGAAATCTTCTTTTTAGAATACGGATATGATCAACATAAATTTATTTGGAACGGTTAAATGGGTGAATTCACGTGGAAACGTCAAATTTGTCTCTCTGTCACTGTTTCAAGTGACCTCATTTTACCCAGAATCCCACTAGGTCTACGTGTTAAGTTACAACTTCCTTAACACTTTACCAAACAATCACGAGTTTTAACGACAAAAAAAGGCTTGAAAATATTGTGAGAAAAGGTGGTAACCAGAATTTTCTCCTTTTCACACAATATTCTGCACTTCAAAAATCAAATTTCAGTTTTTGAGTCAAATTTATTTTGTCGTCTGCAAATACTTTGAAATTGGAGCAGACGACATGAACAAATTTCTTGTAAAATAAACATAATCAACATTTATTTGGGTTAAAATTGATGAATAAATATTTTACGGAAACATTGAATTCCTTCTACCAACTTTTCAAGTGACCTTTTCGATTTTACCCACAATCCTAGTAGGCCTACGTGTTAAACTCTTCACCATACCACATTTCAGACTGTCCCAAAATGAAAACACCTGCAGATGGCTCAATAAATGAAGGTGGAGGAATGTGTCTTTGAATGTAAAAAAGCATTATGAGACTGAAGGATAAAATCCCGGTTATCAGTATTTTCTCCCTTTCCAGCGATGTTTTCAAAAACTTCTACCTCAAGTTGGCTAAAACACAGGATTAATCATAACTTCATAACTGCTGCAGACGATCCTGAAAACATCCTTGTTAAGGAGGGGGGGGGGATGACCTACGTTCGGTTAAATTTACATGAATCATGCTCTGGGAAAAGGGGGCTTAATGCGTCGCCGTAATGCATGGTACTAATTATGCTACGACATAATCAGAATCTAAAATAATCACATTTTTAACCATGGGGTAGACAAATTCTTTGGACATACAGTAAATTGATCAATAGCGGCCCAGGTCTCGATATTTTTCGCTGATGCATTCAGCCCCCTTTTAACAGAGCATGGCCCATATGAGTTATGCTCTGTGAAAAGGGGTATAATGCATTTGCAAAGCGTATCGACAGAGGTCAGCCTGCGCAGGCTGACCTGAGTCGAAACTTTTTGCTGCTGGTCAGTTTTCTGCATGTCAAAGGACCAGTCTACCCCATGATTAAGTCGGTTAATGGACAAAATTGATTTTATGGACCGACAATTATGTGATGACTTGCTTAGAATCATGCATCACGGGGAAGCATTGAATCCGGTTTTGCCATAGCATGGCTCATGATAGGCCATGCCCTCTCAATAGCCGGAGGGGGGGAGTTTAATGCATCTCCATGATGCATCGTGCCGAGCAAGTCATCACAAAAAATCCGAAAGATCTATTTTGTCTAACGACCGACTGAATCATGAGGTAGACTGGTCCTTTGGCATACAGAAAACTTAACGACAGCAAAAAAATGTGCAGGCTGACATGTGTCGGAACTCTTTGCAGATGCAATAAAACCCCTTTTCACAGAGCGTGAATCATATAGATCTATAGAAATATTGTTTATTTTTCAGTCGTCCTTTCAAGACTCCTTTTCGATATTACCCAGAATCCAACTGGGTCCACTTCCACTTCCTGTCACATCTCTACGACTTTGGAAACATTCGTTGTAAAATTTGGATTATAACGTCAACAGTTACTTGGATTTAATGAACAGATCTTTATCTAATTTTGTAAAAGGAAACATCGTTTGTCATAGTACCCAGGTTTGTTGTGACCTTTCTGATAACACCAAGCGTCCTACTGGGTCTTCAGGACTAACTCCTAAAGAGCCTCCCGAATCATAACTCCAACAGACGACTTCTTAACCCTTTACCAAACAAACCCGAGTTTTAATGACCCTAGAAGAATATGCTTTTGAAAACATTGTTGGAAAGGAGAAAATGCTGGTAACCAGCATTTTTTCCTTTACCACATCGTTTTCTACCCTACCGAAGATACGCCTATCGTTTTAGCTACATTTAATTTGTCGTCTGCAGATGCGTTCAGTTTTGTCTAGTCCAAAATTTTGTCATTTGGTATTGAAAGAGTTCAACCAACAGATGTACTTGTAAAGTAAAAATGATTTCACGAATCACAGTTTCATTCATGAATACATGTAGACATGGTCGACATTAGAAACGTGAACAGTGCTATGTACGAGTAGGTTCACATCTAATTTCTCATTACAAAAATAATCGTCTGCAATTAGACCAGTAATTAATATGGTTAACTGCCGTACATTGATAGTTTGAACTGATTTACCGAGCTTTTTTCGATTTATAGATAGCTAAATGTAAAAAATTTGTACAACTACTTTACAATCGAAGTCAACGGGTGGGGTTCATGCAAGCTTACTTTAGCTGTAAATGTATTTATAAAGATACGTAGATCTACACTTTTATGTTGCAAGGCTTGTATAACGTGTAAGATGTACTCGCCCCCTGTTGGATAACAATATCGAACCGTCAAGTCTATTAATATAGGTTCCTTATATATTACACAATAGAGCTAGCTACATGTATATGAGTCATGCTCTGGCAAAAGGGGGCTTAATGCTTCTCTGTGATGCATGATACCAAGCAAGACATCACATAATTATGAATCCACAATAGCCACTTTTTTTTTTTTTTTTTTTAAACCGGTACAATGGTCCTTGGACATGCGGAATTTTGACCAATAACGAAAAGTTTCTGCCCAGGTCAGCCTGCGCGGACTGCGCAGGCTCACCTGAGTCGATACTTTTGGCAGATACATTAAACCCCCTTTTCACATAGCGTGGCCCATATGTTTAGACTTGGCATTTCCGTGTCGATGTAATCTTCGTTAAGATTAAGACAAACTTTCACACTTAAATATTAGTAAGTGTTCAAAGTGAGAGCACGGTGTTCAATTGATGGTCAAGTTCCAGGATGGCAGTATTGACCGGATATTCCAAATGCAGTTCTAATTTTAGATTCCAAAGCTAGCCATCTGATTGGCTGAGACAAAACGTCTCAGCCAATCAGACATGTAGTCTTTGAATTGTCATTATGGTCCCCTAAACTAACAACAAAATACCGGTACAGCCTTTGAAATAAACGAGTCTTGCTCACTTGTAAAGATGTTGGATTGGCAACCTAGAGCACTGGGTTCGATCCTTATGCTAGGCACTGGGTTTTTCATGGGAGCATCCTTGAGTAAGGCACTTGATTGCCCTAAGCCTAATACTTGTGGCCTACGTGAAAAAGTGATCTGCCTCCGCGATATAACTAAAAATAATGTTGAAAGCGGCGTAAAATCACGACGCATTCAATCAATCAGGTAGCTTTTGAAAACAATGTTAAAAGACAGAGGATTATTTTCCACGGGCATTTTCTCCTGTTCCCACAATGATTTGCCTTCCCATTTCCATTTGTTTCCGGCAATCACCCTCTTCACATATCGGTTGCACTCGATTTCCGCACTCATTATATATGTATATAGCATACATGTACGTATGATTTATGCATATGAGCCATGCTCTGGCAAAAAGGGGGCTTAATGCATCCCCGTAATGCATTATACCAAGCAAGACATCACATAAATTAGGGATCCATAAAATCCACTTTGTCTTGGAAGCGACTGAATGACGAGGTAGACTGGTCCTTTGGCATGCAGAAATTTGACCGAAAGCAAAAGGTTTCGGCCCACGTCAGCCTTCGCGGACTGCAGGCTGACCTGGGTCCGTATTCACCAACCATTCTTTAGAATATTTTTGGTCTTGTTCTCCAAAATTTTCCAAATTTGAAAGTAACACACCTTCTGATTGGCTAGACCATTTGGTTAAACCCTGGTCGATACTTTTTGCAGATGCATTAAGCCCCCTTTTCACAGAGCATGGCTCATAATTTTGATCTCGAATCACTGTAACTGATGTTGCAGATGAAACTGATAATTTCCTGGAACATATTAGCAGACGACACCCAACGAGAAAATCCTTGTCGAATAAGGATATATATCATAAATTAAGGTTTAAAACATGAACATAATTGAAAGCATTGTGACAAAAGGGGACATTGCTCGTAACGCGCAACTTCTCCTCTTGCCACAATGCTTTCAAAAATGGTTTGCTACAGGACCAAAAAATGTCGTCTGCCGACCAAAATCATGGCTGTAGCAATTACGTTCTGAAGCTGTCTAAGAACTCAATACCGACTACTTCAGTTTACTTAGCAACATATAAACCACAGAGAAATAGTTTTAGATATATGGTGTGCAACACACGAAAAGGGGCCTTCAGACATATGCGTGAAAGTGTGTCGTCCTAGATCAGCCTGTGCAGTCTGTGACTAATTCGAGACGACACTTCCCGTTTTTTTTTTGCGATTTTCGGTTTCACGAAAGTCTACTGAACGAAAAAATCTTATGTAGTCGTAAAGTGCTGTCTCGGATTAGCCTGCGCGGACTGCGCAGGCTAATCCGGGACAACACTTTACGCAAATGTCCGAAGGCCCCTTTTCGTGAGTTGCGGGCCACATGTGAATCAAGAAGATAATTAGACTCCTAGACTACTTGAGTGGAATATACAGAATCGACATATTTTGACATAATGTACTTTGAAATATATTCCAATTAGATGTATATGGAACCAAGACGCTGACTCGAATCTTGGATTACTTATGTGGAATAATGTATATACAAATCGGCATATTTTGACATAAAGTGCATTGGTACAGGGAATCAGATAGCTGATTCGATTTATAAGCTACTCAGTGAATATGAAATAGACTTAATTTGACATAAAGAGTAATGAAGTGTATTATTTGGTATCAAGTAGCCGATTCGATTGATAAGCTACTTGATGAAAGGCCTAAAACATCGACATATTTGACATAAATTGCAGTGAAGTATATTCCAACGACAGGTACTGGTATAATTTATGGAATCAAGTAGCTGATTGGTTTTGTAAGGTACTCTGACATATTTTAACATAAACTTGTGCAGTGAAATAGAGTCCACATAAATGCGTATGCAACAAGGTAGCTGATTGGATTTGTAAATGACTTGAGCGGAATACGTAAAATCGACGTATTTTGAAAAAGGGTGCAGTGAAATACATGTTTACATATTCCAACTAGACGTATGTAGAATCGAGTAATTATTAGACTCTACTTGTGCGGAATATATAAAAATTGAAATATTTTGACATAAGCTCAGTGAACTATACTCCAAATAGGTATACGGAACAAAGTACCTGATTAAATTTGAAAATTATTTTAGCGGAATATATGAAATCGACGTATTTTGACATTAGGTGCTGTGCAATATATTCCAACTGAGGTATACGGAATCAAGTAGCTGATTACTGATAGACTACTTAAGCGGAATATAGAAAATCGACATATTTTGACATAAAATGCTGCACAATATATTCCATAAAGAGGTAGACGGAATCAAGTAGCTGATATCTGGTGGACTACTTGAACGGAAGATAGAAAATCGACATATTTTGACATAAAGTGCTGTACAATATATTCCATATACATGTAGAGGTATACGGAATCAAGTAGCTGATTTCTGATGGACGACTTGAACGGAATATAGAAAATCGACATATTTTACGTACAATATATTCCATATAGAGGTATACAGAATCAAGTAGCTGATTACTCATAGACTACTTGAGCAGAATATGCAAGATCTCGACATACTTAATGGCGTAAAGTCCTGTGTAATATATTCGATATAGAGGTATACAGAATATAATAGCAACCCCGACATATTCTGACATAAAGTACAATAAAATATATTTCAAATAGAGGGGTATGGAACCAAGTACATGTAGCTTATCAGACTCATTACCCACTCAGGATGGAATAAATAAAATCGAAATATATGTTCATGTGTTTTGAAGTTTATTATGACGCAGTAGTTAACAGTTTGACTGTCGTTTATTTATCGTTGCCACCGGTTGTACACGTTGGCGATGCCGCCAGAAGACTGTCCGTTTTGATATAGGGGATAGTGCAGGATACATGACGAAACCCATATTATGTTACGCCTGGTTCTTTAAAACCCTTTACCACACGACAAAATTTTAGACCAGTTCAAATTGAAAGCATATGCAGACGACAAAATAAATGTGACCGAAAGTTGAAATTTGTTTTGGAAAGGGTAGAAAACATTGTGGAAGAAGGAGAAAATGCTGGTTACCAGCATTTTCTCCTTTTCCCACAATGTTTTCAAAAGGCTTCTTTCTCAGGGTCCTTAAAAGTCGGGATTGTGTGGTAAAGGGTTAACGTGTTCAATGTATAGCACCGTAACGGGGGGACCTAGGTTTAACATCTCACCCGAAAGAGTTTTTAGTAATTTTAGGTGGCCAGCTGTGGGGATCGAACCCACACCTTCAAATGGCCCGAGATTTGACGTTTACAAGTCTCATGTTCTACCATATGAGCTATTGGGGCTGGTGTAACAGTAAACAAACAGCATCTGATCAGATTTGAACGACCCGAGGAAGAAACCTTTTCAAAATATTGTTAAAAAAAAGGAGTTGCTTATAACTATTTCTCCATGGCCACCTGCTGCTTTCCCACTGGTTGGACTCCCAAGCACTTCCCGATGACTGATGCTGGTATTATTCCTCTCTCACACCTGAACACTGTTTGGCGATGTTTATGTGGTAAAGCAGCAAGTGGATCATAAAGAATGCCTTGCTATGTATGGTAAAAGAAACTCTAGGAAAGCATGGATACGTGCACTGGCCGACGCAATGTAACCGAAATGATATTCAAAACCACGTTAACGACCAAAAAGTACAACTAAACAAAAGGCAATGACGAAGAAAATTGTTCGAAGTATCGATGCATTCAGATTGTCGAAATACAAAAAGGTTAGGAATTATCTACCCTCGCCGTGCGATTTTATTAAACGTCACTATTTAGCGACCAAAAACAACCCCCGACATTCTACTAGGGCCGTACTCTCCAACCATTCTCAAGAATATTCTTTGTCTAATAATCATGAAATTTTCTAGATTTGAAAGTAACGTAACTTCTGATTGGCTAAACCGAATAGTTTAGCCAATCAGAAGTTGTGTTACTTTCAAATTAAGAAATTTCTCCCGCACAAGCCTAAGAATTTTCTTAATATTGGTTGGTGTATACTGACCTAGTCTATCCTGTCAAAGACAATTCTACCATTTGGTCCGTACCGTTACTTAATTTGTCCTCTCCCACTGCAAGTGGTTTTAAATTGGACGAGTCTAAAATTTGGTCGTCTGGCGAGGAATTGACATACATATTTCAACTGCGCGTCTTGACAATCGAGATTCTGTTTGCGGTTATTTGTCTTAGCGTGAAAACTAGTTTCATAAACCGGATATGACACGAGGAAGTAGGTCGTATGGGAAGTAAATTATATAAATGAGCCATGCTCTGGCAAAAGGGGACTTATTGCATCTCCGTGATGCATGATACCAAGCAAGTCATCACATAATAATGGGTCCGTGAAGTCCATCTCGTCTAACAACCGACCGCCACTAAATCAAATTCATTACATATGACAAACTGGGCAACAAGAGGGCCATGATGGCCCTGTATTGTTGCACTGCCTCATAAATACATACCAAAACCAGGTGCGTACGCTGGAATGTATAAAGGAAGCCCAATTTATTCTAAATTATCTTCGTTTCTTTCGTCGTTTTTACTCTAGCAAGACAAATGTTAGCATCATATAGAGCCAAGCATAACTGTCAATGTTTTAGATCATGTAAATCAAGGTCAGACTGCATATTGCAGCCAGTGAAGATCAAGATCAAACTGCACATAACATGCAGTCTGATTTTTTATCCACATTGCCCTGTATTAAGTTTCTATTTTCTGGCAAAAGAAATTTTAAAATTTAGATGATTTGGTCTCTTTTCCCATTTGAGAAAGCGTGTTTGGTTTAATTGATGTTTTGATGGCTGATGTTTAATGTTGAAACCAGGGCTTCCAAGCGTTCTCCTGGCTACGGGTCTGCAAACATTACAGTTCTAGGCCAAATGGTTTCAAGCAAGAAGATTTTCAAAGTTTTCTCTATAAAAGCCCATGTGAAAGTTGTGCCCCCTATGGCGAGATTTTTAACCACATAATTTACTTGAATCCTGGTAGAGGTCCACAAGATAAAGCAACAGAACAAATAATACAGGTCTAGGCCATATGGCTGTAAACAAGAAGATTTCCAAAATTTGCTCACTATATAAAGGCCCTGTAAAACATGTGACTCAAAGGCAGGAGCACTTTTGATCCCAGGGCTAAATTTTGTAAAAGAATTCATCTTATGAAAACACTGTAGGAAAAAGAAACAAGAACATCGCATGTGGTTGCCAACGTTCAGTTGCAGTTACTTTAAGTGAAAACTCAGTCAAAAAAGGAAGCATAACTGTGTCAAAAATATTTGGATGGTTAGCTGCCCCGGATGGATGGGTCCCCCTTTTGATAGTTAACAGCTAGTCCAAGTTTGATCGTTGGTAATGACAAAGACATTATAAAATGTTGAAGTTTCTGAAAATATTAAGTTGAAGAAGGGAGATAACTGTGTCAAAATCCTGATGGTTACCTACCCCGTTGTATGGGTGCCCCTTTTGATAGTTAACAACTAGTACCAGTTTAAAGTAAATATCTTCAGTAATGACAGAGATATTATAAAATCTTTCAAAGATCTTTCACAACAATGACGCAGATGACGCTATGACAACCTCGATGTTTTCTTCAAAAACAGCCAAGCTAAATATGCTGGTAATCAGCACTTTCTAAATCGAATTCAAGCATTTGAGCCACATTTGTCATCTGCAACTGCTTTTGATTTGGCTAAGTCTAAAATTTAGTTGTTTTGTAAAGAGTTCATTTGAAGCAAACACGAGGACTAATCCAGATGAGAATTAGACAATGATTCAAGGAGGATAATCACTTCAGCCATGCTCTGATAAAAGGGTGCTTAATGCATCTCCATGATGCATTATACCAAGCGAGTAATCACATAAATAACATAACATTCATCTGGATCTGGGGGTAGAATGGTCCTTTGACAAACTGACAATTAACCAATGGCAAAAAGATTCGACCCATGTCAGCCTGTGCGGATTGTGCAGCCTGACATGGGTTGATACTTTTTGCAGATGCATTATGCCCCCTTTTCACAGAGCATGATTCAATTGCTTTTCTTTTCCTTTCATGGTAGAGAATAGTAAATCTATATTTCTTTTGTCTTCATAAAAAGTACATATGGACAAAGGCCTTCAAATTTGTTATTTTTTTAATTTCATTCCACAAGCATATGGATAGGATGACAAAAAAAAAAAAATAAACATTGACTTGAATTGCTTTCACTGCATTGGAAATCAGCCTTTGCCAGCCACATCTTCAGGTTGTATTGTAGTGAAGTATTCATCTGTAGGGTCAGTCTGATGTACCTTGTCTGGCTTACGCTGGTGAAATGCATACTTTGCTTGTACTCTGTTGAGATATTTATTGGAGCTTTGTTTCTTCAACAATCTGCGATGCTGTAAAAGTAGAAAAAAGAAACAAGTAAAATATCTTGTAAGAAAAAGAATGTCTTTGGAAAAATCTAAGATACATTTTTCCCATGATTTTTTTGTTAACCCTTTCCCAAACAAGCCCTGGTTTTCACGTGTCTGCGGTACAAGTCTTTTGAAAACACTGTGGGAAAAGGAGAAATTGCTCATAACGAGCAATTTCTCCTTTTCCCACAGTGTTTTCTACCCTTTTGGAGAACTTTCTGTCATTTTCATCAAATTTAAAATTGTTGTCTGCAAACTCTTTCAATTTGGACCAGTCTAAAATTCATTGTTTGGGAAAAGGTTAACATAATACCTCCTGAAACAAATTTGCAGCAGGCCTCTTCCATGAGATCCATATAAGGTATGGACTATCAAATCAAACATAAGAAACAAAATCTGCATTATACCGTAGATCCATATCTCAATTATCACAAACACACTCTTGAAAAACTTACCTCATTTGGTGAGACATACTGAGAGTTAACATACAGCGTGGGCCCTCCAAAACTGCCTTCAAACATTTTGATAGGGTTTAATACAAATCTAGGTCCTGCAAAGATATTTGATGTATCATCGTACAGCATTATAATAATTGTCAAGTATGAACAGTCCAGGAAAAAAGATAAGCTTTAGAGTGCCAAATGAATGAAATGATTGATTAATTGATTGATTGATTGAATGGCTTTCAACAATATTTCAGTCATATCACGGCGACAGTTCACATATTCATGTATTTCCTAGGTTTCACCAGTATTAGGCTAGGGCTCTGAAGTGTCTCGCCCAAAGACACTCCCATGAGAAACCGAGTGTATCCAGTGAGGCTCAAATTTGCAGACGACAAAATAAATGTGACTAAAAACTGAAATTTGTTTGGGAAGGGTAGAAAGCATTGTGGAAAAAGGAGAAAATGCTGGTTACCGACATTTTCTCCTTTTCCAACAATGTTTTCTACAGCCCTCTTCATCAAGGTCATTAACCCTTTACCACATAATTCCGACTTTTAATGACCCTGAGGAAGAAGCCTTTTGAAAACATTGTGGGAAAAGGAGAAAATGCTGGTAACCGCATTTTCTCCTTTTCCCACAATGTTTTCAACTCATCCAAAAAACAAATTCAATTTTTGATTCACATTTATTTTGTCGTCTACAAAAGCTTTTAATTTGGACCAGTCTAAAACTTCATTGTTTGATAAAGGATTAAAACATAGGACTGTGTGGTGAAGAGTTAAGTGAAAAACAAGTCCTGTTTACCTATTTCTGCTAAAGAGCCATCTTCTTCCAATATTTGATAGTTCCTAAACCAGATCCGATTATCAACAATAGAGAAAGTGAACACATGGTCAAAGAACGGCTGACTTTTGGGGTGGTAGTTGGGGGTTCCAAATATCTAAAAGCAAAGAAATCTGTCATTTCAATGACTAAATAAATTTTAACTGTATGCATGATAAGGGTGATATCAGGTTGATTTGCTGACAGTGGAGATCAAGATCAGATTGCATGGAACATGCAGTCTGATCACTGATCCACACTGTCTGATATTTTGAGACATATTTTGGTCAAAACAGCCCAGAAGGCTACATGTGTGTTTTGTCTAATCGCTGAAAATATATAATTCATGCTCTGTGAGGATGGGGTTGGGTTTAATGAATCTGCAAAAAGTATCGACCTATATGAGACTGTACTTTCCTTGCAGGCTGACTTAGGTCAATTTTTTTTTTAATTATTTGTAAACTTTTCTTCCTGTCCAAGAACCATTCTACCTTATAATTCAGTCTGGTTACCAGCATTTTCTCCTTTTTCCACAATGTATTTGGAAGGTTTCTTTCCCAGGCTCATTTAACTCTTTACCAAATGACAAATTAAGTGTAGCTTAAATAGTAATTTATGTATTGGACAGAGCAGAAAACATTATGGGAAAAGGAAAAAATGCTGGTTACCAGCATTTTCTCCTTTTCCCACAATGTTTTCAAAAGGCTTCTTTCTCAGGGTCATTAAAAGTCAGGATTGTGTGGTAATGGGTTAAACCCTGGCTTGTTTGGTAAAGGGTTAAAAGAATATGCTCCACTCAATCATTTGTTTGTGAACACCAATTCAAGTAACAAGGTCTTTCTACTGATTACCAAGAACATTGACTGGAAGATTGATTGTAAGGAGTTTAACACCATTTTCAACAATATTTCAATTATATTGCAGCAGCCAGTGCACCTATCCATGCTTTCCTGGAGTTTCTATTACCAGTACTTTGCACAATATACTTCTAAAGTCATCGGCTGCTTTCATACATAACCACTGTCAACATATTGACAGGTGGTTAGAGGGGAATGAATCTTGTTGAAACAAATATCATCACACTCAGAAAGAAATTTGCCCAGCTAGGGATTTGAACCTGTGACCCCCCCCCCCCCCCCCAAGTTCTTAAGTCCTGTGTGCTACCAACTGCACAACTAGGGCTCGTCCAAGAACATAGATTTAAGTGAAGAACAACAGAAATACACTGTATTTACAAGACAAACTGCTTGTTTCTTTACGAACTCATGCAAAGAACTTTTTTTCAACTTGCAGCAGACCACCAACAATTGCCTCAATATTTTCACATAAAACTCATATTCATGTATAGAAGCTATATGAGCCATGCTCTGTAAAAAAGGAGGCTTAATGCATCTACAAAAAGTATCAACCCAGGTCAGCCTACGCAGTCAGCGCAGGTTGACCTGGGCTGGACAGTTTTGCTATTGGTCCATTTTCTGCTATTCAAAGAACCAACCTGCCTCATGATTCAATTGGTTGTTACATAAAATGGACTTCATGGATTCATAGTTATATGATGACTTACTTGGTATCATGCATCGCGGAGATGCATTAATCCCCCTCTTGCCAAATCATGTCTCATATGTATATTGATGCTCCATAAACACAATAATAGTTGACAGTTTTCTGCTGCAAATTTTTCTCAAGGGGTAACAAATTTACTTACAATCAATAGTGTTAAAAACGAAATTTTGTTAACATCCTACAATACCTGAATAAATAGCTCCTTCATAAGTTTCCAATGAACATGTTCATCAAAGGTCTAGAGAAAACAAAACACAAAAACATAAAATGATTAAAAAGTCTTACTTTTCCTAATGATTTGTACAAAACAAGAAGCAAACTACTTGCAATTTAACCATCACTCCAGGTTTGATTGTATAGATTTCATGTCATTTTCAACAGTATAATTTTGTGAGTTTTTTAGGTGAAACCAGTGCACATGTCCATATATTTCTAGTGTTTCTTTAGCCCTTAAAGCCCTGGAACTGACTTAAATTACAAACAGTGTAGATCACAATCAGACTGCACAGAATGTGCAATCTGATCTTGTATATATACTATCTGCCACTATGTTACATATTCTAATGGTAACAAACTTGAATTAGCAATATTTCAGGCTGTGTTTCCTATTTAAAAAGGTCCAAAACATTAATTCAGCATTTTAAGGGTTAACCAGCACCAATCACAACACTCTAAGCCTGTGGCTGCTCCCCTAGTGGTTGCTTCCCCTATAAGCATTGAGAGACATATTAACCTTATCAGAAAGACTTTCAGCAATCTTCAAAGAAATAATAGCCAAGCTCCCAGGCCCTGGGTTTACTTTTATTGGGCCCTGATGTAAACATAAATTATGTGAGAGATTTAAAAACAATCAATTTTGGGAAAAGGTACTTGTTATTATTCTCTTTATACATTTCAAAAAATTATGGCAAAAAGACAAACTGTCCATATGGATGAACAATATCTTTCTTTTGCCACAATGTTTTCAATAATGATCTGGTGCTAGGCATTTGAATTGGAGTTTAACTCAGTTTTAACAGCTTAGGTCAAACCATGGCAGTCAGTGCACCTACGCATATGTTTCCTGGCTTTCTCACAGTATTAACACAACTTTCTTTCCAATCCACTAACTACTTTTCCCAAATGAATCGGAGGTGGGAAGAGAAAAATCGCCCCAATAGAAAATTTGCCTCAACCAGGTAACGAACTTGCAACCACAAGGTCATGAGTCAGATAAACTAGCCACTGAGCTACCGGCCATGCTGCTGCTGCTAGACAAACAAAACTATCTGTAGCTGGCAATATACCCTTACTTACAAAACTTGCAATTCTATCTAGAAAATTAACCCTTTACCAAACAATCTCCTGTTTAAACATTTCTGAGAAATACTGATTTAGAAAACATTTTGGTAAAAGGAGAAAAAGCATTTTCTTCCTTTTTCACTGTTTTCATTCCTTTCAAAGACAAAAGCCATCATGTGAGACAAATCAAAGCTGTCACCTTACAATTCAATCATTCTATCATTTTGTCATCTAAAAATGAGTTAAAGCACATCATGCTGAGTCCAGAACCTTTGTTGTCGATCATACCAAGCTTTCTGATGTTCTATTGTCAACCAATAATACATGTAGGTATATTATATTGACTGTGCTACCTGGGACTGTATTCAACAGTCATTCTAAACTGCATTCTTAGTCTATTTCTACATTTAGAAATTACATGCAACACAATTTCTGCTTGGCTAAATCATTTGGCTTAGCTAATCTGAATCTGTGTTATTTGAAATGTGAACAAATTCTTAAGAATTAGACGAAAGATGTCAATAAGAATGGTTGGTGAATACAGGACTAGGGTCCCTTTAACTCTTTATCACGCAATCCCAAGTTTTAACGATCCTGAGAAAGAGGCCTTTAGAAAAAATTGTGGGAAAAGGAGAAAATGCTGGTAACCAGCATTTTCTCCTTTTTCCACAATGTTTTCTATCCTTCCCAAAACAAATTTCAATTTTTGGGTCACCTTTATTTTGTCATCTGCAAATGCTTTCACTTTGGAGTACTCTAAAATTTTGTCATTTGGTAAAGAGTTAATAGGCACATAAAACACAACATGTAAGAGGTCAACAATTTTCATTACACCTGTACTAGAATAATTTAAAAAGGAGTAGGTGTTTTTTACTCTTTGTAAGGCAATGAAATCTTACAGTTGTCAAAACTGAAAGCATTTAAAGAGGACAAATTAAATGTGGCCCAAATAATGTGGTATATCTTTGAAAGGGTAGAAAACATCGAGGGTAACAGGTAAAAATGCAGGTTACCGGCCTTTTCTGTTTTTCCTGCAGCGTTAAAAGATGGATTGTTTTGGTAAAGAGTTCACTTTTGATTGCTCTTTTACTCCCAATGCCTTTTTCTATTCTTTACCATACGCCAAATTTTTATACTCATTGAATTTCAAAGCAAGTTATGCGTAACTTAAATGATGGAATTAGTCTTTGAATATTGTGGGAAAAAAAGGCCAAATTTGACCCCAGGGCTATAATTTGAAGAGTTTTTGTAGATGTCTATTAGATGAAGCTACATGCCAAATTTGATAGCCCCAGCCCATATGGTTTAGAACAAAAGATATTTATAGTTTTCACTATATAAACCTATGTAAAACTCGAGGACCCTGGAGCGGGGCCAATTTTGACCCTGGGGCTATAATTTGACGAGTTTTTGTAGAGGTCTATTAGATGAAGCTATATGCCAAATTTGATAGCCCTAGGCCATATGGTTTAGAACAAGAAGATATTTAAAATTTTCACTATATAAACCGATGTAAAACTTGTGACCCCCGGGGCGGGGCCAGTTTGACCCACGGCTATAATTTGAAAAGTTTTTGTAGACATTTATTAGATGAAGGTACATGCCAAATTTGGTAACCCTAGGCCTTATGGTTTTCGACAAGAAGATTTTTAAAGACTGCCACGGCAACCGCAGTTTTGATAGGAATCAAATTCTTTGAAGAGTTTCTGAAGAGGACCATGCCAGGATCATTTCTGTGAAGTTTCTTTAAAATCCGATGGGTAGTTCCAGAGAAGATGTTTGAAATAAAAGTTAGCACACAATAGACACAAGGCAATAACATAAGGCTGCTGGCCTTTGGCCAGTGGAGCTAAAAACAGGATTATTTGGTAAAGGGTTAAAACATACCTTATCAAAGGACAAAAATGGCCTTGACCCCTTTAAACAGTTTCCTGTCATCTTTAACTCTGACATGGTGTGAACTGAAAGAAATTTAACTTTTTAATAAACTAATTTTTTCCATTTTTGTTTGTAGCTTTTGTTCCCGATCTTCATTATTGAAGCCATTTAATACTAGTATATAACCTTTTTACCATACAACAAAAGCTTATACTCTTCCAAATTGATAGCATATGCAGACAAAAATTTAAAAGTGACTCAAATGATGTGATTCATCTACTAAAGGTTAGAAAACATTGTGACAAAAAGAGAAAATGCCGGTAGCCAGCCTATTCTCCTCTTCCCACAACGTTTTCTACAATTTAACAGACTATTCCAACATTTGAGCATTATTAAAAATGTTGTCTGCAAAAGCTTTCAAATGTCTAAAATTTTGTTATCTGGTATAGAGTTAAAACCCAAATGAACACCTTTTTTACATGTGCATAGATCTCATAGATCTCAATCTCAGCTAAGTTATATTTCAGGAACAACAAAGGTATCCCATATGGATGCCAATGCTCAGCTGTGAATGCTTTTTCAGTGAAGACTTTAAGTCAAAAAAGGTTTAAAACTGTGTCAAAAATGAGTTGAGTTTACTGCCTTTAAACTAGGTCAAGCTTAAAATCAATATCTTCAGTAACAATAATTTATGAGGAAATGCCACATAGCCTTCCCATCGAGATGACACAAAAGGAAGTTGACGCAGACAACAGGGCTGTGACAATACCTAGATCTTTTCTTCTGACACAGCAGAGTTAATAATAAGAATTTACTCACTGTTTTCCATTAAAAATTTCGCTGATGGACCTTTGGGACAGTTTGATACCCTGAAACAATACAGTAATTTATTACCTCTTTCAGAAAACTTTTTTGTACTAATCCTTTACAAAACAATCCCTTGTTTTAATGACATTAAAGAAAAAGACTTTTGAAAACCAGCATTGTATTCTTTTCCCACAATGTTTTCCATCCTTTGAAAGACATATCTTATCACTTCAGCCACATATGAGTTGTCATCTGCAGATGCTTTCAGTTTTAGAGAGTCCAAAATTTGTTGTTTCAGAAAGGGCTACATCAAGTCAATTTTGTTATTTTGTATTGGAGTTTAACACTATCTTAACAGTTTAGGTCATATCACAGTCAGTGCACTTACATATGTGTTTCCAAGCTTTCTCACAATGGTCTTGACATAACTTTCTTTCCAAGCCACTGATTACCGGTAGTTTTCTCACATGCATCAGAGGTCAGAGGTGAAAAATCTCTTGAAAGAAAGTTTGCCTCAACCAAGTATCGAACTCGCAACCACGAGGTCACTAGTCAGATACATTATACATTGAGCCACCCAGCTGAATTAAATTAGACCTGACCAATGCTTAAAAACACACGTAAAAAAAAAATATTCCTAAGGACAAACAACTTCTCCTGCCACGATGCATTTGCATGTATGCATTATTAACCATTTACCAAACGACAAAGTTTGGACTGGTCCAAATTGAAAGAGTTTGCAGACGACAATTTTAAATTTGATGAAAATGGCAGAAAGTTATCAAAAAGGGTAGAAAACACTGTGGGAAAAGGAGAAATTGCTCATTACAAGCAATTTCTCCTTTTCCCACAGTGTTTTCAAAAGACTTGTACTGCAGACACGTGAAAACTAGGGCTTGTTTGGGAAAGGGTTAAACCTAAATACAGGTTGATTATTTTTTTCCCACAAGGATTTTTTCACAGTTGTCTGCCACATTACAGGGGGTACTGTGGTAAAGAGTAAACTGAAAATAATATAATAAATTACAAAATGATTACTTTATATAATCCCTTTGCCACGCAACAAAATTTTACAGTGGCCAAATTGAAAGCAGTTGCAGACGTCAAACACATCTAAAATGATTGTTTTAGGATTTTGCTTTGAATGACTAGAAAACATTACCAGCATTTTCTCTTTTTCCCACTTTGTTTTCAAAGCTTTTTTCCTATGATCATTAGAAGATGGGATAGTGTGGGAAAGGGTTACCTACACGAATCTTGACAAAAATGTCATACAGAAAGTTTCTTCACATTTAGTTGAAGTAATGTGCAAAATCAACTTGCTTTACACAAGAAAGTTAGGGGAAAAAAAAAAACATTTTGAAGTAGGCATACATGTACACAGCATTATATAAGTCATGCTCTGTGAAAAGGGGGTTTAATGCATCTTTTAAAAACTACTAAAAGTATGGACTCCATTCAGCCTGTGCAGTCTGCGCAGGCTGATCTGGGTCAAAACTTTTTGCTATTGGTAAATTTTCTGCATTTCATAGGAATATTCTACATCATAATTCAGCCAGTTTGAAGACAAACAGATCCATATCGTGTGACAAATTCTTTGGTAATACTAGTACATTTTCCCCATTTCAGTTCTTTAACCCTTTACCAAACAATCCTGAGTTTTAACGACCTTGAGAAAGAAGGCTTTTGAAAACATTGTGGGAAAAGGAGAAAATGCTGGTAAGCAGCATTTTCTCCTTTTTCCACAATGTTTTCTACCTATACAAGGACAATGACTATCATTTGGAAAGCATTTGAACTGTTGTCTGTAAATTTCCTGAAAATGGACAAGTCTAAAACTTTGCTGTGAGGTGAATTGTTAACCCTGCACTAACATGATTTTAAAGGTTTTTTTTTTTTCTCTCCCATCTGATAAAGGACCTATACATTGCAATATTATGGCAATTTCAGCAGAACCCTCTTACAAGAAAGCAGCCAGTGTAGATCAAGAGAAGACTGCATGTTTTGTGCAGAGTGATTTTGGCTTACAATGTCTGCAAAGCAAAACAGGTTGTGAGTTCAGGTTAACCCTTCAGCAGAAGAGGCCATTACAGATCTTTCCATATTTGCAGACAACAAATCAAATGTTGCTCAAATGATCATTTATCTCTCAAAGGTTTGAAAATGTTGGCCACCATTTTCTCCTTTTGCCACACTGTTTCTGAAAGCTTTCTTCCCCAGGGTCATAAAAACACATGATCTTTCAGTACAGGGTTAACCCTTTCCCAAACGACAAATTTTAGACTGGTCCAGATTGAAAGAGTTTGCAGACGACAATTTTAAATTTGATGAAAATGGCAGAAAGTTCTCAAAAAGGGTAGAAAACACTGTGGGAAAAGGAGAAATTGCTCGTTACGAGCAATCTCCTTTTCCCACAGTGTTTTCAAAAGACTTGTACTGCAGACATGTGAAAACCAGGGCTTGTTTGGGAAAGGGTTAATCAATTTAGTGTCCAAACAATGAATACAACATACAAGTAACAAAACAATGGCTTACCACATGTACAAATCTTTCTTCTTCTTGGCCTCAAAGAATACACATTTATTGCAGTTTTTCATTTCACAAATCTACAATGAAAATGTAAACACATATTTCTTGAACTCTCTAACAGACAGAATTCTACACTAGTAAATACTGAAAGCATTTGCAGATGACAAACTCAACATTGTACAAATGATAAGATTTTTCTTTGAAAAGGTAGAACATAGTGGGAAAAGGAGAAAATGCTGCTTACCAGCATTTTCTCCCTTTCCAGTTATATTTTCTACAGCCTTCTTTCTTAGTGTTGTTGAGACTCAGGCTTGGGTGGAAAAGGGTTAAACAGACTTTAACCTGGTATGATGCAATTTTTGTGTATTAAAAAATCAATATTTCCAAAAAATTGTACATGTTTTCACCCTTCACCACACAATCCTGACTTTTAACAACCCTGATATAGATGGCTTTTGGAAACATTGTGGGAAAGGGAGGAAATGCTGGTAACCAATGTTATCTTCCCTATCAAAGAAAGAAATCACCATTTGAGCTGCAGTTTATATGTTGTCTGCAAATGCTTTCAATTTGGTCAAGTCCAAAATTTTGTTGTTTGGTAAAGAGTCAAGTCTGTATCAAGAGACAAAATTATAGACCTAATCAAATTGAAAGCATTTGCAGACAACAAAATCAGTTTAATTCAGATGAGATTTTTTTTTTTTTGTTTGAAATTATAGAAAGCATTGTGGAAAAAGGAGAAAATGCTGAAGTATGGCATTTCCTTCTTTTCCTACAATTTTTTTCAAAGTGTTCTTCAGGATCATTAACTCTGTACCACATTATCATGAGTTTTAAAGAGGTTGAGGATACAGGCTTTTGAAAACTGAAAGAAAAGGAATCCCTGCTTTTGCATTAGAACCAAACTTTTAACCTTTAGAAACACACAGTTTTACTACTTATTTGGTTGTGAAAGGGTTCAGAATGCAGAAAGAGTGGCAAAAATTGTAGCAAAATGACAAAAAAAAATACTAAAGGTCTTAATAAACAAGAGGGCCATGATGGCCCTGGAGTCGCTCACCTGAGCCTTTTGACCAAGCACAACCAATTTCCAACGTCTTGTGAGATATATGTATTACCAAACAATAAAATTTTAAATTCATCAGTCTGAACCTTATGCATAAAACAAATAATATGTGGATCAAGCTGTGGAATTGGTCTCTCAAAGGGGTAGAAAACATTGTGAAAAAGGGAAAAAATGCTGGATACTTGCATTTTCTCATTTTCAAACAGTGTTTTCAAAAGGCTTCTTTCTGAGAGTCATTCGTACACTAGGTTTTTCTAAGATTTGACCTAGTGACCTAGTTTTTCAGCCAACATGACACATTTTCAAACTGGTCCAAGATATCATCAGGACAAACATTCTTACCAAATTTCAAGAGTATTGGAATGAAAATGTGGCCTCTACAGCATACACAAGGTTTTTCTAAGATCTGACCTAATGACCTAGATTTTGACCCAACATGACCCATTTTCAAATTCATCCAAGATATTACCAAGGCAAACATTCTGAGCAACTTTAAAAGAGTATTGAACAAAAGATGTGGCCACAACAGTGTACACATGGTTTTTCTAAGATTTGACCTAGTGACCTAGTTTTTGACCCAACATGACCCATTTTCAAATTCAACTAAGATATCATCGAGACAAACATTCTGACCAACTTTCAAGAGTATCAGACAGAAAATGTGGCTTCTGGAGCTTACACAAGGTTTTTCTAAGATTTGACCTAGTGACCTAGTTTTTCACCCGACATGACCTATTTTCAAACTAGTCAGAGATATTATCAAGGCAAACATTCTGACCAACTTTCAAGAGTACTGGACAGAAAATATGGCCTCTAGAGCATACACAATGTTTTTCTTAGATTTGACCTGGTGACTTAGTTTTTGACCCAATATGGCACATTTTTGTACTATTTCAAGATATAATCAAGACAAACATTCTGGTCATTTTTCAAGAGTATTGGACTGAAAATGTGGCCTCTATGGTGTACAAAAGGTTTTTCTAAGATTTGACCTACTGACCTAGTTTTTGACCCCACACGACCCAATTTCAAACTTGTCTGAGATTTTATCAAGACAAACATTCTGACCATCTTTCATGAGGATTGGATTGAAAATGTGGCCTCTACAGCGTACACAAGGTTTTTCTAAGATTTGACCTAGTGGCCTAGTTTTTGACCCCACATGACCCAATTTGGAACTCGTCTGAGATTTTATCAAGACAAACATTCTGACCAAGTTTCACAAGTATCTGACTGAAACTGTGGCCTCTAGAGCGTACACAAGGTTTTTCTAAGATTTGACCTAGTGACCTAGTTTTTGACCCCACATGACCCAATTTCGAACTCGTCTGAGATTTTATCAAGACAAACATTCTGAACAAGTTTCACAAGTATCTGACTGAAAATGTGGCCTCTACAGCATACACAAGGTTTTACTAAGATTTGACCTAGTGACCTAGTTTTTGACCCCACATGACCCAATTTGAACTCGTTTGAGATTTTATCAAGACAAACATTCTGACCAAGTTTCATGAGGATCGGACTGAAAATGTGGCCTCTAGAGCGTACACAAAGTTTTTCTAAGATTTGACCTAGTGTTTGACCCCACATGACCCAATTTCAAACTCCTCCAAGATTTTATCAAGACAAACATTCTGACCAAATTTCACAAGTATCTGACCGAAAATGTGGCCTCTACAGCGTACACAATGTTTTTTTAAGATTTGACCTAGTGACCTAGTTTTTGACCCAACATGACCCAATTTCGAACTCGTCCGAGATTTTATCAAGACAAACATTCTGACCAAATTTCATGAGGATCGGACTGAAAATGTGGCCTCTAGAGCGTACACAAGGTTTTTCTAAGATTTGACCTAGTGACCTAGTTTTTGACCCCACATGACCCAATTTCAAACTCGTCCAAGATTTTATCAAGACAAACATTCTGACCAAATTTCACAAGTATCTGACCGAAAATGTGGCCTCTAGAGCGTACACAAGGTTTTTCTAAGATTTGACCTAGTGACCTAGTTTTTGACCTCACATGACCCAATTTCGAACTCGTCCGAGATTTTATCCAGACAAACATTCTGACCAAGTTTCATGAGGATTGGACTGCAAATGTGGCCTCTAGAGCATACACAAGGTAAAAAGTTGACGACGGACGACGCACACCGCACGGACGACGGACACAGCACGATCACAATAGCTCACCATGAGCACTTTGTGCTCAGGTGAGCTAAAAAAATACAAAAGAATCAATGAAGATACAAACTCTAATACCAGATGAGAAAATCTGAAAACTTTCTAAATTAAGGTGTTACCATCCTAACGTTTCTAGTGCAACATGGAATAAAATTTCTTATTAGTTGACGAATAAGGATTTATACTGATATAATATTTTTGAACATTTCTAACCGACCAGAAATTCATTTGTTGTCTATCTTGAAATTATTTGATGATATTTTTGCTAGTTTTCTGAAAAGGGAGGTAATTATTATCTCTCTTTGTATTGAGAATAGTGGCTTTAGATTTATAAATGATAATTCTAAGAAGGAAAAAATGGAAAAAGTGGCTTGGTCAAAGTATTACAATAATACTCACTTTTAATCATAGCACATTTTTTAGGATAATATTATTATTGAAATAGCTGTTTTTCATTAGAATGGTACTACCTTAAAATTAATCATGTTGTAAATGATGACACTTGGCTTCAGAAAGGAAGAAAACGTTGTGGGAAATGGAGAAAATGCTGGTTACTAGCATTTTCTCCTTTCCCTACAATGTTTTCAAGCCTTTTGCCACAGGATCATTAGAACCCGGAATTACTTGGTTAAAGGGCTATAAGACTAACTACGACTGCTGGGTATGTTATAATGGCTTGAGCTGATATTCATGTAAGTCAATTTCAATTTATTATTTCTAATGGATGATTGTTTTGTCTTGCAGCAGATAGCTTAACTTTATGTGAAAAGGATACATTTATCCTTTTGCTATGTTTTTCACATATATTCATGTACATGTATTAAATGCCTGGTGGAAGAGGGCTTATGGAAACGATTTGGGACATTTTCAAAATAAATGAGACAAATACATCTAAGACTAAGTCTCGAATATATTTAAAGCTAACAAAGTCCCACATGAGTGCATTTATATGATGGGATTTTTTTTTTCTTAATTCAATGGACAATGTCCAGGATGCCCAGCCTGGGAAAAGACACTGTAGTTTCTATTCAAGGTTTCTCTCTCTCTTTCTCTTGAAACAATCTCAATGATTAAGTGTGGCAATTGTTTTCTTTTCTATTAATCACATGTGGGTGCCAACCCTGGGCTGTGGTTGTTTGATTTTCAATGAAATTTCCAAGTTGGAAAAGGGGCATAACTGTGTAAAAATGTTTTGATGGTTGCCTGCCCTTGTTGTATAGATTCCCCTTTTGTTAATTAACAACTTGACCAAATATGAAGCAAATATCTTCAGTAATAACAGAGATATTTCAAAATATCAAAGTTTTCATACTACGACGCAGACAACAATGACGCCAGGGCTACGACAATACCTGGACCTTTTCTTCCAAAAAAAGCTGAGCTAGTAAGTGAGAAAAATGCACTGAGGACTTATTGTAAAATATAATTTGAAAGGGACAAGATCTACGCTGTGTGCATTATGATGGGACAATTTTCTAATTAAATGGACAATGTCTGAGATTACCTGCATTCACAGCACACTTAAGATTCTTTTTAAGAATTTTCAGTCTTTCTCTTGAAACAGTCTCAGTGATTATCTCAAAGATAAAATCTAACAGTTGTGAATGAAGATTTAAAAACTGTGTTGAAATTTATACAAACCTCATTTATTACAATCAACTTGTCTTTCCTGTCCATTTTGGATTCTGAAGGAAAAGAAAAAGATAAAAACGAAAATGTTGTTGTTTTTTCATTATATTGTTCATGCATCTAAGTTGTGGTGTTCCTCTTTATCACAATAATTTTTTTTAAAAAACTACAGCTCTTGAGTTCTGACATCACATCTTGCCCTAATCTAACACAGCCAAATCCACTGTCTTCACATTTTACAAGATGAAAATTTTTAGACTCATCCATTTTAACAGCATTTTGCAGAAAACCAATTAAACATGGCTCAAAAGGTGGGATTTCTCTCTGACAGGATTGAAAACATTGTGGGAAAAGGATAAAATGCTGGTTACCAGCATTTTCTTCTTTTTTCACCATGTTTTCAATGGTCTCCCCTCTCAAAGTACTAAGAACAATGATAAGAGTAAAAATCTAAAATAAAGCAAACATCAAGCACCTACCTGCTTTAGAGTGAGGCATGATTGATCTCAGATCTATCATCAAATGTCTTCCTCTTGTTGATATCCCTCTGGAGGAAAATATTAACACCCTTTGTTTATTTATCCATTTTGCCTGCAGTAAAAATATCTGATTAAGAACAGAACATTGTTTATTCGACAACATGAGGGCCATGATGGCCCTGGAGTCGCTCACCTGAGCCTTTTGACCTGGCCTCTAGAGCATACACAATGTTTTTCTTAGATATGACCTGGTGACCTAGTTTTTGACCCAACATGGCACATTTTCTTACTAGTTCGAGATATAATCAAGACAAACATTCTGACCATTTTTCAAGAGTATTGGACTGAAAATGTGGCCTCTAGAGCATACAAAAGGTTTTTCTAAGACTTGACCTGGTGACCTACTTTTGACCCAACATGGCCCATTTTCAAACTCGTCTGAGATATCATCAAGGCAAACACTCTAACCAACTTTCCAGAATATTGGACAAAAAATGTGGCCTCTAGAGCATACACAAGGTTTTTCAAAGATTTGACTTGGTGACCTAGTTATTGACCCAACATGACCCATTTTCAAAGTCATCCGAGATATCATCAAGACAAACATTCTGACCAACTTTCAGGAGTATTGGACAGAAAATGTGGCCTCTAGAGTGTACACAAGATTTTTCTAAGATTTGACCTAGTGACCTAGCTTTTGACCGGAGACAACCCATTTTCAAACTCGTCCAAGATATCATTGAGGCAAACATTCTGACCAAGTTTTATGAGTATCGGACTGAAAATGTGGCCGCATGACGGACGCCAGACACAACACAATCACAATAGCTCACCATGAGTACTTTGTGCTCACATAACACACCTATCTTGTTTGTAAATCTTGTCCTCAACACCATAAGACTTTTTCGTCTGAAGGATTGAGAATGGCTCAGAAACGATGTATATTTTAGTTTGGTGCAGACCAAGATAAGACTGCATGAATATGCAGGCTGATTTTTTACATGCCGGCGTAAATGAACTGTCAAAAATAGCAGGATCAGGGATAATTAAAAGTCCAAACGTAGTCGACTTGATCCCTGTAATGATTTTGTTCTGATGCTGGGGGAAAGGGTTTTTCAGCCAAGCACGGGTAAAGATAGCACTAAAGCATGATAAAACACCAGTCTATTCCAGCTATTGGATAAACATAACCCTAATCAACGACCCCTAACACCTACTGGACATAGTTTGGACTTGCCCTTCATCTGGTACAATACTTCTTTTGGTAGGAATAGTTAAACTAGCTTGATGAAAAAAAAAATCATTGTCCAGACTTTTCAGGCACAAATTTTGTGTCCGAATTAATAGAAAAAAATGCTAGTATCAGCTGTCCCAATTTAGAGACGTAAAATAAATCATTTTAAGAATTAATTAATGGTGTCTAAATTCATAGGGTGTCTGGATATATGGATGAATGATGATACTTGTTACTAGCATTTTCTTCTTTCTCCTTTTCCTACAATGTTTTCAAAAGCCTTCTTCCTTAGGGTGATTTCTCCATAGGATGATTTCTCTAGTGAATGATTTCTCCAGCAGCAAAAATATTGACACTATTGCCACTTGAAGTGAGGCCCATATGATCAGATATCTTCAAGAAGCATGATAGCTGATCCGAGAGTATAATGAGGATATAATAACGAAATATACCATCAGAGCTACCCTCAAAATCTGGGGTATACAGGGGGAGGGGCAGGGGATAGTGACAGATGTTTGGGTAAGTTCAGTAAATTAGATTTCTTCAGTACTATAAACTGATTGGAGGTTTCAGTAACAAAGTAATTATAAAGATGCTGATAAATCATGCTAACTTTCACACCCAATACCTGTCTTCGATTTATTTCCCGTGTATAAAACCATATGCTAAATAGTTCTAAAAATGCTCAAAAACTACATTTAAATGGTAAACAAATCATACCCAGGTTTCTGATTGATTGACTGTATGGTGTTTATTTCAGTTATATCTTGGCGGCCAGTGCACCTATCCATGTTTCCTGGAGTTTCTTTAGTGAGTCCTAAGCATTAAGCAATATTCTTTCCAAGCCACTGGCTGATTTCCCCCATAACCTTCATCAAAACAATGGTCGGCGGTGAGAGAGGAATGAATCCTCTCACAAAGACCATTATCAATCCTCGGAAAGACAATGGCTGAGCTGTGTTCTCAAGTCGTATACCCTGGGGTGGACTTGATTTTTTAGAGTACTCTCACTGCAACAGAGAAGCACGCTAGATCAAGAGAAACTGAGCAAATGGCATACTCCAGAGATAAATCAAGTGAGAGGAAAAATTAATGATGGATGAATATGAATGCAATATTGTTGTTACAGCTCTATTTCAATTAATGACTTGTAAATTACCAGTTTTGAAATATACATGGATGTCTTCCAAAGACCTCCATGTCAAAAAATTATCCTTTGCTATCTTCACATTAGAACACTGTTCTCCTTTTCTGCAATTTTTTTTGTGGGGATTAGGTCATGTGACTGCTCTGCTCTCGACCGCACCACTTTGGACAATGGAGTACTCCGGAGAGCACTGGCGCAGTTAGTCCGTTACATTTGATAACGAATCTGCATGCTCTGGGAAAAAAGAGTGCTCAGATCAGCTAAATTAAGTCCATAGGGTATGTCGGCGTGACGTCACTTCCCGTAGCAACAAGCGGACGCTATTTTCGGAGGTGAAAATGTTACATAGCAACCAGCTATTACTATAGGCTGATCAAGATTTTCATCGTGGAATAAGAACTATTTTTTTGCCATCACAAACTATTGCGGACCAAGAATTTTGTTACAAATTGATTTAATATTATGTATGTAGAGTTGACTAATATCGGGGTAGAGGTAAAACCGCCCAGTCATAGTAGGTATGAGGGACCGGGCGCGAGGTGCGAAGTGTCAGAAGAAATTGCTTGTTACCTTTTCCACCATATTTTCTAAAGCTTTTTTCCTCGCTCAAAGCTGGGATTGTTTGGTAAAGGTATAATTGCTCTAACGTGTTGATCATTAATAACTAAGAATGAATTTTCATTTCTGTCAGTGGCATTGCATATTGCATCATTGATCTATCTATGGCTGAAAGTCATTTAATCCTTTTAATACATTCAATCCAGTGTTTCAACCACCTCAATGGTTGCCTTCAAAAACATTATGGGACAAAGAGAAAATGCTAACAGCGGTTCCTAGCAGCCAGCATTGTCATCTTTTTGCACAATGTCATCTACCACTTCAAAAACAAAATACATGTAAATGTCATCAATTGATCAATATTTAGTTTACATGTGTGCAACTGTTTTTAACTGGCCAAGTGTAAAATACTGACACCCACCCATCCCCTTAAAAAACAGGAGAATATAAAACCCTTTTATCAACATAGTGAAATGTTCAGATCCAAAAAATGAATTGTGGTAAGATAAAGTAATTTATTTTACCTGTAATGGTTTCACACCTTGAACATCTAATTCCACTACAAGAAATGTGTAACTGATACAAAATGATATTTGTTTTGAAAAAATATATATGTTACCAGTGTATATCCTTGACTGAATTGCTATGTCAAAGGTATTATGGCTCAAAGATAACGGTCAGGGGTCCATAAAACCCTGTGGTTGTAAAAAAATAACCAGTTAATCTTTTACCATATACAACCCAGTGTTTTTAGGTCCCTGAAAAAAAAAGACCTTTTAAAACATTGTGGGAAAAGGAAGATACTTATTATTCTCTTTTAGACAAATCACATTAGTTGAACCATATTATATTTATTATCTGCAAATTGATTAGTGGTAGAGGGTTAAGGAGCCTCTGAAAGTCAAAGGATGTTTCATTGTTTCACTAAATTTATCCAATAAACACCACCATATCACCATCCTTTGATCTTTACCAGGGAGGGATATGCTGAGGGTCATAAATTACTCTTTATCACACAAGAAACTTAGAATGGTCCAAATTCAAAGCTTGTCTAGACAGCTTATTAAATAGGGTTTAGAAGATGGTATTGATCTTTAGGAGCAGAAAACACTGAGGGAAAGAAGAAAATGCAGATTTCTAGTAAAATTAATGTTGCATTTGATAATCAATTTTCTCCTTTCCCAAATTTTCCTGCAAAAATTAGATCTATCTTTACTCTACCGTACGGCAATATTCTTGATAGACCTGTACAAACTGAAGGTATTTGGAGATGACGAATTAAGTGCAACACAAATGATGGAATTTGGATTTGGAAGGATAAAACATAGTGGGAAAAGGAGAAAATGCTGGTTACCAGCATTTTCTCTTTTCCCACAATGTTTTCCGGTTACTTTCCACAGTCATTGAAATATGGGATTGTTTGGTAAAAAGTTAAAGATTAAAACATTTGATAATACAAGTAATACAGGAAACCAGCATTTTCTCCATTTCCCACTATGTTTTCTCCCTTGTAACACCATCATTTTGAGCCATATTGACCTTGTTATCTGCATGGGCTTTCAAACTGGATAAGTAAAAGAAACAAAGCAAATGCTGGTAATCAGTATTTTCTTCATTTCCCAAAGTCTTTCTAACCCCAAACAGGATATTTCATCATTATTTGAGCCATATCTAATTTTTCGTCAGCTAGTGCTTTTGAGTTTTGACAAGTTTGAATTTTATTATTTTGGTCAATGTGGGTAAAAGAGAAAATGCAGATGACCAGCATTTTCTCCTTTTCCCACAATCTTTTTTTTTTTTAAAACTTTTACATAACTCATACCTTGAGCCAATTTAACCCTTCACCACACAATTACGACTTTTAACGACCCTGATAGAGAAGACTTTAGAACACATTGTGGGAAAAGGAGAAAATGTTGGTAACCAGCATTTTCTCCTTTTTCCCACAATGTTTTCTATCCTATCAAAGACAAATTTAATCATTTGACCAAATTTTAAAGTGTTGTCTGCAAACATTTTCAGTTTTTGACAAGTCGATATTTTTGTTGTATGGTAACAGGGATTGTAAATTACGTGTAATATACGATCCCTGGTGGTAAGGAGTTAACCCTTTACTCTTTGCACAAAAGGCAAAATTTTTGACGAAATTTGAAAGGAGAGATGCTGGATAAAAGCATTTTCTCTTTTTCCAAATGACACTGCAGATTTTCAGCATATCTATTGCTTTTACGACGAATTTCGGTGTTAAAATATGACTCATTCTCTATCAAACACTACTAAAGATGACATCTATTTTCACCTCCGCGTTGGTTACTATCACATGATAAACGAAAGTGCCCGGATGTCCGTCATACCCTATCCCAGGTTTTTCTTGTGAAAATTGTGGTGGTCCAAATATTGCCAAAAAACACCATTATAACCTTGTAAAAAAAAAAAACGTAAAATCTATCTACTGTTGGGATATAAGTATACTCCTCAAATCTGTTTACTGTATTATGCCTAAGTCCATCTTACCGAACTTGCCTGTTACCGAAACTAACCGCAATTCGTTGACGGAAAGTCTTTATTATCATTGATTTTCGTGGTCTAACGGGATAATAAATTTTATCAATATAAAAGGCTTTCAATGGACCTGCTTTATTGGTGGTTCATCTGAAGATATAACAGAATCTAGGATAACACCATCCTCTTCTTTTGTTTCATTGACTTTTTGGTTTTTTGTGCTTTCGGTTTGTTTCCTCTTTCCCATGTTGATATTGCATGTATTACTCCGTTCCTATTATACCGGTCAACAACAACCACAAAAAAGTTAATTAAATCTTTTATAAAAAAAAAAAAAATCATCCGGACACATATACAATTGCAAAGATTTTCAACCATTATTAACATATTTCATATTTAAATAGTATTAGGTTTTTTTTTTTAATTTTTCATTTAAATTTTTGATATATAATATACAATAGACTACCATAATGACTCATAATTATTTCCGTCTTCTATAAAAAAAAATGTTTTTTTTTCTTTGAAACATTCAGTTTGACTGAATGTAATTCTATCCCCTTACCTAATTCAACAATATTTAAAAAAAATTTTGATTGGCTATAGTCCCCGGAGAAAATTAAAAACATAAAAATATGGACGATAAAGATTTTGATTGAACAAAAATTCCATAGATTAGTACCGCACTGAATAGTTTTTATTCCATTGACGGATTTGGAGATCTCATTACAAAATATTTCACATCTTTTCTTTGTAATTTATTAGTTATTGATAAAGTCATGTCTTCTAATTACTCGGGAAGCGGGGATCCAAGCCACCAAAACGGCGTCGGTGGTAAGTTCTGTAATTGTTTACTATTTTAATCGAGGGCATGCATTCCATCTTGATACCATCGAATAGTACGGTACGGCCCGTACTGTCTTTCTTCACTTATTTTTGGCAAGTTTTTGAACCACGTTCTTCTAACAGTTCATCATGTTATTCGTGCGATTGAAAATTATTGACATAGAAAGTTAAATTTACTTAGGATTCCATCATTGCGATGTTATCAGAATTTAAGCTCCTTTCTCTTACAGTTAACCCTTTCCTCCACCCTCCTTGAGCAGATTTTTTTTAGCGAGACCAAAAGTGTTTGCTACTTGAGACAGAATCACATATCTAAATATTTCACTAATGCAAAACAAGCTTAAGTTCTTATCTTCAGCATGGCCTATTTACAGCATGCCCAAGTTATTTTGTATTCAACATGTTTTGGTATGGTCGACTGACCAATTTTCGTGGGATACCTGTTTTCGAACCCCAAATGATATCCAAGTTTTCTCGTGAACTATGAAGTAAATGACCTCACTGTTTTGTGTGAACTGCTCATTTGAATGTACACAACAGCACCACTGCAGCTGATTTATAAAATGTATCGAAAACAAGACAGTATGCATGTTTCTGAAGGAATGATCGGTTTTAATGACAAATTTCTTATTACCTTTTTTCAGCCCGATACGTACCTAATATGGCCGTGAAAGAAAAACACAAAAAGTGGAAGAAATATTTAGCAAACAAAAATAGTAAAACATATGAAGAATATAAAAAAGCACGAAATGAATCTACTAGAGAAATAGAAGAACAAGATACCATAAGGAGAAATCAATAGCTGAAAATATAAAAAATAATCCTAAAAAATTTTGGAAATATATAAAAAATAAAACAAAATGTAATAATAATGTAACAATATTGGAAGTGGATGGTATCCAAATAACTGAGGAAACTGAAATTGCTGAAAAGCTGAATAGCTATTTTTGTACTGTGTTTACTAAGGAAGAACCTGCCATATCAGAACCAGTCATTACAAATTCCACTGAAATAAACGATATACCTATAGATGAAGATACTGTAGCAAAGGTTATAAAGGAGATTAATGCCAACAAAGCCCAAGGACCAGATGGAATTCACCCTAGATTATTAACAGAATGTCAAAATTCCTTTGTTAAATTGTTAACACCTATATATCAAAAATCATTAGATGAAGGGATACTTCCAGAACAGTGTCAACAAGC
Source organism: Tridacna gigas (assembly GCA_945859785.2). NCBI lineage: Eukaryota > Metazoa > Mollusca > Bivalvia > Cardiida > Cardiidae > Tridacna > Tridacna gigas. The sequence goes on from OX244032.2 coordinate 9,196,438, forward strand.
AAATATAACTCCTGTATTTAAACCAGGTAAAAAAGACAGAGTAGAAAATTACAGACCTATAAGTGTAACATCCGTGATCTGCAGAGTTATGGAAAAAATGATTAGAAATGCTATAATAGAATATTTAGAATATAACAATATAATATCCGAAAACCAACATGGATTTAGGAAAGGAAGGTCGTGTATAACTCAACTGTTGGAATGTATTGAGGACTGGACTGGTGGATTGGATAATAATAATGAGTTTGATATTATTTATTTAGATTTTAAAGCAGCCTTTGATAAAGTTCCTTACAAACGGCTATTGAAAAAATTATATGCAATAGGAATAAGAGGAAAAATTTATCGTTGGATTGAGAACTTTTTGACCAATAGATATCAAAAGGTTATTGTCAATGGATGTTCCTCTACATGGAAAAAAGTCCTGAGTGGAGTACCACAGGGAAGTGTACTTGGCCCAATTTTGTTTTTGATATACATCAATGACCTTCCTGAAATGATAAGTTGTAATATCAAAATGTTCGCAGATGATACTTAATTATACTCCACAATTACACAACCGGGAGATAAAGATTGCCTACAGAAAAACATAATAGAAGCTTGTAGATGGGCAGCCAAGTGGCAGATGACCTTCAATGTTAAAAAATGTAAAAGTATGCACATAGGAAAAAGTGAACCTAGCGAATATTATATAATGGATAATGAAGGAATGATGCATAAAATTGAACAAGTTAAACAGGAGAAAGATTTAGGAGTCATATTTGATAAAGACCTAAATTTTGATATACACATAAAAAATAAAGTTAATATAGCCAATAGGAATCTTGGTTTAATCTATAAAAAATTTACATATCTTGATGAAATAATGTTTAAACAGTTATATAAAGTATTAGTAAGACCGCATTTAGAATATGCTTCAGTAATATGGAATCCGTGTCTTAAGTATCAAAAAATTTTAATAGAAAATGTTCAAAGAAGAGCAACAAGATTATTAAAAAGTCTCAAAAAGCAGAAGTTATCATACAATGAGAGAATGAGAAAATTAGGACTACCAAGTTTAGAATACAGAAGAGAGAGAACAGACATGTTACAAACATTTAGAATAATTAATAAAATTGACAGAACAAAACAGCATATTTTACTTCCAAGGGAAGGTTCAGTTACCAGGGGCCACTCTGTAAAACTGTATAAAAAAAGAGCAAGGAATAAATGTCACAAGAAAGTTTTTTCAAATAGAATAGTAAATAATTGGAATTCATTGTCAAGTGAGATAGTAGAGGCACAAACCTTAAATTCATTTAAGGTTTGCTTGAATAATTTGTGGCATAAGGATCATAAATTCTATCCAACATGCTTTAACATAAATTAGTTCCATAATAAATTTTAACCAAGTTTTTAGTTGTATATACCAGTTTTAAAAAAAAAAAAAAAAAAAAACCATTGGAAGAATTGTAAGAAGTGTCAAAAAATTAGTTGTTGCCAATTGTGCACTATATATGGAACCGGAAGTCGCGAAAGTAACTACTAGATAGACGCGACAACTAAGAAGTTTAAATAAGTCAGAGACTAGAAATACGGGGAAAACGACTTCAAAAGGGCCTTTTGAGAAGTTGAAACACTTATACAGCTCCATTGAGATGTATCCGGCCTCGAAACTTGTGAAACTTGTGAAGCATGTTTCTGAAGGAATGATCGGTTTAAATGACAAATTTCTTATTTCCTTTTTTCAGCCCGATACGTACCCAATTCAATTTCTCCGTCTCATATTTAATTATAATCCTGAATAAGTCTTGACATGTGACATAGTCAGTCTTGATGCCAAACAGTCATGTGATCATACTGGAATAATGTGACAAGAGTCTGGTCTATAAATAGATCGGAGAATTTCGTGGCCTATTTCGTTCGGTCACTTATGAATGAACAATTTTTCCGGAACATTCACTGCTACAGAGAGAAAATGTTTCCAACCCTTTTATTAAGACACTCAATGTTTTCAGATGTTTTATGATAATGTGGTGTTTAAAACAATTCTTAATCTGTCCTCATAGGGGGTCTGACGAATCACCGAAATACCGAAATGCCACCGAAACACCGAAATATCCCAGATTTTTTTTTTTAATTTTTGATTTCAAACAACTGAAGTTGTGGTGTTTGACACAAATTGTAATCATACTGATGAAGGAGGGTTAGTTTAAAACCTAATGACAAAATAACACCATGCCATTGAAGCCCGATGTGAAGAATGTGCACCGGAATATCCCACAGGTACTGTAAATGTTCACCGAAATACCCGCCCGGCATAGTAAAATTTGTCGATTCAGGGATTCTACATCTGCAATCTAACTACAGTAGCTGTGCTTTTGCACAAGGCTGATGTGTCTGATTTTTATCCATAACTATGCTGGCAAAAGTAGTTTCCACTTTTATGTTGGATATAGATGAAATTAAAAATCACCAAATCGGAAAACCGGCTGCCATTTTAAATCTGTGGTTAACACGTTACCAGGCGTAAATTGATAAGACAATTATAATTCCACCGATAAGATTATTAATAATAACCATGCCATTTTAAAAATCACAATGACAAACTTACGCAAAATAAGTTTGATTATATTAGCCGAACGCCTTCAATTACGATTGCATCACTTTAACAGAACAGAACCGAACTATTTGTGCGTTTCGATGGATCAGAGACCTACATTCTGATTTGGGTCTACTTCGTCCGCAAATAACTTTGTATGTGTGTTTATCATTCAAAGAAATAACAAATTCATGTGATCATATGATACTGATAATTCTTCGGGTCTAGATTGGTGTAATCAAGATCGGGTATTTCGGCGTGTAACACACCAGACACGCGAGTGTTTCGGTGATTGCTCTCCACGTAAATTAATGATGAATATATTAACAACATCATTCTTCTCATTAATGATTGATACTTTCATTGAGCGCATTTTCAGTTTAAGAAAAAAGAAAGAAAGAAAAATACTGCAAACTATTATCAGTTATATGAACTTAATATTGAAAAAAATTGGGGTATTTCGGTGTTTCGGTGGCATTTCGGTGATTCGTCAGACCGCTCATAGGTACATATAAATTGATAGAAGGGACCAGAATGCCTTAATTTTTGTTATTCTGATATTCTGGTGCTGCCGTCACGAGAGGGCCAATGGCCGCCATGACACTAATCCATCCTTTTCATAGCGCTTCAAATACTTAGGATTATTGACTCAAAGCTGTTCATTTTCATTGTTTAAAACAGTCCCTTGTCATGATAGTTAACACCTTTGATGAGTTTTGGTGTACATGATGATTTTCAGTACTTTATTTATGAGCTGTTTGACAGGTATTGAAAGTCACGAAATGAGGGCATGTTTTCCCATGCGCCGATTCAGCGTCCGGCACAAAATTTGAAGGGTTGAAATATGTTGTTGCCGTTGAACATGTATGATTCAGACAGAATTTGTGGCTTCTTATGCATTTAAATTTAATTTTATGTATATAATATGTTTTTTGTAATCAGTTCTTCGTTTAGATATGCGTAGGCTAAACTTGTCATTTTAGTCCCACGAAAACTGGTAAGACCACCATAACAAACAAAATCAGTAATTTGGACTTAATATGGCAAATTTAACAAAGGTTTTGCCCATAAGGTATAGGTAATTATGCAGTTATGAATTGACACACCTTGATGATTTTTTAAAAGAGATACCTGACTTTGATTTGTTTCTCAATTTCATTGGTGGCCAATATTATTTTTGTGATGTTTTCAACCCTAGGGAGACTTAGTCACAAAAATAATTTAGGAGCTAGCCTTCAATTCATGGGCTAGAATATAACCCAATCCGTTACGGTAAAATCCAGTTATACAATTTCTTATGGTAAGAAATTTGAGGATTAAGTGATTACAAATTGAAGCCAGTTATCAGGCGTGGGAAAAAAGTCATGGTGCAAATAAATATTCATCAGCATGCCCACTGGGTTTTCAATTTGGGGTACATGCACCCTCGGGTTTTGAATTGGGGGTACAGAGAAAAAATTGGGGGTACACTGTACCGCCTAGGTTTTGAATTGGGGGTACAAAGAAAAATTAGGGGGTACAAAGTAACTTTGGGCTGTTTCAGTTTTATTAATGAATTTTAACACCCTAGCTCCTTTACCATAATGAATGGGATCTTAATTAAATTAGTAAATTGTGCATTTGGTGATTATATGGATGCATCATATGTCTCATATGTCATGCACATACTTAGATATAATCGCAACAGCGGTCAGGGTTTAAAAGCTGAACATGGCCATGAGTTTTGATAATCGACTGCCTTTATGGAGGATTTTTCACCTTTATTCCTTCTCAAAGTTGCAAAGTACATTAGAACTGCTTTAAAAAGGAAGCGTAGACAGATTGATGCTCGTTGTTCAGGATGATGTTCGTAGATCTGGCTATTTTAAAATCACAGAGGAGCAGGCCGAGGAGCAGGCCGATTGGCTCATTGTAAGGTCAAACTCTGTCAAATAAAGACCATGCCATGTTAGGGCAAAATAAAACCAAAGGTGTAATGGTAGAATCACGTGTGTAAACCTACCTTTCTCAGATCTTCACGCTGTAAAATATTTTAACAGCTTTTGTTGTGATGACATTTTTTCTGCAGCAGACACCATACATACGAAAATTACACATTTAATTTGGGGCTCGATTTCTCATCTTTCATATGCCAAAAACTGTGTTTTTAACGATAACTGTGCATCATAATATTATTAAATGATTTTAATTTCTCACTGAAAATTAATTACCAGATTTCCTGTACATGTGGTAGATTTTGACACCTTAAGAAATCGTAGCGAAAATTGTTTAGATAGACGAGGGAGCCGCAAAATATATACAGTGAAAATATTTGATTACCCGCTCTATGTTGAGGACAAAGCGTGGTACCCATTTACGAGGAAAACTACTTTTGTTTTGTTTGTTTGGCATGCAATATGAAATGTTATCTAATTTGTACTTGCAGTGTACGTAATTACTTTCCTTTTTGTATGTGCATGCATGCACGTAAGCACAAACAATTTGTACGCGCGGAGTAGAATTTATACGTGAATTACGTACTGCAGTACGTGATTGGGCACCCTGTTCATTACCTCGCAGTAAGTCAAGTTTACTAAATACGTCTTGTTACTGAAACCACCATAAATCATATCAGCACTTGACCATTTTTTAAAGTAGCATAGAATTCTATTAAAGAAAAAAAAAAAGTTTCAGAATTAACTAAAAGTTTTGTTTTGTTAAAGGATATTATTAGACAAGTCTTTGGAAGAAATAAGGTCAGAAATAAGAAAGATCGGTCATTTTCTTCAAGAATGCCTTCACTCATTCCAATCTGCAAGAAACAGAATGAACAATATTAAGAACAAACAGTAGAATCATGAACAGAAATTCCTGTTTATTTACATGGAACTTGTGAGGATGTGAAAATTGATACTTAATATGCAGTGTTCCTATTCATGTAAATTTTAGGTGAATCATGTAAATTGCAAAGCAAAAACATACCCACTATGATAAAAGATTGAAGCTCTATGTGACCAGCTCGTAAGGAATATCCTTGAAATCTTGATTTCAATGATGACAAGTCAGACATACATCTTACTCTAAATAATGCTTCAAAAAACAATTCAATCCAACTAAAAAATTCGATAATAGAGGAAGGATAAGCAAGGATTCTCCTAGCCTGGTTATCTGTTCCAGTTTCTGATATTGCCATTATCATATATTGATGAAACATTTTAAACTAGTCAAGGATTTCCCTAGGTCATGACCCCATTCGTAACACCTCACTAATGACAGTTGTACCTTGAGGGAAATACCCAAGTATTTTGATGACATGTAGTGGATCTTGGTATTTCCCCAAGACATCTGCCGAAAGATACCATCGCTGACAAAAATCAGACAGCATTAACAGGGTTGTAGAATTTCGCCCAGATTTCGCAGAAGTCAGGAGCTGAAATTTAACCTACTGACAAACAAGGTCCATTGATATCCATGGATTGATATAACGACAGAAATCAGGTGTTCATCAAGTAAAAAGATAAACGTCAAGAAGTGTTTAAATGTTTGGTTTTCACTTTTTTACTGGTTGAGCTAGGACAAGACAATCATTTTGTCATTTTCAAACAAAATAACAGTTGTAAGTTTATTCTGCTTTGTAAAGTACCTTTTGTAAATTGTGCACCCCCAATGTCTTCATGGAACTCCCAGGTTTTCAAAGTTGTGAACTTTAACCCTTTTCCAAACAAGCCTGTGTTTTCACGTGTCTACCTTACCTGAACAAGCCCGGGTTTTCACATGTCTATCTTATCTGAACAGGCCCAGGTTTTAACGTGTCTACCGTATCTGAACAAGCCCGGGTTTTCACATGCGTCCTTTTCAATATAAAAAAAAATTGGCAATTTACATAACCAAAAATATCTACAATGTATGAAATGGTAAGTATAAGATATCGTCTTTATTTTGACAGAAAAAAACTGGTATGGGTGTTCTTCGAAAAAAAGAGTTATTTGAAGTCAAACACGACTGGGGTCCAAAGATATAACTGTGTACATGTGTAAATGGCATATGTGATAAACAGCTTCGTCTGTTTCGATGGAAAGTACTGGAAAAATAACCGCGACATCGTCACATAGTCAAAATTGCACTTGCATACATGTATATAATAATCACATTTGAATAAAATTTTTAAATGACATATTTCTTACCAGCCAGAGTTTTTAATCCATCTCTTTATTTACGCGTAAATTGACCCGAGAAAAATCACAAATTATTCAGTAGATCTGATTTCCTGTTTACTTTACTCAGACGTGAATGAATAAAATGAACCACAATGAAATAACTGTGACAACACGATTAAATTGTGACTAGGAAAATGGTAGTTTCTTTTTCTGTTGTATATTTTCTTTATCAGATAAACAAAAAATGAGGGAAGAATAAGAGACCAGAAGCAGTGCACTGTAGCAGGCCTCGGCCAAGTGGGCGACTTGGGCGAAAAAGTTGCCTGATTTAAAAAAATTTCGCCCATTTTGCCGGGCAAAGCGAAATCGAAGTCGCCTGAAAAAATCGGGAAGTCGCCTCGTGTATATTTACCACGCGCCGGGTACTCGATACATAATCAGCGTGTGTAAATCTATTACCTAAAAGTGCGTTATACCCGATTCACAGCTGGTGTCCAATAAGCAAAATTAATTGTTTTTCAAACTGTCCAATTTGACAGGCAGTTGTTAATTAGTTTCTCGGGTACAAAATCCCCTTTCTTAATTGGTAGGTATCATCTTAACCGACAAAATTTACCCCTTTTCCCTTGCGAAGTTTAACCCATTTTTTTCACCAGTCATAACAAAGATCAGCACCGTCTAGGGGCTTGTCTGGACTCTTTTTTCATTATAAAGCCCTGACTCAGATATCAACATTTATTTAATGTCCCGGAATTGAACTGAAATCGGCACCTTGCCTTTAAAACATCATTTACCCCATCCTTCATTACTCGCACTTTTACTAACAAACAGACATGATGACGTATTTAGATGATCTGCTAAAATCATGTGGCAGTATTTTCTAAATCATGTGACTACAAATTGGCGCCAACTGTGTCACGTTTCAGCTGATTTTTGGATGAATTCCAGCAAGTCACATGATTCAATTTCAAAATGGCTGCTGGGTATTGTGATGTTCACATAGCTCACAGGTGGTTTTCTTTCAAAAGTTTGGATGAAATTGTATATTTTTCTTTGACGTGAACAAAAAGATAAAATTTAAAAAAATACACATGCATTGTTATTGATCCTATACTCTGTCAAAATTTTGACATTTTTCTTGATCGGACCCTATCAACCGCGAACGAGGTAAAAGACAGGTATTTAGTTGGAAATGCATGTCCTTAGTGATGTTGAAAACATTGTGCCAACAGGAGAAAATGCTGGTAGCAAGCTTTCCTTCCTTTGACACAATATTTTCGTTACTGTTTAACATTACTTACATCCTTTGAGTAATTATCTATTTGCCTACTGTAAATGCTTTTGGATTTTAGATTTTAGAATATTTTCTTACCTGGTCAGGGGCAGGGATTGTAATAATTATATATATGATCCCTGGTAAAGATAATGATTTTCGGCAACAATTTTTGTCCAAGAGTTTGGGGAAAAATAAAGTGCTTCAAAGATTTTGGAAAAAAAAATGTGCTAGGAGAAACCATTGCTCACAACAAGTATTTGTTTTCTCTTTCCATAATGTTTTTATCCAAAAAGTGTATGAATTGAACATGGTAACCAATGAATAAATATGTTTTAAGTAGTTTCTAATAGGAATAAGTATATTAATCATCAAAAAGATATACAGTATAAAATACATGTATTTTCATTTAATTTACATGGTTTTCTATTTAATCAAAATGTTAAAGTGTTAAAATATTATTGTTTCTTTCTACAAGTCTGACCACGTCTGCATTTTAATGTCCGTCTAAACTTCTCCTCAAAGTCTGACCACTTCTCCCCATTTTGAAAAACTTCTCCCAATTCTCAGACTAGGGAGAAGTCACTTTTCCCCAAAGTCTGAGAGTTGGCAGAGGCCTGGCCTATAGACTAGCTTTGCTATTCAAAAATCATTTCAGAAGTTTTTTTTGCATTAGTTTTGATGACTGGGTAGAGTGATAAAGATTAGAGACTTTCTACATTTCAGGTCAGAATAATGGGACAACTAGCAGCCCTAAAAAGACATATACACTGTCAGCTGATGCTCCTGTGTTTGTGCCCAAGTATGCTATGCAGCCACAGGTCTATCAGTATCAAGTAAGTAGTGCTATGGTATCAACCCTTTACCAAACAGTCCCATGTTTTAACCACCTCAAGGGAAAACACTCTTGAAAAATGTGGGGAAAGGAGGAAATGCTTGAAACCAGCATTTCTTCCTTTTTGCCACAATGTTTTCCACCCTTTCTAGAAAAGATAAATTTCATCTATTGAACCACACTCAAGTTGTCATCTATAAAATGCTCTCATTGTCCACATATCTGAAATTTTGTTGTTTGGTAAACAGTTTAGTATAAGATTTGCTTGTTTGTTTAAAATATTTTCAAATGTTTTGATATTTGTTGTAATGAAAATTCTATTCAATTGGATAATGGTGTTTTAACCCTTACCACACAATCCTGAGTTTTAACTACCTGAGGAAGAAGGCTTTGAAAAACATTGTGATAAGAGGAGAAAATGCTGGTTACTGGCATCTCCTTTTCCCCACACACCTTTCTGCCCTTTCACTCACAACTTCGATCATTTGAGCCACATAGTATTTGTTGTCTGCAAATGCTTTGAATTTGAACTAGTCCAAAATTTTGTCATTTTCATAAAGAGTTAACCCTTTACCACACAATCCTGACTTTTGACAACCCTGAGGAAGAAGGCTTTTGAAAACATCATGGAATAGGAGAAAATGCTGGTAACCAGCATTTTCTTCCTTTCCAACAATGTTTTCTAACCTATCATGGGCAAATTTCATCAATTTGGCCATCTTGAATATGTTGTCTGCAAAGTCTTTCAGCTTGGAAGTCTGAAATGTTATCGTCTGGTACAGGGTTAAGAAGATGTTTTAGATTAGTAATTCAGACACTTTGTGTCCCTCTTCTTAACCTTTAAAGCACCGAATAAACCCAATGGTCATTTTCATTCTAGAATAAAACCAATATAATTGCAAATTCATAGCTACATTTTGCCTGTAGTGTTTTAACGTAGCGGACAGTGTAGATCAAAGATCAGGCTGCACATTTTATATATTAGTGAAAGGCGCTTTAAGGGTTAAATATCAAATTGCAGTTGGGCTAAATTCACCAACCGTTATAAATTGCACTTGATGTCTAGTTCTAGATTTACAAAGTAACATACTCTCTGGTTGGTAAACCATTTTGGTTTAGCCAATCAGAAATTATGTTAACTCTCAAATTAAGAAAATTCTTGAGAGTTAGTCTAATAAATTAATGTTGTAAAGACTGGTGACAATCAACCTGATCTTTTGGAATAGTAAATATTAACCCAAGGCTCCTAAGCATAGCTCAGTGGACCCGGGTCCTGCATGGCTCAGTGTTAAAGTGTAGGACTTACGACCTTGAGGCCCTGGGTTTGAGCCTCACTCGATCCTCTGGGTTTTTCGTAGGAGTATCCTTGGGCAAGACACCCCAGAGCCCTAGCCCAGTAATGGTGAAACCTAGGAAATACATGAATATGTGAGCTGTTCCCATGATGTGACTGAAATAATCTTGTAAGCAGTGTAAAACACCATTCAATCATTCAGTCAACTTAAGCTTGGCTCAAGGACCTTTTGCAAACAGTGTAGGTAAAGATCAGACAGCGCAGAATGTGCAGTCTGCTCTTGGATCAACACTGTCCCATAAGGAGATGTGTTACAATAACTTTGAGCAAGCAACATTTATGTTTGTACTATCACCTTAAAAGTTTCATTTAACTTATTTAGCAGGTTAATGTAACAGAAATAAGAACGGTTATTTTTCAGCCCCCTCCAGAGACTATTCCAACAGTTTTCATTGGTGGTGAAACTCCATCGTTGGTATGTCAGTTCTCCTGAATGTGGAGTTATATAATGTCACATGTTGGGTTTAGTTTATCATTGTCTACCGTTTGTTATATCCATAATTTATCGTTAGTTTATAGTTAGTTAGAGGTACAGATGAAAGGAGTGTTGTCGGTTTAAAATGTAATGCTCTAGCAAAAGGGGACTTAATGCATCTTTGTAATGCATTTTACCAAGCAAGGTATCACATAATTATGGATCCAGAAAATTCATTTTGTCTACCGACCAACTAAGTATGAGGCTAACTGGTCCTTTGACACGCAGATAAAATTGACCAAGAACAAAAGTTTTCCTCAGGGTCAGCCTGCCTGGACTGCGCAGGCCGACTGGGATTGATACTGTTGGCAAAAGCATGAAGTTTCCTTTTCACATGGCATTGCTCATATCTCTTTAGTTCTTCACTACAACCTATGTCATTGGTACTCATTAAACTTGTCTTGAGACAATTCTTATGACTGCCCATAACATAGGTTTTAGTAAGGAGTGATGATTTAACCCTTTCAATGCCAAATATATTGTGCCAGACTCACGCAAAAGGGGGCTTAATGCATCTCTGATGGATTGTACCAATCAAGCCATCACATAATTTTTTTAATCAGCTGACTTAGTCATGATCCTTGGATATACAGAAAAATGACCAATAGCGAAAAGTTTCGGCCCAGTCAGCCTGGGTTGATATGTTTCGCAGATGCTTTAAGTCCCCTTTTCACAGAGTATGGCTTATATGAATCGGATCTCTTTCGAAGGCTGAACATACATTGTACTGAAACTCAGATTTTTATATTACGGGCTTGAATAAACAAGCAGATGGTGTAGATTCAAGATCAGATTGCATGTTCTTTGCACTCTTATCTTGATCTATACCATCTGGTAAAGGCTGTTTTTGTTCCTATGGCTCTGAAAGGGTTAAAGAATTAATAAATCTCTCTTGTCTTAACCTCTCTTATAATGTTGCATGCCAGTTATTTTTTCCACCCTATACCAATCAATCCAGTGTTTTAACATCCCTGAGAAAGAAGCCCTTTGAAGGCATTGTGGGAATAGGGGAAAATGCTGGTTACCAGCATATTCTTCTATTCCCACAAGGGTGTTTACTTAAGAAGAGGATTTCTTTTCACTTTAACCAATTTTGGAACTTTTGCCCCCAGTTATTTGGAGTTTTACATAGTCTAAAATTTGTTATTTTGGAAAGGGTTATAACTGTAGAAACAGCATGTTATGACTAATCAGCCCCACACCCTCTGTTTATCATACTAATTATTTATTGATACAGAACTGGTTTAATGACCAGTTCAAAAGTAATTTCTGTTTAAAAAGTCATTATAAGGTTTAATTTATCACTACCCTCACATGACTTCTTTGGATTTGCAGGATGGACTCGCTGGTTCATATACAAGTTAGTTAAAATGTTCTAAGTATAAACAGAATATTATGTTGTAGTAACTTTTCCTGTTGCTGTATTTGATTTTAGCAGCATGAGAAAATTTGATATCTCGCGAGACTAAAGGTTGAGCGAGGTCAAAATTTTCTTCAGCAGAGATTAGTTACTACAACACAATATACCTTGTACTATATTATACCTACCACTTTCAAATACAAAAGTTTGCAATTATTGACATGTTATTTGGTAACTGTAAACAGAATAACAGAAATAATGGTAAAGTGGCCAGTGACTTTGTTTTTCTGAATGTCGGATGAATATAAAAGAGTAACATTTCGACCAATCAAATAAAGAATCAATATGCACATTTTCCGTGTACGAGGTACATCATCGTACCATATTGAGAACCGTATTTCACAGTGTATAGATACAGATTTTTTTTTTTTGTCATGTTTGCACTATTTCATCCGAGTGTGACGCATGTATTTTAGCTGGAAAATTTTCAGGTATATATAAAAGTGTAAATGTTTTTTGGTTTGAATTCCCTGATGTGGAAACCAGCCTTCAGCATGTCCTATGTCATGTCGTGAGTACTTGCAAGGTTTCCAGGAAATGAAATCGAGAGTGATTACCTGCCTGAAGATTGTAACATATGGAGAAAATGCTCCACGCTATGTTTTACTACCGTAATGTCTCTTATTGTCGCTCCCCTTCTAATTAACCCTCTCCTAGCTTTTTTCTAACCAAAAATGGGCTTGCCAGATGGCCAATCCATGGTTAAAGTTGAAATAAATCAACTGGAATAAACTTACGGCATTGACATAATCCTAATTATTTCACACCTGACTCTGAATAAAGGTACACTTCTGAAAACGTTAAAAGCTTCTGGATACACGAACTTTGTCAACTAACTTGGAAAAACTTTAAGAAATTGAAAGTACCGAAGAACAATGTCTGGCATTAATCGTGAATGCTATTTAATGTCCAAATGAATCATGATCGGTGATGAAATCGATATTCTGCGTAAGTACAATGGGTTTCTCAAATGGTGATGTCATTGCAGTGGGACCTGACTAAAACCGGGACAGTAATGTTATCCTTGTCCTCAGAAAATTCTAGTTCGTTTTACCTCTATTAACCCTTTACCAAACGACAAAATTTTAGATATGTCCAAAATGAAAGCATTTGCAGACGACAAATTAAATGTTGCTAAAGTGATGATTTCTCACTTTGATAGGGTCAGAAACATTGTAGGAGAAAATGCTGGTAACCAGCATTTTCTCCTTTTCCAACAATGTTTTCCACAGCCTTCTATATTCGAGTCATTAAAACTCCAGATTGTGTGGTAAAGAGTTAATCACCCCCTTTCGCAAAACTTAATGCCCCAGGGGCATTAAAAAGAGACGATAATTATGGTAATTGTCTTCGCATTTGGAAAATGTGCTAACTCTTTACCAAACGACAGAATTTAGGCCTATCCTAATTGAAAGCATTTGCAGACGATAAATCAGATGTGACTCCAAAACAGAAATTTCTCTCTTGAAATGTAAAAAACATTACCAGCATTTTCTCATTTTCCCACATTTTCAAAACCATACTCCCTTACAGCCATTAAAACTCGGGATTGTGTAGTAAAGGGCTAAGGAAGAATGGTGCATGTCATTTTTCACAAAATATATCAAATCCTTTTGGCAGTTTTACGAAAGCATGTAAATACATGTATAAAGAGGTTACAGTAGTTGTTTCCCATTGGTTAACCCTTTACCAAACAACAAAGTTCTAGACTTGTCCAAATTAAAAGCATTTGCTGATGACAAATTGTATGTATCTTTAATGATTGAATTTGTCTTTGAAAATTTAGAAATCCTTGCTGGAAAAAGAGGACATAATTGGTTATGTGCATTTTCTTTTTTTTCGCATCCATGTTTTCCAAAGCCTTCTTCCTCAGAGTCATTAACCCTTATGCTGCTAAGCCCGGCACAGAGGCCTTTTGCGGACAGTTTAGATAAACAACAGACTGCACAGGAGATTTTTTTTCCCCAAAATTTAACTTTGAAATAGCAACATTTGGGTTTTCACTATCGACTTGAATTTATCAATTAACTTATTCAGCAGGATAAGGGTTAAAAAATGGTATTGTTTGGTGAAGGGTTAAGGTGACTGTCTAGAGGTTAAGGCATAACTGGAGCAACTATAGCAGTTTTTAAGTGTTGTAGATACATGTTAAATGTAGTATACAATAGTCTTGTCTTCTGTATATTAAACATATAATTATGTAGATAGAGCTTTGTGTCTGGGATTATTATGTTTACTGTATACGAAGAGAGAAAGATATAGCTCTCACTCTATAAACTGTTCATTATCAGTTTATATTATTCGGTATAACAGGTTTAAAACACGTACCGTGATGAGATCATTTATAAACCCAACTCGACAATGTTTATATTATTTCATACAGTTCATGGTTTTAACCCTTTCCCAAACAAGCCCTGGTTTTCACGTGGCTGCAGTACAAGTCTTTTGAAAACACTGTGGGAAAAGGAGAAATTGCTCGTAACGAGCAATTTCTCCTTTTCCCACAGTGTTTTCTACCCTTTTTGATAACTTTCTGCCATTTTCATCAAATTTAAATTTGTCGACTGCAATTTCTTTCAATTTGGACCAGTCCAAAATTTGTTGTTTGGGAAAGGGTTAAACATGTATTCCCACGAACAAACAAAAATACAAACTGTTAAAGAAAAGTTTATTGAGTTGGGAGTTATACAAGTGAAATGTGTAAAATCTACATGCTCTATTATCACAGGGGACAGTCACATGGTTTTTGTTTTGGTGCACTGCACAGAAGAATGGTGGAATTTAGACGAAATGCTATGGTGGATGACTTATTCAGTCTTTCATGCTTGATTTTATTTGGTCAGCTTTTATTGCTGTAGACCTGTCGGTCTCTGCATCATCTTTGTTCTGCAAAAAACTTTAATGATTTCTCTGTCATTACTGAAGATATTTACTTCAGTCTTGGACAAGTAATTAACTATTAAAAGTGGAACCCATACAACAAGGGCAGGTAACCATCAAAGCATTTTTGAAACAGTTTTGCCTTTTTTTGGACTTTAAGTTTTCACTGAAAATCAAGCACCAGTAGTGGAGCATGTGCACCTGCATGGGGTGCTCTTGTTGATTGATCTATGGGTCATATCCCAGGGAAGTAAAATTTTGGTTACATGATGCTATAAATGGTGTCTTAAAGATTCATGCTCCTTGCAAACTAAAAATTTCGATACTTGTCTCTTGAATTTTTGTGACAAGGTGTTTGCATCTAGTGTGAACATTTATGACACCTTTGCTGGAATATAATGCTAGTAAAGCCAAGCACAGAAGGCAAGTAAAGCCATTTACCATAGCATTTCATCAAAATTCCTCTTTTTTCAGTGCAGCATATCTGAACAAAAATTGTATGTTTTTCCCCAGTGTGTATCTCATGCAAAAATTAATAACAAGTGTGTACAAGATACAAAGAAATGAACAGCAGTAGTAAATGTATTGTGACTTCCAAGGCAATGAACAAAGAAACTTGTGGTTATGGAGACAAAATAGCGCTTCATCATAAAGCACAGATATGATGGATGTTTTGTTTAAATTGATTTCTTGTGTTACAGGGATTTGTACGGCATCAGTTGCAAAATATTTGTATTGATCAGAATTTAACCCTTATAGACAACAGTATAGTTCATGGTTTACATAGATAAGGGTAAGGCAGGACAGAATATGCAGTCTGATCGGAGGATATAAATTGCTTCTGGCCCACTCAGGTAGCCGATTCATGACCTGGTGGTTGCCAGTTTGATACCCTGTTGAGGCAAACTTTCTTTCTGGCTGTTTTACGCCTCTGACCCCTGATGCATGTGAGAAAAGTAGTCAGTTGCTTTGGAAAGAAACTGTCAGTACTTGTGTGAGAAAGCCAGAAAACACATGGGTGCATCACTGACTGCCATGATATGACCTGAGCTGTTAAAATGGCATTAAACCCCAATACAAACCAATACAAACTAAATTGCTTCTGCATTTAAAGGCCCCAATAGCAGCCAAAAGTAAAAGGGAAAGGGGGGGAACATAAAATGTAGTTAAATTTAAATCGTATCATGTAAAAGTATGGAATTTATTGTGAAGATAACAATCTTTTATTGTACGGTTTGGTCTAATACATGGATCTGCGGAAATCGATATTTGACCAATCAGGTCATCGCATTTATTTGGCCTGATGCGCAGCCTTGCTGTCTGCTATTTCGGCTCACAAAGAAGCGACTGTTAATGTTGGAGAAGTGCGATATTATGTGTGTTTTTCTCTGAAACTCTCTGAAAAAAAAACATAAACTGGTTTACAGTGGAAAACAAAGGTAAAATATATCCAAAAAGGGGCATGTGTCATCAGTGTTTCAATTTGACATTAACATTAACCTTTGGTGCGTGAAGAATGCTGAATGTGTAGATACAGTTCAGAGTGCGAAAGAAAAATGCAGTTTATTCTTGGATTCAAACCATCTGCAACTTAAATTAAGAACATTTACGTGTATTCTTTACTGAAGGTAAATGTAGATTTCAATTATGAAACAGACTAAGTTCTGTTTTGTACAATTTTGGAAGTTCAGCTCAAAAGCCAACTTATGAATTAAAATCAGCTTTTGAGTTAGCCATATTTAAGTGGATTAGCACATCTGCCATTTCAAAGGGTATGTCGGTAAACTGTTAACTGATAGGATGTGTGTTTGATTGCCCCTGTAATCGACTCGACCACCCGTTGTCTTCAGTATATCACAAGATAAAACAAACTACCGCAAATGATATTAACAAGTTTGTTGATTGACAGCACACTTTACACATTTTAAAATCATCAGGTAACCATTTTCCCTTAACTTGAAATTTAAACATTTCTTAGACTTCCACCTCTCTGTTGAATGAGGCAATCTATGAATATTTCAGAATACTTGTAATTTAGTGTAATTTATTATCGACTATGATATTGAGACAACCTAACAAGCTTTACAAAAATATTGATCATCTTTAACTCAATTATTTTTAAGCAAAATTGAGGTCTTTCATTCTTTCTTGTAGAAGTTCAGAACTTTGCTGGCACAGGTATTACATTGTCCGTAGCCCCTGAAATTCACATTTTTTGTACATAATCCTTGTGTAAATAAGTTCAAGTACCCATATATTTCTTACAGAGAATCCATGATCGACAGAAACATATGAAAAGGAATATTTTTCCGGAATTTAATCGATAGAAACAGTCATGAAAGCAAGATTTAAGTAGCCTTTCTGCTATACTGTATATGTATTTACTGCGTTTGTGAGCCCTTAGTTCTCATGAAAGTAAATCCAGTCACCAATTGCAAAGAGACCAGCCTGTGATTTGAATGCCAGATTTGTATCTTTTACTGTATGTAAACCGCTCCCCGCTCCCCCCCCCCATTTTCCTTATGGTTGCAGGGAAAGTATGTTTTGTAGTATTTATCAGTATTTCACTAAAAAAATTAATTATCGGCAGAAATTCGAAAGAAGGCCCCGTTAAACAAGATATTGCATCAACATATACAAAATCAATATTAATTCTTGTGATGTTTGTTTTTTCAGAGAGAGATGGAGAATTTCGAACATCTCGTCAGCATTCCAAACTCTGGGTCCAGTGGGGTGACTACGTTCAACACAGATGATCCGGTGGACATGTTCAGAAATGCGGTGATCACACTCACTACAAAGGGCAATGTGGAGCAGTACATGAAACCAATCATTGCCAAACTGAAAAGTGGAGTGACTGATATGGCCGTCCTGAATCAGATCATAGACATACTATTTGATCATGTAAGATTTTTGCATGTTTTTAGCACACCTGAGCACAAAGTGCTCAAGGTGAGCTTTTGTGATCATGCTGTGTCCAGCGTCCATCATCTTTTGTGCGTCATCCATCATGGGGTCGTCAACATTTACCTTGTTTGCACTCTAGAGGCCACATTTTGAGCCAGATCCTCATGAAACTTGGTCAGCATGTTTGTTGGGATAAAATCTTGGACAAGTTTGAAATTGGGTCACATGGGGGTCAAAAAATAGGTCACAGGGCCAGATCTTAGAAAAAACTTGTGTGCACTCCAGAGGCTACATTTTCAACCTGATACTCATGAAACTTGGTCAGAATGTTTGTCTGGATAAACTCTCGGACAAGCTCGAGATTGGGTCACGTTAGATCAAAAAGTAGTTCACGGAGCCAAATCTTAGAAAAAGCTAGTTTGCACTTTAGAGGCCACATTTTCAGCCTGATACTCACGAAACTTGGTCAGAATGTTTGGACAAGCTTGAAATTGGGTCAGGTGGGGTCAAAGTGTAGGTCACAGGGTCAAATCCTAGAAAAGCTTGTGTGCTCTGTAGAGGCCATATTTTAGCCTGATAAGCACATTGCTTGGTCAGAATGTTTGTCTGGATAAAATCTCATACAGGTTTGAAACTGGGTCATGTGGGGTCAACAAGTAGGTCACCAGGCCAAATCTTAGAAAAACCTTGTGTATACTCTAGAGGCCATATTTTCAGCGTGATAGGCGTGAAACTTGGTTACAATGTTTGATTTGATAAAATCTTGGACACATAGAAAATTGGGTTATGTTGAGTCAAAAAGTAGGTCACTTTGTCAAATCATAGAAGAACCTTGTTTGCACTCTAGAGTCCACATTTTCAGATTGATACTTATGAAACTTGGTCAGAATGTTTGCATCTTATCTCATTGGAGACAGGACCTCTTTAATAGGAGTGTTTTGATCCCATTGGAGGCTCCACACTTCCTTAATTTTAAACTCTCATTTCCTTGAAACGACTATTAACAGTCTTAACCTTTCATTTCAAACTTTTGAGTAGGCAGGGAATGCCCAGCCACTCAATATTTTATGCACATTAAAAGTTACACATAATCCCTATTCATCTAAAGACCTTTTGAATATCAGTTTAACATTTTTGTTTAGATCTTTTTATCACAATCTTAACTTCATCATTTAAAACTTTTTGAGTTGATAGGGATTGCCCTGTCACTCAATAATATCTTTTATACCTGTCAAGATCACTCATAATCCTTCTTAACTCAAGCTTTTTATTGTCATCATTATGTTTAAATCTTTTTGCCTCAAAATTCCTGTTTTAACCATCTTTTAATACAGACATGCACGCTAAATGACCAAAGCTGTCGATGCGCCATAAAACAACATTCATGTTTGGATAAAATCTCAGGCAAGTTTGAAATTAGGTCATGTTGGGTCAAAAAGTAGGTCATTGGGCCAAATCTTGGGAAAACCTTGTGTGAACTCAAGAGACTACATTTTCAGCCTGATACTCATGAAACTTGGTCAGAATGTTTGTCTGAATGAAATCTCAGAAAAGAATGATATTAAGTCACGTCAGGTCAAAAAGGTGGGCACAGTGCCAAATCTTAGAAAAACCTTGTGTGACTCTAGAGGTCACATTTTGACCCAGATAACAAATTCAAAAATAGGCTAAAGCAATAAAAAATTAGATCACTTACACTCATGTGTTTTACATAATCATGACCAGGATCTTTTCAACCTTATCAATCCTACAAGACCTTACTCAGGTGAGTGCTTTAGGGCCAATGGCCCTCTTGTTTACTTATCTCATTGGAAAGATTTGTTGATTCATGGAAAGATTTTTTCTGCATGTTTTGTAGTTACCTCATTTGATGTTGTTGATTCATGGAAAGATTTGATGAAATGATTTTCATTTATTTCATGCTTTTCAATAGTTTAATGGGAAATGATGGTTGATTATAGTTTGATAATTTTACCATTTCGACCAGTGAATTTACCAATTGATAAACTCACTGGTAAGGAAATACATGTACTGAGAGCTCCCTATTACTTAGCAAGTCCTTACAAAGAAGGGGTTAGAAGCTTGAAATAAACAGAATATTTGGTGGGTTTTTTTTTTGTGAAATATCAAAATTTATTTCATCTCATAAACATCATACGGTCATATTTTCAGAGTGTGAATGAAACCAACTTTAGCTACACTGGTGCTCAGATCTGCAAATACCTTTCCAACGAACTGAAAAGTCATCACACTTTCAACAACTTTAGAGCTTTGTTCCTAAATAAGTAAGTTACTTGTTAAATATATTGAACCTCTTTACTAAATAAAAAAAAAAAAGACTTTTTAAATAAAAAACTTTATTTACAAATGTTGGAATTGTAAGGGATTTAGTTGATTTATAAATAATTAAATACAGTGGAATTTCGTTAGTTCGCACGTCGCTTGTTCGAAACTATGTGTTGGTTCTTATGCTATCTGCGGTCCCAATATTTATCCTTCTTTATCATTGTTAAATTCCTCCTTCGGTGGTCCGTAGTTCGTAGTGTATTTCATGCCCCAAAAGCAGTTTTTGAACACAAACGCCTACCTTTAATTGGTATATAATTAATCCGCTTGCAAACTTGCGAAGGTGTAAAAACCCATGACCAATCTTGATTTTACACCTGGTGATGTCGACTGATATAATTTCGTCATTAACTGCGAGCGAATGTAATTAAAGGTGTTACCTGGTTTGTCACATCAATTTATGGATAAAAAGACAATGAACAATTCCGAAACCCCTGAAAACATCCGACAATAGATGAACGGATAACAGTTTGGAGCGGTTACGAGAAAGACCGGAAAACACCTTATAACCGTAAAATGCAGGAAAATGCCGTAAAACATTGGAAAACACCCAAAATATAGCAAAATACACATCAAAAGGGGGAGGGCTGAAAGGATAGGGTTATATGTTAAAAAGGGTATTGGGAAAAGAAGTTATCAAGCTATAAACCCCCCCCCCCCCCCCCAAAAAAAAAGAAAAAAATCGGGGAAAAAAGCAAACCATATAGGTGGAGGGGTTTCGTTTTGGTTACGGTTATCTAGTCATTAGGGATATGGGGGCAGAATATTACCTGTTACTTACCGAAACGACCTAAATATGCTGGAAAACACAGATGTTTTCAGTCTTTCTGCTTGTGACCCGGTCTGAAGTCCTCTGAGTGATTTGATTTCTAGGCGGAAAGGAAAGCTTTAAAAATCTTCTTCTCTAGAACTAGCTTTGATATTTGGCATGAAGCATCTCCTAGTGGACCTCTACCAGGTTTGTTCATATGATGCCCCTGGGGTCAAAACTGGCCCCGCCCCGGGGGTCACAATTTCCAACATAGGAACAAAGAAGGAAAACTTTAAAAATCTTCTTCTGTAAAACTAGAAGGCATAGAGCTTTGATATTTGGTATGTAGCATCGCCTAGTAGACCTCTACTAAGTTTGTTCATATGATGCCCTTGGGGTCAAAATTGGCCCTGCCCCGGGGGTCACAAGTTCAAACATAGGAACAAAGAAGGAAAACTCAAATTTTTTTTTTCTCTTAAATGGAAAGGCATAGAGCTTTGATATTTGGTATGTCCTAGTGGACTTCTACCAAGTTTATTCCAAGGATGCTGCTTGGGTCAAAACTGGCCCAGCCCCTGGGGTCACAAGTTCGAACATAGGAACAAAGAAGGAAAACTTTAAAATTCTTCTTTTCTGAAACCGAAAGGTGTGGAGCTTTGATATTTGGTATGTAGCATTTCCTAGTGGACCTCTACCAAGTTTGTTCATATGATGCCCCTGGGTCAAAACTGGCCTAGCCCCGGGGGTCACAAGTTCGAACATAGGAACAAAGAAGGAAAACTTTAAAATTCTTCTTTAAAACTGGAAGGCATAGAGCTTTGATATTTGATATGTAGTGATTCTCTTCTAAGTTTGCTTGCCCATCTAAGCGCAACAAGTTCATTGAGTTCAAAATTGGGTCATCTTGGGTCATAAACTAGGTCACTAGGTCAAATTAAAGAAATACCTTGTTGGCACTCTCGAGGCCACATTATTTGCTCAATTGCCTTGAAAATTAGCTAGAAAGTTTGTCTTTATAAAGTCTCACATAAGATTAATTTGGGTCAACTTGGGTCATAAACTAGTTCACTGGGTCAAATTAAAGAAATACCTTGTTTGCACTCTGGAGGCCACATTTATTGCTCAAATGACCTGAAATTTGGCCAAAATGTTTGTCTTGATGAAATACCAGATGAGGCTGGATTTGGGTCACCTGGAACCATAAACTAGGTCACTAGGTCAAAATAAAGAAATACCTTGTGGGCTCTCTAGAGGCCACATTCTTTGCTTAATTGCCTTGAAAATTGGTCAGAATGTTTGTTTTTGTAAAATCTCACATGAGTCTGAATTTGGGTCAACTGGGGTCATAAACTAGGTCACTTGGTCAAATTAAAGAAATAGCTAGTGGGCACTCTAGAGGCCACATTTATTATTCATTTGATTTGAAAATTGGTTAAAATGTTTCTTTTGATATAGTCAAAGACCAGTTCAAATTTGGGTCATCTGGGGTCATAATCTAGATCACTGGGTCAAATTAAAGACATATCTTTAGGGCACTCGAGGCCACATTTTTTGCTCAATTGACTTGAAAATTGGTCAGAATGTTTGTCTTCATGAAATATGAGTTTGAAATTGGGTCACCTGCGGTCAAAAACTAGGTCACATGGTCAAATTAAGGAAAAACCTTAAAGGCACTCTACTAAGGTGAGCGACCCAGGGCCATCATGGCCCTCTTGTTTTACATGTGTTTTCGCTAGGTGAGCGGAAAAACAATTACAAAAACAACATCGGATCAAGCCTTTAGGTTAAAGGAACAGGAGATAATACATGTATAATCGGTACTAGCTCAGGGTATTGCAAAATAAGCTGCGTAAATCTGATTGTCTATTTCCGTATATGCACAGCACCGAAAGTAACCGAACACAGTCACACTTTTTGGTTTGTACCACGGTTAATTCGAATAAAATACTCCGGTCCTTTGCACTACGAACTACTGAGATTGTACTGTACTTGAATTTTGTATCACATGTTTGTCACGAAATAGTTGAAAACAAGCTTTAAACTGTCTTATGAAGTGGAAGTTGGTTGCCAGCATTTTCTCCTTTTCCCACAATTTTTCCTATCCTATCAAAGACAGAAATCATTACTTGAACTAATTATACCCCCCAAAACTCTGTTTGGGGGGTATATAGGAGTCAGCTTGTCGGTCGGTCCGTCCGTCGGTCGGTCTGTAGCTTTTTGTCCGCTCTATTTCTCATAAACTACTGGACGAATTTTATTCAAACTTCACAGGTAAACTCAGTATCAAGCAGAGATGTGCATATGAAATGTTGGTTATGGTTCATTGATTTTTCACTGAGTTATGGCCCTTTCATGAAATTTCTTGTCCGCTCTTTTTCTCATCAACTATTGGACAGATTTGGTTCAAACTACACAAATAGACTCAGTATCAAGCAGAGATGTGCATATCCTATTTTGGTTATGGTTTATTTAGGTTTCATGGAGTTATGGCCCTTTGATGATTCTGGACAAATTTCTTTCAAACTTCATGGATAGACTTTGCACTCAGCAAAGATGTGCATATCATAAATTGTTCTTAGTTAATTAAATAAAATTTCCAAGAGCTAAGCCCTTCCTTGTCGTTCTCTTTATGACGGTGCCCTTGCTGAATTGATGAAAATAAATTATACTTTTGATAGATACTTTTAACTCAGCTGTCCGTCCGTCGGTCGGTCTGTAGCTTTTTGTCTGCTCTATTTCTCATAAACTATTGGACGAATTTTATTCAAACTTCACAGGTAGACTCAGTATCAAGCAGAGATGTGCATATGAAATGTTGGTTATGGTTCATTGATTTTTCACTGAGTTATGGCCCTTTCATGAAATTTCTTGTCCGCTCTTTTTCTCATCAACTATTGGACAGATTTGGTTCAAACTACACAAATAGACTCAGTATCAAGCAGAGATGTGCATATCCTATTTTGGTTATGGTTTATTTAGGTTTCATGGAGTTATGGCCCTTTGATGATTCTGGACAAATTTCTTTCAAACTTCATGGATAGACTTTGCACTCAGCAAAGATGTGCATATCATAAATTGTTCTTAGTTAATTAAATAAAATTTCCAAGAGCTAAGCCCTTTTTTGTCGTTCTCTTTATGACGGTGCCCTTGCTGAATTGATGAAAATAAATTATACTTTTGATAGAATACTTTTAACTCAGCTGTCCGTCCGTCGGTCGGTCTGTAGCTTTTTGTCCGCTCTATTTCTCATAAACTATTGGACGAATTTTATTCAAACTTCACAGGTAGACTCAGTATCAAGCAGAGATGTGCATATGAAATGTTGGTTATGGTTCATTGATTTTTCACTGAGTTATGGCCCTTTCATGAAATTTCTTGTCCGCTCTTTTTCTCATCAACTATTGGACAGATTTGGTTCAAACTACACAAATAGACTCAGTATCAAGCAGAGATGTGCATATCCTATTTTGGTTATGGTTTATTTAGGTTTCATGGAGTTATGGCCCTTTGATGATTCTGGACAAATTTCTTTTAAACTTCATGGGTAGACTTTGCACTCAGCAAAGATATGCATATCATAAATTGTTCTTAGTTAATTAAATAAAATTTCCAAGAGCTTAGCCCTTTTTTGTCGTTCTCTTTTTGACGGAAGTCTTCAGTATGTAACAAAGAGTAATTCTTTGGCAAGAAGCCATTGCAGGATATTCATCACCGTCAGTGATAGCTCTGGTATAATTGACTCTCCAGTCACTTATTTTGCATTCCTGTGACATTAATCTGTTTTGTGACAAGGAGCTGTTGGGGGGTATGATCACGTTTAGTGATAGCTCTAGTTTAATTTGTCATAAGGGAATGCTCACAGTTTGGTCGAGTCCAGAATTTTGTTGTTTTGTAAAGCATTAAGAAACTTGCTCATTTAGGTTGTATTTCCAGGTGTAGGTTTGTGCATGACAATGTAGTAAGATATGGAGAACATACTATTACAACTTTTATTTCCAGGTGTAAGTGTGCCTATGACAATAGGGATGCCTGGGTGGAAGATGCAGCTTCCTTTACAAAATTAACCAATCTAGCAATGCTCATAGGGCAGCTTTTTCTAGTCTTGGAGGTTGGTAATTGTTTAAATACTGCAAGTTTTTTACTTCAGATTTTATGTTCTAAGCTTTTGTAAAAACAGACTGAAGAAAAATGAAAAATAATTCTTTTAGACTTTAATCCTTAACCACACACAACTTCAAGTTTAACAGCCCTGAAAAGAAGGCTTTTGAAAATATGATTGGAAATTGAGAAAATGCTGGTAGCCAGTGTTTTCTCCTTTCCCCACCATGATTTCTACTCTTTCAGAGAAATTCCCATCATATGAGCTTTATTTGTCATCTTCAAAAGCTTTAGAGTTGGACAAGTCTAAATTTTTGTTGTCTAATACAGATTTAATTCAGTATGTTTCCGATACAGTTCTAACAAATTGTATACAGCTGGATCTACTTAGAAATTTGTTGCCATTTTCTACATACGACCACATGTAGTTGTTTTTGTGTGGTTTTGGTATGGCATGTTGTCATCTTACTTGCCAAGAAAAGGCAAACCCATACCTATTTCTACTTTTTGTTAACAAAGACGTGACTGTATATTTAACCCTTTATCAGGCAGTCCCATGTTTTAAGAACCCAAAGAAAAAAAGCCTTTGAAAACAGTTTGTGAAAACGAGAAAAGACTGCGGAGTAGCATTTTGTCCTTTTCCCCATGATATTATCAACCTTTTTAACACAAATCCCTTCATTTACAATGCTTAGTTTGTTGTCTGCAAATGCTTTCTTCATAGGTTAGTATAAATTTTTGTAGTAGAGAGTTTATGAACTTAAAAATAGAGTTACATAAACTTTAATACATGAAAATAACTGTAACATTCCAGGCGGAGGTGGATGGACAGCTCACAAAACTTGGATTTCTACGTCAAGCTATCAGTAATCTGTTACTGACGTTTTTAGCTAGACCTGATGATGACAGAATAAAAAGTGCTGCCCAGCTCCTGAAGGTATGCAACTTGATTATATTTGTGAATTTATATAAGCGTTGTTACCAATACATCTGGAATGCCAAGGTCATTAGGATTATAATTTGAATTACAGATATTATCGTTGTTAACAATTTACCTATAGGGGAAAAGAATCCGCAGATGAAATAAATATTCTTGTAAAAAAGAAATAGTTTACATGAACTTTTAGAGTTTCTAATGTAAGAAAACATGAAAAAATTGTGGCGAAAGAGAGACTTCATGTTACTTGTAAGATGATACTCTTTTCATAACAGTGTTTTAAGAAATTGTAGGATGTACGATAGAAGTAGTCATGGGGTTTTTTTATGTATTTTTTTTTTGTATAAAACCAGTTAATGTTGATTATACATATTCACTTGAATGTTTTCAATGTCCTAAATCTCATATTTGCTTAAAGAGAAGTATATTTCGCTTAAGGGACAAAGACCTTTTAAACAGCATTTATTGATCTTTCGAAAGTTAAAATGTTAAGACAGTATGGTTTAAATTTTATTTATACCATGTACTAAAGGATTTTTTTTTTGTACATTTAGCTGACAGGGTTTGAAATCACAAAGAATTCACATCTACCTGGGGACTTTGATGAAATATATAACATCATCAGAAGTCTGGAAAAGCATCCTTCTCTCAACAGGTATATCTACATATTATTGTGGGAAATCTCTTCGACATAAAATTTTGGGTAGTATTCCACCCATTACTGCACAGATATTGCTTCACCTTAGACATTTTTTTTTATGTTTTGTTTTAAACTGTGGGAAAAGGAGTCATTCTGGAAACACACACTTGCTTCTTGCCCCATGGTGTTTTCTATATCATTAAAAAAAAGTTGTCATTTCCTTGAATATTTTCCTTTGTGTAATGAACAGGTTAAAGTAAGCTTTAAAATAGGTTGTACAATAACGGGTTGAACCTGTTTCACAATGTTCTGATTTTGGACCACTACAACTTGAGTGAAGAAAATGAAATGCACATATACACAAGTGAGATGTACAGTAGAGAAATCATTGTGAAAAATAAATAAATTGTTTTAGCTATTAACCAGTTTTCTTCTCTGTACCTTACTCTGCAAAAAAAGAGTAGAGTAGAGGATCCTTGGCTTAATCCCAAATGGCGGTTCTTGCTTGCCCTTTGACAAGACACTGCAGAGACAAGCCTGATACTTTTGAAACCCTGGAAACATATGAAAAAGGGAATTCTTGCTATGTTATAATTAAATTACCACTGTTTGTACTGGTCAACACCATCCAAACAAGACCATTGTTTCCCAAATTTGGTTTACCTAATAACCTAAAACACATAATCAATATACTTTGATTAATTGAAGTTGAATAATTGAAGATTTCCCATGTGCATGCATATTTTGCAGATGTATACTGTATTCAACTTCATGCTGTTATCCCTATACCAGACAAAAAAATTCAAGACTTGTCCATTTTAAAAGCATTTGCACATAACAAAACAAGGCTTTTTAAATGCCTTTTAGCTTGGGGTTGCTGAAACATATGATTGATTTGTAAAGGGTTTATTTATATATTATAGGACTAGTCACTGCCTGATCAACTCGGTGTTAAGCAGAGTTGAGTACAACTGGGGTGTGGGTCAGGTTTCTTGACGATGAATTGTGTTCAGAATTACCCTATCTACATCTCACACAGGTATTTTACTTAAACAAACTTTTACACTCGTCCATATTAAACGAATTTGCAGATGACAAATGCAGCTTAAGTGATAGTATTTGTCTTTGAAATTGTAGATAGTATTGTTTGGGGGAAAGGGAGAAAATGCAGGTTTTCAAAAGCCTTCTCCATCAGGGTCAATCAATCATAGGAATGTATGGTAAAGGGTTAACTTAATGTGTGCCATAGACAAGATTAGGTGGTAAATACAAAGTATTTCCAACGTTTCTATCTGGAAATGAAGGAAAGAAATTTGATTGTTGGTTGTGATACTTAAAAGATTTCTTGATACAGGTTTATTTTCTTTAACCAGAGTTTTCAAAGAGGTACTGAGAAAATCATGTTTTGATTAAACCTTTTTAGACTTCCTCAAAATTTTTCTATTGGGCTGTTTTTTTTTTTAACCCTTTCCCAAACTACAAAATTTGGACTGGTCCAAATTGAAAGAGTTTGCAGACGACAGTATTAAATTGGATGAAAATGGTAGAAAGTTCTCAATAAGGGTAGAAAACACTGTGGGAAAGGAGAAATTGCTCATTACGAGCAATTTCTCCTTTTCCCACAGTGTTTTCAGAAGACTTGTGCTGCAGACACGTGAAAACCAGGGCTTGTTTGGGAAAGGGTTAAGAAAATAGCAAGGTATTGTCATAGTCCTGTTATCATTTTGCTTGTTACCTCTATTGTTGCAGGGGATGCAGTGTACTTTTGTTATGTCAAAATCACTTATCTCGATACTCCTGTTATGTCAAGTCAAAGCTGTGTCCGAACTTTGTGTCTTTTTATTTCTGGCTGATTTTTGTTTTCATCTCGAACCCATTGCATCCCAAACACTGTTATGTCTAAGTAATGTTGATAAGTTTCATACCTCGGATCATATTTTCATCCATATATCTGCCATTAATGGTAGAAGCACCAAGCATAAGCTTGATGTGAAGTCATACAGCCAAAAATGCAAAGCCATTTTAGACAATGAAAGGGAGCTAAAGACAAGAAAAACAGATTGCCATAGGATGCAGTGTTCCACAAAGCAATAAGGGCAAATTATCATTGTCGGATTATATGTTCCTTCCTAGATAATGAAAGTCGACTGGTAATTACCAGGGGCCAAAAGTAAACAATATGGATGTTAAAATGCATTTAAATCTAAATAATACTATTTAAAAATATGCAAACCATTGTGAAGATGACTATCTGTTATTGTATGGTTGGTCCAAGTGTTAATCGCTGGCATAAAACTAGAACAAAACTTGCCACATTCCTCTTTTATTTGTTTACCTTTTACCTGCTTTTAAAAATTCATTTTTCTACCAGTGACTTGGTATAAATTAGAACAGTTTATATGTTGATACCCTTAAGTCTAGATCAACACTTACATATAAAGTGATCATAGAATGTAGACCAATTAATTGTTTATTTTTGTTGTAGGTCAGTTGTGACAAGTGCTACAGTGTAAACAGTTTGTAAATGGGACGACGGAGGACAGCTGTGTGAAATGTGTAGGAGAAAGACATAAATGAGAATATCTGAGAACTGTTTGATGCATTATTTTTGTTTGTGCTGAGAAATTTGTACATTTTTTTTCCATGAAAAAAATTGATATTCTGAAGACTTGTTTCTGTGATGTTTTTGCATGCATCATTTTGCCTTTTGTCTAATCTTGGTACTTAATCTATTTGGAGTTTAATCCTCACTGAAAAAATACTACTTTTGATGGCTATCAATGACCCCCTTTTTTTTTTAATAAAACATCGGTGGAAATAGAACAAATACTTATAACAGGCAGCCTTTTACACAATGTTTTCTATCTCATTCAAAAAATATATTTTCCTTTTTGTCCTAGTGTTCCTCCTTTGTTACACTTACATCAGTTTTCAGTTGATTGGAAAACAGCCTTAACAGTGCGCAATTTGACTCTTTCACTGACAATGGATTACAAAATGGCATAGATCAAGATCAGACTGCACAGAACATGCAGACTGATATTAGATCTACTCCTTTGGCTACCTTATGCTTAACCCTTTACCACACAATCCTGAGTTTAATGACCCTGAAGAAGCAAAGCCTTTTGAAAACATTGAGGTAAAAGGAGAAAATGCTGGTAACCAGCATTTTCTCCTTTTCCCACAATGTTTTCTATTCTTTCAAAGACAATTTTCTCCATTTGAGCCACATTTAAATTATTGTCTGCAATTTGCTTTCAATTTGGACCAGTCTAAAATTTTGTCATTTGGTAATGAGTTAACTGCTATTGAAATCTACTTGAAGACATCGAAAAATGAAGAATGTATTTAGTGGAAAAGCTTAATACTTCTTTTTCAGAAAGTGTAGACCACAATTAGTCTACAAAGATATTTTATGATGTAATCATACTTGAGTAGACATCTTATTACAATACATGTAACAGGTATTTCTTGTAAGTCTTTTGATTGACTAAAACTACAATGCATGCATTTCCTTAACCCTTTACCACACAATCCATGAGGAAAAAGCCTTTTGAAAACATTGTGTGAAAAGGAGAAAATGCTGGTAACCAGCATTTTCTCCTTTTCCCACAATGTTTTCTGCCCTCCCCAAAAACAATTTCAACTCTTGAGTCACGTTAATTTTATCCTCTGCAATTGCTTTATAATTGGAGGGGTCTAAAATTTTGTCGTTTGGTAAAGAGTTAAGTCTTTTTGCATGACTGAAAAAGACTTTTTCTTTGCCTCTGTCTGTATTCAGAAAAGGAGCAACCTTTCATACTGAGGTTAGACAAAATTGTATAAAGTGTGTATGCATCAGCTTGGTAAACATGGTCAGATATTATTATCCCAGCACAGTAGATCTCTTTGTATATAGATTCAGTTTGTTCAAGATCCATCCAAAGACTGCAACATTTCATCATTTCAGTAATTTCTGTACCTTTTGGACTTCAGCCTTGTTTCAGCCTTTTGTCACATTGTTTCCTTGTTTTATGTTATGTTCTTGATTGAAATTTTCCTCACCAAAAGCTTAAGTTTTTATTCATATATGCTCATTATCAAACTTTGTGGTAAAATAATATATTAAAGTAAATTTTAGATCTGACTTGTGACCTGGTGGTTTCGAGTTTGATACCCGGCTGAGGCAAACTTTCTTTCTGGAGATTTTTGCCTCTCACCATTGATGCATGTGTGAAAAATAGTTAGTGGCTTTGGAGAGAAAGTTGTGACAGAAGTGGTTTGAGAAAGCCAGGAAACATGGGTGTGTCACAGACCACCATGATATGACCTGAGCTGTTAAAATGGCGGTAAACTCCAATACAAACAAACAAAATATACTTCAGGTCAAATAATTCCTTCATCATCATTTTAAATGAAAGTTTCCAACAAAATTGATCATCAAAACCAGTGTCTAAATTTAGGTTAACCCTTTATCACACAATCCCAAGTGTTAATGACCCTAAGCAAGATGGCTTTTGAAAACATTGTGGGAAAACGGGAAAATGCTGGTAACCAGCATTTTCTCTTTTTCCAGCAATGTTTTCTACCCTATCAATGACAGAAGTCATTTTTGAGCTACTTGTAATTTGTTGTCCGCAACAGCTTTGAATCTGGTCGAGTCTTAAATTTTGTCTTGTTGCAAAGAGTTAGCATAGTTGTTAAGTTCATTACTCCACGGAACAGTTTGCAGCAGACCTAGAGAACATCATTGTAAAATATATATAATCAACAGGGATGTGGGTTCAATACTGGAAAGCAAGGGAAAACATTGTGAACAAAGGAGAAATTGTTCATTAGTAATATTTCCTTCAGCCACAATTTTGTCACGGTTGGTTGGTTGTAAGAAAATGAAAAATGCGAAGGTAGTGATGTGTTAAGCCTTAAAGCACCTTTCATAGTTATTGTTGCTTTTGTGGCCAGTCTAGATCAAGATCAGATGGCACAAGATGTCCAGTCTGATCTTTGATCTACACTGTCCACTTTTCCCAGACATTCTAGACAAAAAAAAATCTTGAAATTGCTCTGTTTTGGGTCTAATTTGTAGATTGAAACTATCTACTTGGCTTATTTGATGCTCTAAGGGTAAAAGAATTGTTTGTGCATGTAACACGACAAAATATAACGTATAAATAACCGGTTGATAGCTGCATAGCCTGATAAGGGAACAGCATATTTTCTTATATGCTATGATGGCTGAAAAATGATTGAAAGTTCTGAGGGTCTACATGGTTTAAAATGGCATTATTATTTTTTGTGTTGTGTTTTCAGTATCCTATGAAGAATTTTTTTTGTTTTGTTTTGTTTTGTTTTTGTGTAATTCTTTACCAGATGACCAAATTTCAGACTTCCATGTTGAAAGCAGTTGGCTGAAATGGTGAGATATGTCTTAAGTGTAGAAAACATATTGGGAAAAGCAGAAAATGCTGGTTACCAGTATTTTTGCCTTTTCACACACTGTTTTCAGAGGCCTTCTTCCTCTGGTTTGTTAACCTTTTGGCTGCTAGATGTGACCCAAGGACCTTTTGTGGACAGTGTAGATCAAGATCAGACTTATCTTGGATCTACACTGTCTGATAAGGGAATATTTTTCCCCCAAAAAAATAACCTCAAAATAATTATGAACATTTGGGTTCGTACTATTGGCTTGGAAGTTTCATTTAACTTATTTAGCAGGTTAAGGGTTAAAACATTGGATTGTTTGGTAAAATGTAAAATATTGTTTTTGTTTAACCTATCACATCTTGTTTTCATTATTATTGGCAATTATCACAATAAAGGGAGGGCTCTTTTTTTTTTTAATACTTTTTAAATTTTTAATGTAATTTTTTTTTTTTTTTTTGAGCATTGAGTTTAATTTGCACTCTGGATTATTTCAACTTCTTGAAAAATACATGTAAACACAAATAAATGATGTCAAAGGTTCGAATGAAATAGTCCTACAGCAGAAATGGTGATTGTTTTTCCCAAGTTTTTCTGTTTGTAGCTATTAATAAAGGTAGGCGAGACATCGTAGTATTGACCCTCCATCCAACAATGCCTTGTTTTCCCTGACCCTGAGGAAAATGGCTTCAGAATACATTGTGTGGAAAACTTAAAGGAGAAAATGTGGGTTACCAACATTTTCTCCTTTTCCCACAATGTTATCTACCCTTTTTCAAGACAAGCTCCATCATTTGAACCATGTTTAATTTTTTGTCTTCTAATGCTTTGAATTTAGACGAGTCGAGTGTGGGAAATGGTTGATCTTTCAATGATGTAATATAGAGAACACAAAGACAGGTGTAAATATTATCTCCCTTTGTGATCAAAAAGATAATCCAGACTTCTTAGCCCATCTAAAAGTTCTTGAGGTAGGTCTTTTACAAAATGAAACCCTTAATTTTTATTAATTTTTCTTGTATCACCCAGCTCTTACCATTATCAAACAGTTTTGACTTTTAAGGACAGCAACTGAAAAGACTTTAAAACATTGTGGGAAAAGGAGAAGATGCTGGTAACCAGCATTTTCTTCTTTTTTACAATGTTTACTAGCCATTCAAAGACAGATTCTGATATTTCAGCCAAATTCATTTTGTCGTCTGCAAAATTTGTTCTTTCAAATATAAACGAGTCTTAAATTCTGTCAGCCAGTAGAGGGTTTAACACCTGACCACACGATGAAATTTTTGACTTGCTCTAATTGAAAGCATTTCCACGCAACAAATTTAAGGTAGCTCAAATGACAAAATTTTTCCTTGATAGGGTAGAAAACATTGAGGGAAAAGGGAAAAAAATCCTGGTTGCCAGCATTTTCTCCTTTTCCCACAATGTTTTCAAAGCCTTCTCTTTCAGGGTCTTTAAAAGTCGGGATTGTGTGCTAAAGATTTAACATTGAAAAGAAACAACTGTAGGTCAGTCTCCTACGATGCTATGAGATTAGACTTCTAATCTCACATTACTTTGAGTTGACAGTTCTTTCTTTATGATTTTGCAGTAATTATGTTTACGATCTCACATGCTGAGGTATAACACTGCTCATGAAATATGTGTTTCTAGTTTATGGATTGCTCAGTTCCTAGTTTAAAATTTTTTCATTTGTTGCATTAATTTCATTTGGATATTTCTTTTTTTTTACAAAAATAGAATAAAAAGTTGTGAAATGCAATTTCCTTGTAGAATCTGATGTTAAATTGATGGAAAAAAATTGAGATACTGTTTAGCATTTTTAATTCTTTGCCAGAAATTTTAGACTTGTCCAGTTTGAAAGCATAAGTTATGTTGATCAATCATATTTTATAAAGAGCTTTTCGAAACTGTCCGCTGCAGTATTTTTCTTTTTTTTTTTTTTTTTAATTTTCCATTGAAAAAAATCATACAATACCCAGACGATAGAAATGAAGAGTTGTCAATTGCAGATGACTATCAAATTTGGCTCAAATGATGGTATTTATCCTTGAAAAGTAGAAAACATTGTGGAAGATGAGAAAATGCTGGTAACCAGCATTCTCCTTTTAAAACAAAGTTTTCAAATGCCCTTTCATCCAGGTTAGGTGGTGAAGGGAAAAAAGAACTGAAATTAACATTTAAATATTACTTTAAATCATTTTATAGTTGAATATTTTAAATATTTCTGTGATTCTTTGAAAATTTCAGTATAGGGTGTACTGAAGTCAACCCCCTTAGTATAAAAAAAAAGGAAGCTATGGTCAACATGTGTATAGCAACGCTATCAATTACAAGCAGAAGTAAACATTCAAGATTCATGAAACGTGTATGTAAAACTTGTACAGAATGTTCTTCAGAAATAAAATATTTCTCGATAAAATCTTAGTGTTGGGTCTTCTATCATGCAGCCTTCGCAGACTGAACTCTTCACCAGTCAACAAAAGTTTAGACTAATTCCAATTGAAGGCACAGACAATAAATTATTTGAGGCTCATACAAGGTGATTTGACTATTCAATGACTGAAAACATTTCTCAGGTTTGTTAAAACAGGATTGTTTTTAAATGATGATTGTTGTTTTGAAACAACTGATATACTGTTGAACTTTGTGAATATGGTTTAACTCTTTACCAAACAACAAAATTTTAGACTGGTCCAAATTGAAAGCATTTGCAGATGACAAATATGACTGAAAAATTGAAATTTGTTTTAGGAAGGGTAGAAAACATTGTGGGAAAAGGAGAAAATGCTGGTTACCAGCATTTTCTCCTTTTCCCACAATGTTTTCAAAAGCCGCCTTCCTCAGGGTCGTTAAAAGTTGGGATTGTGTGGTAAAGAGTGAAGCTTTTCCGACACAATCTTGTGTTTTAAGAACCCATAGAAAGATGCCTTTTGAAAACATTATGGGAAAAGGAAAAAATACTATTAAATGAACTCCATTATTTGAGTAATATTTGATTCATTGTTTGCAAGTGTTTTCACTTTGGATTAGTCTAAAATTTTGTTGCCTGGTAAAGAGTTAACCGAAAAAACGCCCGTGGTGAAATTTTATAGCAAAATGCGAAAATCTTTTTCAAGCCATTTTCATATTTTATCTGTTTGTGTTGGGTATCTCATTTGAATGCCCTTGAGCAAGGTACTCGAGACTCCCAGTCTTGGTTTACTGTGGCACATGAAGAAGTGAGCACATACTTTTAATTAATGTATTATTTTTCATACCTCATGAACTTGTTACAGAATGACTAACCTGTCTTAACCTTCAGTAATCAACATGAACTTGTCTTTAACTCTTTTCCACAAGACAAAAATGTAGACTAGTCCAAATTCAAAGCATTTGCAGACGACATTTTAAATATAGCTCAAAACATAACATTTGTCTCCTAAAGGGTAGAATCATTGTGGGAAAAGAAGAAAATGCTGGTTTTTTAGCATTTTTTTTCCCCACAATGTTTTCAAAAGGCTTCTTTCTTGGGGTCATTGAAAGTCGGGATTGTGTGGTAAAGGGTAATTGCATAATTGAGGTACATGTTAAATTAAACCTTTACAGCACAATCCCATGTTTTAACAACCCTGACGAAGAACTCTATTGAAACAAATTGTGGGAGATGGAGAAAATGTTAGTAACCAGCATTTTCTTCTTTTCCCACCATTGATCTACACTGTTAACTGGTTACCACACATTCCCAACTTTTAAGGACCCCAAGAAAGAAGCCTTTTAAAACATTGTGGGAAAAGAAGAAAATGCTGGTAACCAGCATTTTCTTCTTTTCCCACAATGTTTTCTACCCTTTAAGAGACAAATTTTATGTTTCAGCTACATTTGAATTGTCGTCTGCAAATGCTTTCAATTTGGACTAGTCTACATTTTTGTCATGTGGTAAAGGGTTAAAGGCAAATTCCAACATTTGAGCCAGATTATGTTTTCTTGTCTGCAAAAGCTTTCAAATTGGATGAGTCTATAATTGAGTTGTATGGTAAAAATTTAAAAACTTGTGAAAGGAAATATTCCCATTCACAAACCATTTCTCTTTTAGCAAACATTGTCCAAAAAAAGGAATCTATCTGTTGGCTGCAAGACAAAATGTAACATGTTTATGTGACATGGGTTTCCCATTTATCACAACACATCCCCAACCTCCCAACACACACACAAAAGCACAGTAGAATTGTTTCAACCTTCAGGCTGCTGAATAAACACTGTGAACATCTTCAGTCTGTGACAGACCCAAATTTTAATTTAAACTTTTTCTTCCTTATCCAGAAAATTTAAACTCTTCACCAAGCAACAAAATTTTAGACTTTAGATCAAAACCCGAAAAATTTGCAGATGACAATTAAATTTAGCTCAGATGGTATCATTGTCTTAAAAAGGATGCTTACCAGCATTTTCTCCTTTTCCCACAATGTTTCAAAAGGCATTCTTTCTCAGGATTATTAAAAGTCGGGATTGTGTGATAAAGGGTTAACATGTCAATCTGTAAAAATCTATATTTAGCCCTTAGAGTGCAACCCAATGGACATTCCAGTCTGGAAATTAAACCCACACAATTGCAGTTTGAAAGTTGCTCTTGACCAGAAGGTCTTGGCAAAGTGGACAGGGACAATATAGATCTAAGATCACATTTCATCTTTCTTATCCTTATCTACAATGGCTGCAATCACAAAGTTGTGATAGGATTGCATGTTTGGTGAAGTTTAATCTTGAATCACCCTCTCTAATAGTCACTACAGTCAAACTTGTATCAACCCATCACCATATAATCCCAAGTTTTAACAACCTTGAGGAGGAAAACTTTTGAAAACATTGTGGGAAAAGAACCAGCATTTTCTCCTTTTCTCACTATGTTTTCTAGCCTTTCAAAGACAAATCTCACTGTTTTAGTAATCTCTATTTTGTCATCTGCAAAGGCTTTCAATTTTGCCAAGTCTAAGATTTTGTCCTTTGGTAAAGAGTTCAGCAACCACCCAAGGGACACTCAAAATGTGCTTGCTTAACTCTTTACCACACAACAAAAATATAAACTTGTCCAAATTGAAAGCATTTGCAGACGACAATTTAAATGCGGCTAAAATGATGGAATTTGACTTTGATAGGATAGAAAACATTGTGGGTAAAGGAGAAAATACAAAAGGCTTCTTTTCTCGGGGTCATTAAAACTCTGGATTGTGTGTAATAGGGCTAACGTTGTTTGTATAGAGTTTAAAGCCATTTTCAACATTTTTTTAAATTATATCACAGCGGCCAGGTACCTGTCTATTTTTTGCTGGTTTCTTTAACCAGTACTACTACAGGTGCATTTCAGCCAATAAGTCTTCCCAAGGAAATTAGTACATGCTTGCTTAATACAGGTTGCTTGTTAAATAGGAGTGGCCACCAAGATAGTTTTTACTGTACATGTATCTTTAATAGTGGTTGCCTTCATAGTGGGCAACTCTACCAAACAACAAATTTTAGTCTTGTCCAAATTGAAAGCATTGGCAGATGACGAATTGTAACTAGAAAATTTAAAATTGATTTTTGCAGTGAAAAATCATCGCAGGAAAAGGAGAAAATGCTGGTTACAAGCGTTTTCTCATTTTCTCACAATGTTTTCAAGGGGCCATTTTCTTAAGGGTCTATAAAACTCAGAATTGTATGGTAACTGAATGTTGTTTTACGCTACTTTCAACATTATTTCAGTCAAATCATGGCAATAGCTTACATATTCATGTATTTCCTGGGTTCTAGATTGTATGGTTAAGGGTTAAGAATGGTTACATATGAAACAAAGGAAATCACTATGGGTGCACGGGTCATCGTTACACATGTAAAATCCTGTTGAAAAGCTCTTTAGAACAAAACAAAAACATGCAAGCTATCTAAACAACATTTAGAACTATAGATTAGAGTTTGAAACATCTGAAATGTTCGTCCTGGAAAAATTATTACACATGTCAAGAAATGAAGTTTGCTTATTTCTAAATTGTATCCACGTTGCAGTGGTCTAGAGATACAGACAATTTTCTGTAACAGGATTTGGTAAAGTATCCATCCATAAATTTATACACTAAAAATATCTGCCCGGTGTAATTATTATTGGGAGACGATAACGTCACCAGCAGCACCTTTTTCTGAAGATTTGCCCATACCCCGGATAATTTTTCGTGATTAGATTTCACATATTTTCGCGTGGTAGTTTTCGCAATATTTTCTTAATCCACGAGTGACAATAAAAAGGGATCAAGACCTCTTGTTTTTTGAGATGTCACGCGGATCAGCAGACGGTCCCCAACCGGAAAAGGGAAAACGATTACGCAGACCTTACGCAGCTACTGAGGAGCGACTAAGGAACGGAGAAATTGGTAAAAAAAAAATGTCAAAATGTATTCTTGGATTAAGGCTGTTTTGTCGCGATCAGATGAGATAGAAAAATCAAATCGTGGGGTAAAATTGGGTTAGTATTCATACTCGAGTTACTTTATAAAGGGCTTTCAGTGCTCCAGATAATTTTCAATGACATCAGTACAGTACTGATGAAAATCAAGATTAATCAGTACCAGCATATGGGGATCAGTACCAACATTTGGTTAACGAGACTGATTAAAGTCAAAATTGGTTTTCTTGCATTTGCTTTTAGATAAGCATTACTGTAAAACTACATAACATTTTACCTAGTAACAGTATGTCTATGATGTTTACTGTTCAAAGTGTAAAGCAGGTTTGTAGAAACAAATATGCAACTCATAATCTTTTTTTGAAGCGATCTTTTTTTCCTGCTATTTAATCTTTTTTGTGCATGATTATTCAATTTAGAGCGTGAATTATTGCACATTTATACATAAATGGGAACAGTGCTTAAGTCTTGGCCAGTCTGATTTTATCTTTCAACGATTCTCAGTTTTGTTAGGATTATTTGGTTCTGGAGATGGATGAAATAACCCAGCCAGACGTTTCTGTGTATTGCCCGACTTTTTCGAAGCGCAAACTGTTCATTCGGAACATACATGTACATAGTCCCACACCGTAATCGATAAAAACTTGACTAAATCCGAGATGCAGGGTCTAATTCCGGTCCGAGCCGATTTTCCCTTTTTATTTAACGGGGAAAAAATTGGAAAATCGCTCGGCAATCCCGAAGATATCTGAATGTTTGTCTGAGAAGGAGTAAGCTCCCTTTCATTGCGTACCTGGAAAAATGTTGCATATCGAGTACGGAATTTTGTAAAAAAAGATGCGTAACAATCAGATCGTCATCCGTAAATTATGTGAATACGGACCTTATCTGGAGCACTGGGCTTTATAAGACTTGCATAAAGATGTTTACAGCAAAGTCGCTGTGTTGGACGAAATGCCATAACTTTTCATTTGTTGGTGCATTCACTACAGTAAACACATTTTCTCCAATATTTAACGTTGACTCTATACGACACGAAAATAATGAAGACCTGTCATGGTTGAAAGCAATTGCAGACGATTTAAATCTGGCTCAAAAGATAGAATTTGACATTGATATCAGAGTAGAAGGCATTGAGAGAAAAAGAGAAAATGCAGGTGCATTAATTTTCTCCTTTCTCACAATATTTTTGGAAGGCTTCTTCCTCAGGTTCATTTAAAGTCACTGTGTGGCAAAGGGTTAATATGTTCGGTAAGTGCAGCTAAGTGGTTTTATGAAGGTAGTTTAGGTAAAGATCAAACTGCTACTTGAAGACAGTGTTGAGCAAGATGTAAGCCTGTTACGAAATACTATGGCAAAAACAGGGTCACACTAAAATATGCCACAGCAGTAATTTATACCACAGGTATGCCACAGGAGAAACTGACATGCCACAGCACATTTTTAACTTTCAATATGTAAATTTTATGCTTAGATATCTTAAATTAACATGTTATCTATAATATACATAGAAGTATAGCTTGGAAATTTCATGTTTTTTGGTAGATATTTGGTGTAAATAGATAGCAATATCCTTTGTTGTTTGTGAGTTGTGATCTCTGTGATGCCATGGTTGTATAATTAATTTCTTAAAGATGTGTATTTGTACACAGCAATATCCTTTGTTGTTTGTGAGTCCAGATCTCGATGACGCCATGGTTGTATAATACATTAATTTCTCAAAGATCTGTATTTGTACAACTTTCAATAGAGTTATTTTTTAATTTTTAGGATATTTAACATTGTTTAGCATTTGATCATCATTCTGTAAACTAAAGTTGCGCAATCTTTATTCAATCTTCAAGAAATTGATGTTTTACATAACTATGGCGTCATTAAATTGTGACTCTATGGCTGTCTTTTAATATCAAATTTCTATCAAAATACATAAAATTTCTCAGCTATACTTCAATATACTAAAGATAACATCTTCATTAAGATATTGAAACATACTCAATACTCATTAATTGTTATTTATGTGCTGTGGCATATCACTCTGCCTGTGGCGTACCTGTAGCATAAATTACTCCTGTGGCGTATTTTAGTGTGACCGGCAAAAACACCCAGAACATTTGAATGTTTAGAATGTTTTTTCCTTGCTAGAAAAGTCTGTTTATTTTATTTGCACTGTAAGATAGAGGTAAGTTATTGTCAGATTTGATGAAATTTGGTGAGGAAATAGTTGTTTTTCCATGCATCAGTGATAATGACGGTTAGACGTTAAGTTCTAAGTTCGCTGATTCTTTTTATTTATATCATCTGTACAACAGCATCCAGAGTAGTGGTCCACATAGTAGATTACAGAAACTAGTAACGCAACGTTAAAAGTGCAGAAATTTTATCTTTTTTTGTTGCTGTTGGAAAATGATTTTACTATCCACAGATCCAAATGACAACCCACCAATGAAGTCGAAACTTTCAGCAAATGCTCCAGAGTTCATACCGAAGTTTGCAAATCTGTACCAACATGATCCACATAATGTAAGTATTTTTCCATTTATAAAGAAAATTGATTTCTAGAAAAAAGATGGAAAACCTCAAACTGTTTTCAGCCCACTATAAATGATGTGTAGATTTTACATGTTCAGTTTAACTCTTTACCAAACAACAAAATTTTGGTCTGAACCAAATTTAAAGCATTTGCAGATGACAAATTATATGTTGCTTAAATGATGATTTCTGTCATTAATAGGGGAGAAAACATTGTAAGAAATGGAGAAAATGCTGATTACCAGCATTTTCTCCTTTTCCCACAATGTTTTCAGAAGGCTGCTCTGTCAGGGTTGTTAAAAGTCGGGATTGTGTGGTAAGGAGTTAAAACCAAGTTTAGTATAAAACATGAACTCCTTTTGGGAAAGTGTATGGTGATATAGCTGGAAAAATGAATGTTAAGTTAAGAGACTTAGCAATTTCTTTAATTGTCACAGTGTTTCTAAGTTTTTTTCATTGTAACACTTCAATGTTTTTTGAATGATAGATGGGGGGGAGGGAACCAAGATTGATGACACTGTGACTGGAATCAAATGAGATGAACATTCTTTATCCTTAGCTGACAAAAAAACTGAGGTAAAATACTTGGGCCATGGTCTCTTAAAAGGGGGCTCAATGCATATGCAAAAAGTATCAAACAGGTCAAGCTGGGCAGGCTGACTTGGGTCGAAACTTTTTGCCATCAGTCAATTTTATGCTTGTCAAAGGACCAGTGTGCCTCATAAATCAGTCGATTGTTTGATAAAATTGATTTTATGGATCCATGTACTATGTGATAAATTGCTTTGTATTATGTGTCATGGATATGCATTAAGCCCCCTTTTGGCTGATTTCGATTTTGGAACTATTACTCATTCTCTGAAATAGTCTTTGTTTTACATTGATAGGATCAACTCTATCAAGATTTTCAGCGACTGGTCAGTATACGACCTTCACATTTAAGTGGAGTGACCACAGCTGGAACTGCATCGAAAGATTCTCCAGCTGACATGTTCAAGAATGCTGTATTTGAGTTGACATCTAACCCAGGGCCAATGGAAGAATACCTCAAACCAATAATTGATAACTTAAAACGAGGAGTTACAGATATAGCCATTATTAATGATATTATTGAGACACTTTTTCAACAGGTAAGGAATGCTTTGGAGGATGTTGGAAGGTATGGGTCATGCTGTGTGAAAAAATGGTTTTATGCATGACAAAGTGGTTTACCTCTTTACCAAACAACAAAATTTTGGACTCAACCGATTTGAAAGCATTTGCAGACAGCATATGAAGCTCAATTTGCGATTTCTGACTTAGGATAAAAACATTTTAGGGAGAGGATAGAATGCAGTTTACCAGCATTTTCTCCTTTTCCCACAATGTTTT
Source organism: Tridacna gigas (assembly GCA_945859785.2). Lineage (NCBI taxonomy): Eukaryota > Metazoa > Mollusca > Bivalvia > Cardiida > Cardiidae > Tridacna > Tridacna gigas. The sequence continues at coordinate 9,238,789 of OX244032.2, forward strand.
TAAAAGCCTTCTCTTTCAGGGTCTTTTAATATATGGATTGTGTTTTAATATGTTAATGCATCTGCAAAAAAGTAGCGACCTATGTCAGCCTGCGCAGTCCCCACAGGCTTACCTGGGTTGAAACTTGTTGCATTTATAAATTTTCTGCATTTCAAAGGAACATTTTGCCTCATGATTTAGCTGGTTTTTAGACAAACTGAATCAAAATTATGCCACAACTTGCTTGATATAACACATCATGAAAATGCATTTAATTCCCTTTACCCAGAGGCCACTCATGATATACATTGTCTTTCTGTTCGGCTTTCATAATCTGTTCGCTGTACAAAAAAGAATTCAACAGTTGTGATTTGATCTATACCTACCATTACACAATGGATATATAATTTTTTTTGTAAGGCAATTTTCATGGTGATTAGTCATCTGTTACATTAGTTAGGCCTTTTGAAATTTTTTCCTTATCAAGTGACAGTGCAACCCATGACGGTATTTGTCAGCTTGCCACAATTGTAGTTACCTCCTATCAGACATCTCTTTAAAGACACATGCTTACTGCCAGAAAGAAAAGAAACCCTGTTAAAATTAGAAAGACTGTCGAATGGTTCAGAATTAGCTGTGTAAACATAGAAAAATTATCGCTTAGGCTATATGTAATGTCAGGGAAAAAATATCGATATATACAGTGTAAGGGATAAATACATATATCAGATATCTTCCATTAAAAACTGGAAATGCCTCAACAGTGATTTCTTTGAAGGTCTCCAGAAAATGAAATACCTATTTTATCCGTCATAATCTATGCTACCTTGCAACCATTGGAGGCAACACTTGGCATGAAGATACAAGAATGATTACAGTTTGGTTAAAAACCGGCTGAAGACGAGTATAGATGTATCTATAAAATGTGGATAATCATCATTAATTAAGGTATAATCCTATATCAAGCAACCCTATGCAGAGCTCCAGATAGAGGGAGTGATTTTGATTTCAAAATTGAAAATATTAATCACTCTCCACTAAACCCTATGTTATGGGTACTCATTAGAATCGTCTCATTGAGACGATTCTAATGAGTACCCACAACATACAGTTTTGGAAGAGAAATAATGGATTTAGAATACTATCACTCCCTTTTATCTGGAGCTCTGACCCCATGTTTTTATAACCTTGATCAAGACAGCCATTGACTCTTTACCACACAATCCCCTGTTTTAACGACCCTCGGGAAGAAGCCTTTTGAAAACATTGAGCAAAAAGGAGAAAATGCTGGTAACCAGCATTTTCTCTTTTTCTCACAAATTTTTTTACCTTTTCATAGAAAAAATTCAATCATTAGCAACACATTTAATTTGACATCTGCAAGTGCTTTCAAGTTTGACAAGACTGAAATTTTGTTTTTTAATCTGTACTAAAACGACAAAATTCTTAGCTGAAATCATTTACAAACAACAAATTGAATGTGGTCCAAATGAAGTAACTCATCCTTAAATGAGTTAAATACAATCCTCTTTTTTTTTTAACGACCGCCAGGAAAAGCCTTTTTAAAACATTGTGCAAAAAGGAGGCAATGCTTGTTACCAGCATTTTCTCCTTTTCCCACAATGTTTTCAAAAAAATTTTTTGAGGTTTTTAAAACTTGATTGAGTGGTAAAGGGTTAAAAATATGCTGGGACGAGCACAATGCTGATTAAAAATATGCCAGGACCAGCACACTGATGGTATCCAGCATTTTCCCCCTTTTTTGCACAATGTTTTGGCTTTCAAAGACATATCACTGCCATGCTTATGTTGTCCTTTGTAAATGCTTTCAATTTGGTCTAAAATTTTGTTGTTTGGTAAAATATGAATACTGGTATGCACATGAAAACACTGTTGTAAAAGGAGAAATTTTCCATTCTGTGTTATTCTGTGCTTTCAAGAACAGTATCCTTGAAGACAGATTATTGGTCTGTTGGAGATATTGAATTAACTCTTTACTAAACTACAAAATTTTAAACTTGTCAAAATTTGAAGGAGTTGTCGATGACAAATATGCTCAAATGATGGGATTTGCATTCAAAAATAGAGAAAACATTGTGGGAAAAAGAGAAAATGCTGGTTTCCAGCATTTTCTCTTTTTCCCACAATGTTTTCAAAAGCCTTTTCCATAAGAGGTTTTTAAATCTTGGGATTGTGTGATAAAGTTACCTTTTCTGAGGCTCTTATAACACACATTTTTCTAATATTGCACAGAGTATAACCGAAGCCAACTTTCGTTTCACCGGGGCCAAAATCTGTAAATACTTATCCTATGAACTGAGGAGCCATCATGTATTTAATAACTTCAGAGGAATGTTCTTAAACAGGTTTGTCTTTTTTAGATTGATGGTCCTTGCTTGCTGTTTAGCTCATCTGTGCACGAAGTGCTCAAGGTGAGCTTTTGTGATCGTGCTGTGTCCGGCAGCGGACATCCATTGTCCAGGCGTCAACAATTACCTTGTGTGTACTCTAAAGGCCACATTTTCAGTCCTATACTCATGAAACTTAGTCAGAATGTTTGTCTTGATAATATTTGAGACAAGTTCGAAATTGGATCATGTTGGGTCAAAAAGTAGGTCACTGTGCAAAATCTTAGAAAAACCTTGTGTGCACTGTAGAGACCACATTTTCAGCCTGAAACTTATGAAGCTTTGTCAGAGTGTTTGTCTTGATGATATCTCAGACATGTTTGAAATTGGGTCACGTTGGGTTGAAAAGTAGGTCACTGGGCTAAATATTAGAAAAACCTGGTCTGCACTCTAGTGGCCACATTTTGTGCCTGATACTATTGAAACTTGGTCAGAATGTATGCTTCATTGATGTCTTGGACTAGTTTAAAATTGGGTCATGTCCAGTCAAAAAGTAGGTCACTGGGCCAAATCTTAGAAAACCCTTGTTTGCACTCTATAGAGGCCACATTTTCAGCCTGAAGCTCATGAAAATTGGGTAGCATGTTTGTCTTGGTAATATCTGGGACAAGATTGAAATTTGGGCTAAATCTTAGAAAAACCTTGTTTTCATTTTAGAGGCCATTGTAGTCGGATACTCAGCAACTAGGTCAGATTGTCTGTCTTGATGATATCTCAGACAAGGTTGAAATTGGGTCATGTTGGGTGAAAAAGTAGGTCAGTGGGTCAAATCTTAGGAAAACCTTGGATGCTCCATAGAGGCCACATTTTCAGCCTTATACTAATAAAGATTGGTCAGAATGTTTATCTTGTTGATATTACAAACAAGTTTGAAAGTGGTTCATGTTGGGGCAAAAAGTAGGTCACATGGTCAAATCTTAGATAAACCTTGTGTGCAGTCTATAGAAACCACATTTTCAGCCTGATTCTCATGAAACTTGGTCAGAAAGTTTGCCTCATTTATATCTTGGACAAGTTTCAAAGTGGGTCACATCTGGTCAAAAAGTAGGTCTCTGGACCAAATCTTAGAAAAGCCTTATGTGCACCATAGAGGCCACATTTTCAATCTGATACTAATGAAACTTGGTCAGAATGTTTGTTTTAATGATATCTTAGACAAGTTTGGAATTTAGTCACATTGGTTCTAAAAGTAGGTCACTTACACTCATGTGTTTTACATCATTAAAACCAGGATCTCTTCAGCTTTATCAACTGTAGATGATTTTAGGGCCAGTAGCCCTCTAGTTTATAGAGAGCATCCATCCAATAACAAACTATTTTCACCACTTTTGTAACTTTTACATGGCGGATTCCTGTGTTTTGATATGCAGGTTGCATTCATGCAGCTGTTTTCGTCGAATAATTAAGCATAATGTCGTTAGTGAAATTTCAGTAAAGTCTCGGGGCTTTGAAATATTTTTTTCAGTGCTTGTACCAGGTGATCATCTTTTGATTGTTGTTCAAGGTCGCTTCTCCAAGCAGACATCAAGAATGATATCAATTTTGACCAAGCCATATTGTTTTCATTAGAAATCGACCGGTTTTAAAAATTTCAGACTTTGCGAAATTGAAAGCATTTGCAGAAGACAATTCAAATGTTGCTCAAATAATGGGATTTGTCTGAAAGGACAGAAAACATTTTAGGAAAAGGAGAAAATGCTGGTTAGCCTTCTGTCTAGGGGTTGTTAGAATCAGGATGTTTGGTAAAGAATTTCTCTTCATTACACCATAGATACTATTCTTGCCTTCTTTACAGATGTCAATTAGAGTTTGATAAGAGAGAAGAATTACTCAGAAGTGACATGGACAAATTGTGTGGACTTGCCATGTTCTTTGGAGAACTTTTCCTGGTATTAGAGGTAAGTAATGCTATGTTTGTTGCTGGTAACCCTTATATATACAACAAAATTTTAGTCTCATTCAATTTGAAAGCATTTGTAGACAACAAATCAAATGTGGTCAGAAAGAAGATTTCTGTCTTTGAAATGGTAAAAACAACTGGAGGGGAAAAGGAGATAATGCTAGTTTCTAGCATTTTCTCCTGTTTGCACTATGTTTTCAAATGTCTCCTTCCTCAGAGCCGTTAAAACTTTGGATTGTTCTGATTAAACTGATGAGAAATTTTTAAGTACTGGGATAAGTATGGAAAAGCTTTATCAAGGTTCGAAGTTCAACTCAGTAAAAACTTTGAGTCTGTGCAGTGGCTAGCTTTGGTTTGTGCAGAGTATTTCATAATTGGCCCGCATCATGCAAAATGAGTCCTTTGGACATTGGCATAAAGTGTAGTCCCAGATTAGCCTGTGCAGACTGCACAGGCTAATCCGAGATGGCACTTTACGACTACATAAAATTTTTTCATACAGTAGACTTTCGTGGAACAGAAAATCACTCAAAAACGGGAAGTGTTGCCTCGGATTAGTCGCAGACTGCACAGGCATATCTGGGACAGCACACTTTTAAGCATATGTCCGAAGGCCCCTTTTCATGTGTTGCATGCCAATTAATTATCAACATATCTTTCTAGTGTTTGTATTGAGCAGTAATTTATATTTTCTGTTTGACTTACAACACATATTTATGGTATACCCTATTCCTTTTTACAGAATATTTGCTACTAGTATTAAGATCTGTACACACAGCAACTCCACCAGGGTTTACACCCACTGCCTCTATGCTCAGTGTGGCATCCTATTTGTTGTAGCATTGCTTTTTATTGTTAAACATTTTTTTGTTATATCTACAGATAGAGAGTGATGGTAAACTAAGTCGTATAGGTGTACTGCGAAAGGCAATAGAAGATTTGATACATACCCTTTTGTCACAAGTAGACGATGTCACAGTGAAATGTTCCACTCAGCTTTTGAAAGTAAGTAAACCATTCAGAGGAAGGAAAACATGCTAAACTTGGTAGAAAAGCCAAATGAATTTTCACTGTTCAAGCTCCAGTTATTCCATATGCCCTAAAACATTTGTGATATAAAACTAAGATTGAAATTTTTATCACAAAGGAAAATACTACCTTTTTAGCTCAGGGTATTAGCTCAAGATATTGTTGTGGGCCTGCTCTCATGCAAAAACTCTTTTTTAATATCTCTAGTATTACTGAAGATGTTTTCTCAAACTCAGAGTAGTTGGTAAATATCAAAGGGGGAACCCATAAAACAAGAGCAAGTAACCTTCAAAGTATTTTTGACACAGATAGGCCCATTTTTAGACTTGGAATTTTCTCTGAAATTCAAGCAACTGCAATCGAGCCTTGGCACCCGCATGCTGTCTCTTGTATATTTTATCACAAAGAAAATATTCTAACTTTTTTTTTTTTTTTTTTTTTTTTTTGAGAATTAGTTTAAGTAGTTGGAAAACTCGCCATACAATGTGGAAAAATTAAAAACTATGGGTCATAATTGGCAGATGTATGACATACTGGATAATTAACAAATAACTTGAATATTTTTGAAATTGAGAAATAATATTTTTAGTTTTTGTATGTTAATCTAGCACCTGACCAGAGGACACAATCTTAGGTTTTTCCAACTTGAAAACGCTTGCAGATGAGAAATCAAAATGCAGTCCGATTACTAGATATTTCTTTGAAAAGTCAGAAAATATTGTCGAAAAGGGAGAAAATGGCGGTTACCAACATCTCTTCCAACTGTGTTTCAAAGGCTTTCTTTCTGGGAGAGGGGCATTAAAACTGTTGGGTGTGAGGTAAATTGTGAAACATGCAGGTATCTTATCATATCAGGTGAGCATGTCAAAATCACATGATCATCTTTTTTTTATCGCAAAAATATACAAAACATGGAACTATTAGTGTGTTTTTGAGCAAAACTGTCTTGAAAATTGTAACACATGTACCTGGGTCTTTCTCCAATATTGGCATTTTAATGTTTTGTTGCACTATCATTGTTTGGTTACAACCCTTTAGCAAACAACAAAATTATGGACTTGCCCAAATTGAAACCTTTTGCAAAATAATTGTGACTGAAAAATAGAAATTCACCTTGGAGGGTAGAAAACATTGTGGGAAATGGAAAAAATGCTGGTTGCCAGCTTTTTCTCATTTTCCCACAATGTTTTCAAAAGTCTTTTCCCACAAGTTTGTTAAAACTTCGGATTTTGTAGTGTAGTATCAATACAGAAACCTTAATTACAGTACCAAATAAAGTGTCTGAGCATAAACTGCCCAAATATATTGCACTATTAAGACTGTTTTGTTAGAATATCGAAATATTGGGAGACAGTGATGGGTCGATCTAAGATCAGTATGCACATTCTGTGCAGTCTGATTTTAGTCTACACATTTTGCAAAAGCAACTATGATCAGTGGAGTGAAAATCTTAGAAATTTCTACTTGTCCGGGGACAAGTAAATTACAGAAATCTACAGTGTGGTTCATTTGTCCAAAACAAAACAATTTTTAAATGGCACACATAAAATGACATGTCAGCAATATGGAGATATTCTCGTCAAACTTTACAAAAAATATCATTATGATAGTCTGCATTCAACCACGGGAATTCTTTCAACCCCACCTCGTTAAAAAACATGTTTTTGTCATAATTCTAGTTACAGTCCCAATTCAGATTTACGTTTGGAGCCACCAAATGGTTCTGGAGTCTCAGGCTTCTCACTTTCTGCTTTCTGTTTACATCAAAGATTTGATTAAAAAAATAAAAAAGAAGTTCTCAGATTTTACGCACCAATTGATCACTGATTGAGACAGCTTCCGGCAAAGGTGTTAAATCACAGCCCATTTCGCACTGAAGCTGTTTAAAATCAGATTAAAGGCTAAAATTTTCACTTGTGCGACATTTTTGCCAAAGTTCTTTGAAATGGTGCGAAAATGATATTAATGAAATCAATTTAATCCATGGTGATCTTGAAGGTGGTTAGATATATTTCAAAGCGATTAAAATTGATGTGCAAGAACAGCTGCATATTTTACTGATCTTGTCATATGCGGTGAATGCGGAGGTAAACCAAATGTGTATTTTGGGTTTCCAGAAATCGGGGATCATCTCAATAATACACTGTTTATCATTTTGTACAAAGTGAGAACATGTATTTCACTAGATATGCATATTCAACAAATCATTGTTACATTTGCTCATATTTTCTTCTTGTCTGCGGACAACTAGACCGAAAAAAAATCCCTTTTCCGACGCGGAAATTTCCAGTCGTAGAATTGAGCGTAGTATTTCCTCGCCCCTGATAATAGCGATGGGCAATCTGAATGTTACATTATCATCAAACTATGCTGTAAACTTACCCTGAACATGGATATATTTCTCATGTTTTAGTTGACAGGGACAGCTCTGATGGAAACTTCTGATCTTCTGGGAACTTTTGATGAAATCTTCCAGAAAATAAAGGGTCTAGAGAAACATCCTGCCCTGAATAAGTAAGTTTGAGTATGTTGTGTTGCCATATTTTTAGCTCAACTGTTTTTAAGGAAACATCAAGGTATTGCCCCAGCCCTGGCATTGTGGTTGTCATCTTCATCATCATGCGAAAACTCTGTTATTACTGAAGATATTTGCTTCAAACTTGGACCACCTGCTCATTAGTAAAAGGAGGACCTATACAACAAGGGCAGATGACCATTTAAGTATTTTTGATACAGTTATGCCGGTTTCTGGACTTAAAATGTTCACTGAAAATCAAGCAACTGCAGCCGAGAGCTGGCACCCGCATGCAGTACTCTTGTTCTTGGATCATAGAATAGTCACATTGTGTATTTTTGTGTTACATTTTGTCAAAACGAAAATCTTGGCTGTCTACCAGCTTGTATGGCAGATGTTTCAAATGTTAACAAAGAACGTTACTAAGAAATCACATTTCATAAACTATGCAAAAATTTTCGGAATACAAGTTTTGAATGGATAGAAATATTTCGGAAGTGAAAATTACGTAATTGGCACCTTGCTAATTCCAATTTACCTTTCCCTCTGAAATCCCTCATAAAATAAAATTTTATATACAAACTGACATGGTGACATAGAGAGGTTATCTGCTAGATCACATGGAAATTTATTAACCCTTTCCCAAACGATAAATTTTAGACTGGTCCAATTTGAAAGAGTTTGCAGACGACAATTTTAAATTTTATGAAAATGACAGACAGTTCTCCAAAAGGGTAGAAAACACTGTGGGAAAAGGAGAAATTGCTCGTTATGAGCAATTTCTCCTTTTCCCACAGTGTTTTCAAAAGACTTGCACTGCAGACACGTGAAAACCAGGGCTTGTTTGGGAATTTGTTAAACCATGTGACTACAGCTTGGTGCCAACACTCTTATAAGGTATCTGTGAAGTCATGATACAAAGCAATGGAGTAGTAATGTGGGTAAGGGTCAGATTTTTTTCTGACACCGCATGAAATGGATTCATGATCTGACTGCGACTAAACATATGTTGTTAAAAGCCACAGCCTGCTGTGCAGATAAATTACTTGCTTACTAAAGAATGTTGTAGCATTACCTCTTTGGGACAGTTTCAATTGGCATAGCAACATCAAGCCTTTGTCAATGACATATTTAGAAGTTGATGAACCCTCACCTGCCTGGACCGTCATAGTGCACTGATTTGCCACGATGATTTAACTCTTTACAAAACGACAAAATGATAGACTGGTCTAAACTGAAAGGATTTGCAGACAAGACCATCAGTGTGATCCATAAATTGAAATATGTTTGTGAAAGGGTAGAAAACTTTGTGGGAAAAGAAGAAAATGCTGGTTATCAGCATTTTCTCCTTTTCCCATGTTTTCAAAAGCCTTCTTTCTCAGTCGTTAAAACTCAGGATTGTGTGGTAAAGGGTTAACCATAACCATGCAGCCTGTATTTAAAACTTCCAAAAAGTGCAAAGGAGAAACATTCAATAGAAAGAGAAATTAATGTAATTCATCTGATGAATTGTATTGGAAAGTGACAAAAGGACCAATTTCTCTCCTTTTTGCATTTTTTTTTTCACTTGCCATGCAAATATGACTGTTTACGTTTCTGCAGAACACAGCTTTAAAAAGCATGGTAGGAAAAATAGCAGTTGCTCATAATGAGCAATAGCTCCTTTTCCCACAATGTTTTCATAAAGATCATTTCACAGCCTTTTACTTTCTTTTGGATGTTTTTCCTTTTTGTTACTTTTACTAGTTTGTCCTCTGTCTGAAATTGGTATGTAGAGTAAAAGGTTGAAGTCAACCAGCTATGTGAATGACAAGTATGTATGGGTTTTGCATATACTGATAGAATAAACAAACATCACATGTTCACTTTTACCTTTCAGAACTAGTCACTGCCTGATTAATTCTGTGTTGAGTAGATATGAATACAATTTTGGTGTTGGACAACAAGTATCCCCACAGAAACCAGCGACGCAGTCTGCACCACACAGCTCCAACTTTCAACTTGTAAGCAGTGACAGATGTTTACCCCAATTAACCCTTGCAGCCCCTTTCACGACTATAGTTGCATTTGCGGCCAGTGTAGATCAAGATCAGGCTGCACAAAACGTCCACTTTGCTGAATCCCTGTAGACAAAAGCAACCATGAAATTGCAATTATTTGGGTCCTATTTCTAGGATGTAAATGTCTGGCAGGTTTATTTGGCGCTCTACGGGTTAAATTTTGGTAATTCATACAGGTGGACCATGGATTAAGTTGAAATTACACAGGTTTTGTGGTTCAGCTGTTGTTTCGAAGAAAACATTAAGGTATTGTCATAGCCCTGTCATTGTCTGCATTGATGTCATTGTCGTGCAAAAACTTTGACATTTTGTAATATCTTTGTTATTACTGAAGATGTTTATTTAAACTTGGACAAGTTGTTAACTATCAAAAGGGAAACCTACACAACAGAGGCACGTAACCATCGAAATATTTTTGACACAGTTATGCCACTTATTCGATTTAGAATTTTTACTGAAAATCAGTCTGTTTCTAAAAGTAACTGCAACCAAGCATTGGCATTGGTACTTTTTTTTCTCTGGTTTTGTAATTAGCATGACTGTTTTTGAAGAAATATCCAGGTAATTTCATACCCCTGTCACTGCTGCATCTTGGTTGTTTGGATATTGTAAACTGATTGTTTTCTGATTGTCTTCATTGTTACTGAAGATATTTGCTTTAGACTTGGGTTACCTGTTAACTCCCACAATGGGAACCAATAGCAAGAGAACAGGTAACCATGAGAATTCTTTTGACACATTTATGCCACTTTTTTTGACTTGGAATTTTCACTGAAAAAGCAAGTTCAGCTGAGTTTTGGCAGCTGCATGCCATGTTCTTACTTTGTTTTAATTTTGAAGTCATGCAAAAGAAAAGAAAACAAAAATGAACATATGAGCCATGATTTGTGAAAAGAGGGCCTAATGCATCTCATACAAAAAGTTTCGACCCATGTCAGCCTGATTATGTGATGACATGCTTGATATAATGCATCATGGAGATGCACTAGCACCCTTTTGCCAAAGCATGGCTGCATTATTATTGATTTGGCCACTTAATTTCACACATTTACTTTTGGCCTTTATCTTGTACAACAGCAGGTTGATTTGTCTTATAAATCAGAGCAAGTGTTACAGATGTTTTGCAAAAACTGTTGGTTACAGCTGGCCAATAGCTTCAAAAATGTGTACTATGTGGTAGTGGTAAAAAACCTCAGGAACATGTGGATAGGTGCACTCTATACAATGATAAAGTTATGTGAGAAAACAGTGTTAAACACCAGACCAGTCTTCTCGGAATGTGATTGATGATTGAGTTTAATGCTGTTTTCAATGTTACTTAAGTTATACTGCTGTGGTCAGTGCACCTATTTGTGCTTTCCCCAGACATTCTTTTACCAGTCTTTACCACAATACCTTTTCCCAAGCCACTGACTGCATTCCCACATAACAATCATCAAAACTATGATCAGCAATGGAGCAGTGAATCCTGTCACAACGACCATCATCAATTCTCAGAAAGAAATTGGCGGTGCTTGGGATTTGAACCAGCTACCCCTATTCTCAAGTCCTATATACTACCAACTGCACCACTGGGGCTCAGCTTTTAGGTAACAAATAATAGTGTAGCTTTTGCAAAGTAAGCTCCAGTGTTTTTTTTTTTCCATCCCAGTCAATACACTATTTCCAGAATGAACCAGTATTCTACAACAGTTTAGGTCAGCCAATCAGTCGAGAGGAGGCCGGATTTTCACAGGAAGAGTCCAGTGAATTTGAAGGTTTAAACAAGGAGGAACAAGAGGCATATCTTCAATGGGAGGCAGAAAACTTGCTGAGTCAGCAACAATGGAACGATCAAGGGGGAGACAACTATGACAGCCAGTGGCAGGATAACTACATCAATGACCAGCAGTTCCCAGACTTCCCTGGGGATGGCTTTGTTCCACAACCGTGGTCATCAGAGATTCCTGAATACACACAGTGGTCGTCCAGTCAGGATCAGGGCTACGGCTATAATCAGTAAGTTTTAACTTTTTTATGGCCTCTATTTCTCAGCAAAAACAAGCCCTGCTGCGGCAAAAGGAGGTTTAATGCATCTCCATGATGCATGATACTAATCAAGTCATCACATAATTATGGATCCATTAAATCCGTTTTGTATAACAACCGACTGATCCTGGGGGTAGAACGATCCTTTGACATGCAGAAAATTACCAACAGCAAAAAGTTTCGGCCCAGGTCAGCATTTGCAAATGCATTAAGCACCCTTTTCACAGAGCATAGCTCAAATGTTTTGTAGCTATACTAAAACTAGCTGGTCATCAGTTTGTCTACTAATCCTTTACCACAAAATCTCAAGTCTTGATGACCCTGAGCAAGAAAGCTTTTGAAAACATTGGGGAAATGGAGAAAATGCTGGTTACCAGCATTTTCTCCTTTTCCCATAATCATTGTTTTTAAAAGCCCTATATTTCAGTGCCCTTAAAACTGGGGACTGTTTGGTAGATTTCACCTTTTTACAACTTTTATCTAAAAACTGTAAATGTGAAAGATCTGATTGTTGGATGTCGGCTCTGAAATGTTGAAGTGCTATCTCTCCTTTGACTTGGTTATTATTCTATGTGATGGAAGTTATGCTCAAACATCTGTCTTCCTTGTTAAAGAACTTGGTTGGGATGCAAGTCACTGTTTATGACAGTTCTAGTTCCATTTTGACCAATGTCTTAAATGCCCAATTGGCAGCCAAAACAATGCATTCATTAAATGTATTTGAATTCAAATTTTAAAACCATGGAAAGTGTTGTGAAGATGACAATCTGATATTGTACGGTCTGTCAAAGTGTTCGTTGATGGCAGAAAAATCAATTTTAAGACTAGGTTAATCCTTTACCAAACAGTCCTGGGTTTTCATGACCCTGAGAAAGAATCCCTTTGAAAACATTGTGAGGAAAGGAGAAAATGCTGGTAACCAGCATTTTCTCCTTTTCCCACGATGTTTACTACTCTTTCGAAAAGAAATTTCTATTTTTGAGGCACCTAAATTTTTTTCATCTGCAAATGCTCTAAATTTGGAAGAGTCTAGAATTTTGTCGTGTGGTAAAGAGTTAAAAGTTGCCAGGTTGTTCTATTTTTGGTTTGCTTTTTCAGAGGTGACTATGGTTTGGATGCTAATTCAGAAATGGACGACGAGATGGCAGCTTACTTTGAACAGTTTCTGACGGATTCAGGTCAGCAAAACCAAAGATAATTAGGACGGTCCTTCATCAGCTGTACCTGACATATCATCTTGGCAAATTTTAATTGAAGACATGAACCTTATACGCATCTTGGCAAGTCTCTAAGACATAACAAAAAATTAGTGCAAGTTCGACAAACAAGAAATTTTTAACCCTTTAACACACATTGACAATTTCAGCAACCCTGAAGACTTTTGAAAATATAGTGCGAAAAGGAGAAAATGCTGTTAACCAGCATTTTCTTCTTTACCCACCATGTTTTCTGCTGTTTCACAGAATTACAGCAATATTTGAGTCAAATTTATGCTGTCTGCAACTGCTTTCAGTTTGGGCAGGTATAAAATTTTGTCGTCTGGTAGAGAGTTAATCGTTTACCACGCAGCCACGAGTTTTAACTACCCTGAAAAAGAAAGCTCTTGAAAACATTGTGGGAAAAAGAGAAAATGCTGGTAACCAGCATTTTCTTCTTTTCCGGCAATGTTTTCTACCCCTTCTAAAACAAATCCAATCATTTTGTCCACTGAATGTGTCATCTGCAAATGCTTGCAATTTGGACAAGTCTAAAATTTTGTCTTTTGGTAAAGAGTAAAAGACCAGAAAAGTATTTACATGTATTTTGAACGACATGGAAACACTGGAGGAAAAAGAAGCTGTAGTTTGTTTTCCTACAATTTTGTTAAAAACTAGAAGAACCAAACAAAAAAGTAAACATATTTCTACAAAAAGGATGGTGTTTCCCCTGTAATATTTCATTGTATTTTGTTGTAAAGGATTTTTTATGTTTTTTTTTTCAAATGTTGGACATACTGGTTTATATATCAGTAAAACAGATGTCATTTGATAATAACGGTGGTTTAAGTTTAAGTTCTGTTATTCAAAGTGCTATGTTTGTGGATTTTTTTATTTCATTTTTCGTTCATTTTCCATATCAAGAAGTACTTACCACACCCTATTTATTTGTGCAATGTTATGTACAGGTGAAAATGATTTAATACGACTTGTAGATAGATGGATTTGTAAATAGGCTACAAACATAAGAACCATACTGTGACAAAATGGGCTTTAACCCATTTCTGGTTTTTCATGACCATGAGGAAAAAAACCTTTTGAAAACCTGGTGGGAAAACGAGAAAATGCTGGTAGCCTGCATTTTCTCCTATTCCCACAATGTTTTTTTACCCTTCCCAAAATAATTTTCCATTTTTGAGTCATGTTTATTTTGTTGTCTGCAAATGCTTTGAATTTGGACCAGTCTAAAATTTTGTTGTTTGGTATAGAGTTAATGCATCTCTGTGATGCATGATAACCAAGCACGTCATCATATGGATGCATACAATCTGTTTTGTCTGACAATCAACTGGATCTGGAGGTAAAATGGCCCTCCAGCATGCAAAAAATCTATACCTAGCAAAAACTTTCAACCCATGTCAGCCTGCCTGGACTGCGCAGGCTGACATGGGTTGATACTTTTTGGAGATGCATTAAGCCCCCTTTTCACAGAGAATGGCTCATAACTGTGTTTAAGTAGGCTACTAATACAACTAAGTATATTATGATGATTGACAAGCTCGGTTGGTAGCTAACAGGGTTTGAAATCCATGTATGAGTATGAATATTGCATGGCCAGAATTCTGTTTGAGGATAGATAAAAGTCTTAGTGACATGCATCATTCCTCTCTCACCACTGATTCATATCCGACTAGATTTTGGGGAAAAAATAATGTTTGAGCCATGCTCTGGCAAGAGGGGACTTAATGCATCTCCGTGATGCATCATACCGAGCGAGACATCACATAATTAGGGATCCATAAAATTTATTGTCTAACATTGACTGTATCATAAGGTAGACTGAAGCTTTGACATACAGAAAATTGACCAGTAGCTAAAAGTTTTGGCCCAGGTCAGCTTGCACAGGCTGACCTGAGTTGATACTTTTTTGCAGATGCATTAAGCCCCCTTTTCACAGAGCATGGCTCATTTGTAGGATGTTGTAGAACTAGAAGGCCCTGAAGGGCCTGAATATGCTCTACTGGCAGGGAATTAAATCTTGCTTTTATGCTAGCATACATTATGAATTCATGATGCAAAAAGACAAATTTTCAACAAAAAAAAATGGCTACTTTTCCCACATTGTTTCTTGGATTTTTTTTCAAAATCAATAGGATTCAAGCTGTCGATGAGACAAAACAACTGGGTGAATTTCACAAAAATCTGATTACAAATGCAGACTTTATCATGTAAACAAGAATTGGAAATTTTCAACATGAAATGGCTACTTTTCCCACATTGTTTCTTCGATTTTTTTTTTCAAAATCAATAGGGTTGAAGCTACTGATGAGATAAACAAACGTGTGATTTTCATGAAAATCTGACCAGAAATACAGACTTTATTGCGTAAACAAGAACAGAAAATTTAAATTTTCAACTTTAAATGGCTACTTTTCCCATACTATTTGTTGGATTTTTTTCAAAGTCGATAGGGTTGAAGCTATTGATGAAATAAACAAACTGTGCAAGTTTCACGAAAATCTGAAGTTATTTGCAGACTTTATCGCGTAAACAAGAACTGGAAATTTTCAACTTGAAATGGCTACTTTTCCCATACTGTTCGTTGGATTTTTTTCAAATTCAATAGGGTTGAAGCTATTGATGAGATAAACAAACTGTGCAAGTTTCATGAAAATCCGGCGACAAATGCAGACTTTATCACGTAAACAAGAAAAAGACTAACGGACAGACGGACGGACGGACGATGGAAACCCCGCCATGACATAAGCTCTGCTGGCTTTCAGCCAGTAGAGCTAAAAAACTACAGTGAATCTTTCGATTGGTGAACTGGTCAGCTTGATACAACTGAAGCATTGTTGAAAATTGCATAAACATGAAATAGGAAACGCTTAACCACTTACCAATAAATCCTATTTCATGACCCTGAAGAAGGCCATTTAAAGCATTTTGGAAAAAGGAGAAAATGCTAGTAGCCAGCATTTTCTCCTTTTCCCGCAAGTTTTCTGACCCTTCTTAAAAATTTCATGAAAATCAAAAACCCTGCATTATCTAAAATTCTATCAGCCGAGCCAGATTTATTGTCATCTGCTAATTCTCCCAGTTTGGAAGAGTCTTCAAATTTGTGTTTTGGTAAAGAGTTAAGCCTTTACCAAACAACAAAATCTTGACCTCGACCAAATTGAAAGCATTTGCAGATGACAATTTCAGTGCGACTCAAATGATGCGATTTGTCATTGATAGGGTAGAAAACATTGTGGGAAAAGGAGAAAATGCTGGTTACCAGCATTTTCTCCTTTTCCCACAATGTTTTCATAAGGCACTTCTACATCAGGGTCGTTTAAAGTCGGGGTTGTGTGGTAAAGGGTAAATTGAATCATTTTGAAATTTGAATTTGTGTGTTAGAAAAAGAATTAGTGGAACTTCAACAAGTTCAGATTTCTTCGCTATTCTATTCCATGGGCATTATGTATAGTAAAATAATCACAAATTGTGTGTAAAACCTGGGTTTGTAGTCTCCAACCATTCTTAAGAACATTCATAGTCCTATTCTCAAGAATTTTATACCCCCACCTATGTAGTAGAGGGGGGTATACTGGTTTCACCATGTCTGTTGTCCAACCATCAGTCTGTCCATCTTTACGTTTCTGAAAGCCATTCAGAAGCAGTTTGACCTAGGACCCCAAACTTAACGCAAATGTTCCTCATGACCCAAGGAGGTGGCCTATTGGTTTTTGGGTCACATGGGTCAAAGTCAAGGTCACAGCTGAACTTTGTTTTCTCTGATTGTGCTGCTTCAGTGACAAGGTGCTGGTGGGGGGTATTTGTCTGCTTTGCGACAGTTCTAGTCTAAATTTGGAAGTAAGTCAACTTCTGATTGGCTAAACTATTTAGTTTTGCCAATCAGCAGTTGTGTTACTTTGTAAATCAGAAATAAGATTTAGACTGGAATTAAGAATGGCTGGTGAATGTGGATCCACATGTCTCAAAATCTTGTGTAGAATCCCTGTGAAATTAGTGGTGACCTTTATGGTTGGAAATCTAATGCCAATCTGCAGATCTGCAGTTGTTGCTTTTTTTGTCATATTATTTCTGTATGTTGATTGGAACATTACACAAGATGTTACACCTCAAATGTAGATAGCTTTGGAAGATCCTGCAGGGAAAGAATCAATTACTGTATAAAAAGAACAGTTTGCTAGAGGCATTCTCAATCATTGAGCAGTCCTTGCCATTTTGGATGACAGGTGTGTCTTTGTCTCAAATCATAACCCTTTACTGCACAATACTGACCTTTAATGACCCTCAGGGAGAAGGCTTTAGAAAGAGTTTGGAAGAAAGGTGCCAGGATGTTTTGACAGCATTCTGCATTAAAGTATATCTGAGCTGCAAAGTACGCCTTGCTTATACGCCATCTTCTGTTTTTATTAGCTCACCTGAGTGCAAAGTATTCAAGGTGAGCTTTTGTGATCATGCTGTGTCCAGCGTCCGGCGTGCGGTTGTCAACATTTGCCTTGTGTGCACTCTGGAGGCCACATTTTCAGTCAGATATTCGTGAAACTTGGTCAGAATGTTTGTCTTGAGAAAATCTCGGACAAGTTAGAAATTGGGTCATGTTGGGCCATAAACTGGGCCAAATCTTAGAAAAACTTTGTGCACACTCTAAAGGCTACATGTTGAGCCTGACATGCATGATACTTGGTTAGAAAGTTTATCTTGATGATATCTCGGACAAGTTTGAAATTTGGTCACATTGGGTCAAAAAGTAGGTCACTGGGCCAAATCTTTGAAAAACTTTGTGTACACCATAGAGGCCACATTTTCAGCCTGATACTCATGAAACTTGGTCAGAATGTTTGTCTTAATGATATTTTGGACAAGTTTGAAATTGGGTCACTTTGGTTAAAAAAGTAGGTCACTTACACTCATGTGTTTTACACCATTAAAACCAGGATCTCTTAAGCTTTATCAGTCCTAGATGACTTTACTCAGGGGAGTGCTCTAGGGCCCATGGCCCTCTTGTATGGTAATTCAGAGGACTGCTAATGTGCAAATCTTTCCTAGTGATTTCTAATTTTTCCCATTTTTAACTGCTGTCTACTAGAGGGTCATTCAAGTATTTTATCTGTGGTGATGGTTTAAGTCAGTATCTAATAAGGAATTGTTTTGTTCTGTATGTTTTTCAGTTCAGATTGTCTTTCTCTTCACACCTTAACCCTTAACACGCAATCCCTAGTGTTAACGACCCTGAGAAAGAGTCTTTTGAAAAAACTGTGGCAAAAGGAGAAAATGGTGATAAGCAGCATTTTCTCCTTTTCCTACCTTTTCTAAATCAAATTTCAATTGTTGAGTCACAATTATTTTGTTGTATGCAAATACTTTCAATTTGCACAGGTCTATAATTTTGTCCTTTGGTAACGGGTTTAGAAATGAATTTGGAGCAATTAACTTCTTTACCCTTTACCCACAAAATTTTACAACCCATAGGGTTACCAGCATTTTCTCCTTTTCCCACAATGTTTTCTATCCTTTCAGAGACAAATTTATCACTTAAGCCACATTTGACCTGTTGTCTGCTAAAGCTTTCAATCTGGGCATGTCCAACATTTTGTTGTTTGGTACAGAGTTAAGTAGGGATAAGTAAACATGCATATTTATATGCGATCACATGTGAAAAAATTGTGCAAAAGGATAAATTGCTCTTGATTCTTTACCAAATGACAAAATTTAAGACTTATCCAAACTGAAAGCATTTGCAGACGCCAAAGTTGATTCCATTCAGATGATGTGATTTGCCTTTGGAAGGGTGAAAAATACAGTAACCAGCATTTTTTCCTTTTCCCACAATGTTTTCCTTTCTTTCCGAGGGTCGTTAAAATACAGGATTTTATGCTAAAGGATTAATAAGCAATTTCTCCAGCAGTCACAATGTTTTCCAAAGTTGTGTATTGCAAGATGAATGTAGTTTTCTGGAGAAAGTAATCTTTTACACTATTTACACAAAAGCTTGATAAATAACTCTTTACCAAACAGCATAGTTTAGACTGGGCCAAATTGAAAGCCATTGCAGATGACAAATTCCATGTAAGCCCAATAGATGTTATCTGTCTTTGAAATGGTAGAAAACATTACTGGAAAAGGAAAAAAAAAATCTGGTCACCAGTGTTTTCTCTTTTTCCAACGATGTTTTCTAAAGTCGTCTTCCCTAATATACTGGATTTTTTGGTAAAGGGTAAAAAAAAAAAAAGTGTTTATCCCCAGATTTTGTTTCCCTGTCAGAACATATGTTCAAGTACTTTCCCTTTTGTTGTATTATTCAAATGTGTATTGTGATTGTTCTCAGCAATAAAATGTTTGAAATGTCTTTGATTTCTTTTTTGCAGTAATCTCCTGTCTTTGATGCCCATAGCATGTGAAAGCATTCTTTTATAAGCAATTGCAACTTAAATTTGAGCCACACTCTTTGAAAACAGGTTTGATGCATCTGCAAAAAGTATCTATCCAGGTCAGCCTGGGTGAAAACTTTGTGCTATCTGTGAACTTTCTGCGTGTTAGAGGACCAGTGTACCTCATGGGACATTGGTTGTTATACAAAGTAAATTTTGTGGATCCATGATTATGTGATGACTTGCTTGGTATCATGCCTTAGGAGATACATTAAACCCTCTTTTGTAAGAGCATGGCTCATTTACAGTTTTAGCTTGGCTGTTTTGGACCAAATTTTTCAGGTGACAAAATTGACAGCATCTACAGATGAAAAAAAAAAAAAGTAGCTCAAATGACTATCTCAGTCATTGATAGGATAGAAAACATTATTAGAAAAGGAGAAAATGCTAGCTTACCAGCATTTTCTCCTCTTCCAACAATGTTTTCAAAAACCCCTTTTCCATGGTCATTAAAATTCAGGATAGTGTGATAAAGGGTTAAGACTTAAAATGTTGACTAATGATAAGATTCAGAGAAAAAGCATATTTGTCAACGTTTAAATTCATTTTTCTTCAACAGGGTAAGACCTATCACAAGTAGTAGCATTACACAGAAATATTCCTCAGACACTCGTAGACATAACCTCATTCAACTTTTTACCACACAATCCCCAGTTTTGATGACCCTGAGGGAAAAAGCCTTTTGAAAAGGGAGAAATGCTGGTAACCAGCATTTTAACCAGCATTTTCTCCTTTTCCCACGTTTTCTACCCTTTCACAGAAAAATTATTATAAGCATTATAATAAAAAGGCTAATAATAATAATAGCCTTATTGTAAGCATTTGCAGTTGTCAATTAAATGTACCTTAAATGACGAAATATGACTTCTATTGGGTAGAAAAACAAAGTGGGAAAAAGAGAAAATGATTGTTACTGGCATAGTTTCCTCTACCAACCATGATTTCCACAGCCCTTCTCATCAGGGCCATTAAAACTTGCAATTGTGTGGTAAAGAGTTATGGGCTTAGCCATGACTGCACAATAACAACTTCTTACATCTCCTTAACAACATGGGGGGAAAAGAAGCAATTGCTTGTATAGATCAATTTCTCTTTCTTACTTGAGGTTTTCCATTCAATGAACTCTTTACCAAACAATAAACTTTTAGTCTTGTCCAAACTGAAAGCATTTGCAGAGGAAAAATTAAATGCAATGCGAAACATGAAAACTTGTTTATAAAATAGAAAACATTGTGGGAAAAACAAGTATTGTTGCATTGTGGCTTGTACTGTTTAAAAGCATTTTCTCCTTTGTCAACAATGTTTTCAAAAGCCTTCATCCTCAAGGTTGTTAAAAGTTGGGATTGTTTAGTAAATGGTTAAAGAAAACCTGTTTCCTTCACATATTTCTCCTTTCACACAACACATAAAACACTGTAACAAATAGAACACTGCGGCTAAGATGACCCTGAATTGCCCAACTGGTTCATAAAGCAAGTGCATATTCTACTATTTCTTAATTAACTCTTTACCAAACTAAAATATTTTAGACTAATCCAAATTGAAAGCATTTGCAGATGACAATCATGACTCAAAAACTGAATTTGCTGGTTACCAGAATTTTCTCTGTTTCCTATAATGTTTTCAAAAGTCTTCCTCCTCAGGGTCATTGAAACTCTGAACTGTTACAATTACACATGGAGATAATATCAACGGTGGCAATTTTCAGTAGCAATCTGACTTCCTTTGTCTGTTGCATACCTTAATTTGCTCATATTTATGCCATTTTCAACAACATATCATTTAAAATGCCAATTTATATTAGATCCAACTCAAAGGTAGGAAACTTCATAATCAGAGACACTCGCTCAGATAAGAAAATGTTGTGTTGGTCTTCTTGCTCCAAAGATAACGGCTAAAGACAGCTCGAGAAACAAGTAATTTTGTCGTTCTTTGTACTTGTGTCTTTGAAATTTGAAAAAAGGAGCATGACATGCAATGCTCTGGTCTTCAATGCGTTTTCTACACTACAGAAAAGTGTAGATATGTGTAAAGTATTGTCTTGATCATCTGTGCCATGGGTTGACTGTAGCCGAAATAATACATTGAGGACCTAATTAGGCTGATGTTGCCACTAAATTAAAATATTACAGAGAGTTTTGCAGGTCTAAAAGAGTGGATTACTGTCTTTAGCCAGAAGATCAACACAACATTTTCTCATCAGAGCCATTTGCTCCAATTATGAAGTCATCCTACCAAAGCTATTATACTTAAAAGTAACTTAACTTCTGATTGGCTTAACCAAATGGTTTAGCCAATCAGAAGTTAAGTTACTTTCAAATGTAGAAAATTTTGGAGAACATGACTAAGAATACTCTTAAGAATGGTTGGTGAATGCCGACTCAGAACACTGGACATATATAACGATCTTAATTCCTTTATCGATTGCATACTATATTTTGCTTAAGTTCAATGCCATTTTCAACAATATTTCACTAAAGTCACGAACAGCAGACAAAACCAAAGCTTTTGACAAAATATAACAATCTTACTAACATGGTCACCTGCAAACTAAATTTTGCTCAGCAAAAACAGATCACATACAAAATGGAAGACACAGAAATAATAACCAAAAAAATAAAAAGCCTAAGATAAACATGTACATGTATATAAAAACATAGCCATTAAGCCTTTACCACACAATCTTGAGTTTTAACGACCCTGAAGAGAAAATCTTTTCAAAACACTGTGGAAAAAAAGGTGAAAATGCTGGCAACCAGCATTGTCTCCTTTGCCCACAACGTTTTCTACCTTTTCAAAGACAAATAGATTTATTCAATTTCTTGTCGGAAAATGTTTTTGATTTGGACAAGTCTAAAACCGTGACGTTTGGTAAAGAGTTAATGAAATATAAGGCCATTTCATACTTCACTACAAGAGGGCCATGATGGCCCTGGATCGCTCACCTGAGTCAATAGGCGAAATTCACTCAACGTGAATAATTATTTCTGACCAATTTTCAGGTCAATTGAGCTTAAAATGTGGCCTCTAGAGCGTCCACAAGGAATTTCCGTAAGTTGATCTAATGACCCAATTTATCACCCCACGTGACCCAATTTAGAACTCATCAAAAAATTTATCAGGACAAACATTCTGAACAGTTTTCAAGTTAACTGAGCAATAAATGTGGCCTCTAGAGTGCCCACAAAGTGTTTCTTAAATTTGACCCAGTAACCTAGTTTATGACCCCAGCTGACCCAATTTCAAACTCACCCAGGATTTCATCAAGACAAACATTCTGACCAACTTTCAAGTCAATTGAGCAAGAAATGTGACCTCTAGAGTGCCTTAAAGGTATTTCTTTAATTAGACCTAGTGACCTAGATTATGAGCCCAGGTGACCCAACTTTGAAGTCATCCTAGATTTCATCAAGACAAACATTTTGACCACTTTTCAAATCAATTGAACAATAAATGTGGCCTCTAGAGTGCACACAAGGTATTTCTTTAATTTGACCTATTGACCTAATTTAAGACCCCACATGACCCAAATTCGGACTCATGTGAGATTTTATCAAGACAAACATTCTGACCAATTTTCAAGTCAATTGAGCCAAAAATGTGGCCTCTAGAGTGCCCACAAGGTATTACTTTCATTTGAACTAGTGACCTAGTTTATGATCCCAGGTGACCCAAATTCAAATCATCTAAGATTTTATCAAAACAAACATTCTGACCAAATTTCAGGTCATTTGACCAATGAATGTGGCCTCTAGAGTGCCCACAAGGTATTTCTTTAATTTGAGCTAGTGACCTAGTTTATGACACCAGGTGACCCAATTTCGAACTGACTAAACATGTTGTGCTCAGGTGGGCTAACAAACTTAGAACAGGTTCACTACATACCAAATAACAAAGCTATATGCCTTCAAGGTTTAGAAAAGAAGAATTTTAAAGTTTTCCTTCTTTGTTCCTATGTTAGAACTTGTGACCCCCACAGCAGGGCCAGTTTTGACCCCAGGGGCACCATATGAACAAATTTGGTAGAGGTCCACTAGGAAATGCTACATACCAAATATCAAAGCTCTACGCCTTCCAGTTTCAGAGAAGAAGAATTTTAAAGTTTTCCTTCTTTGTTCCTATGTTGGAAATTGTTACCCCCAGGGCAGGGCCAGTTTTGACCCCAGGGGCATCATATGGACAAACTTGGTAGAGGTCCACTAGGAGATGCTACATACCAAATATCAAAGCTCTACGCCTTCTAGAATCAGAGAAGAAGATTTTCAAAGATTTTCCTATTTTTTTCCTTTCTGTTGCCATGGCAACTAGAGTTTTGGGTGGAATTCAATTTCTTGAACAACTTTGGTAGAGCTTCACCCAAGGAACATCCCTGCCAAGTTTCATCAAGATTGGCCCAGCGGTTGAGAAAGGAGATGTTTAAAGGAATTGTGGACAGACGGACAGATGGACGCCGGACAACGACCCATCACTTCATGCTCAGGTGAGCTAAAAAGCAAGACACTAATCTAATCATTTACCAAACAATCCAGAGTTTAAACAACTCAGGGAAAGATGGCTTTTTAAAACATTGTGGAAAATAGAGAAAGTGCAGCATTCTCCTTTTCAAACAATGTTTTCTACCCTATCAAAGACAGAAATCATCATTTGAGCTACATTCACTTTGTCATCTGCAAATGCTTTCAATTTGGACCAGTCTAAAATTCTGTCACCCGGTAAAGAGTACCTTAAATACAGGTAAACACTGAGATAAGTTTGACTTTTTTCAAAACAGATGGACAGACAAAAACAGACCGATTTCAGTATTCTTTTGCAGAGGTATAAAATGTCATCTACAAGAAGTGATGTTTACCCCTCTACCACATAATCCTGAGTTTAGAAACCCTGGCGTAGAAGCCTTTTCAAAGCATGATGGGAAAAGGAGAAAATGCTACTACCCTATCAAAGACAAAATTCATTATTTAACTCTTTACCGAACTACAAAATTTTAGACTGGTCCAAATTCAAAGCATTTGCAGACGACAAATTCAAGGTGGCCAAAATGATGTAATTGGTCATTGATAGGTTAGAAAAAATTGTGGGAAAAGGAGAAAATGCTGGTTACCAGCATTTTCTCCTTTTCCCACAATGTTTTCCCACAATGTTTTCAAAAGGCTTCTTTCTCAGAGTCGTTAAAAGTCGGGATTGTGTGGTAAAGGGTTAAGCCACATTTAACCCTTTACCACACAATCCCGACTTTTAACGACCCCGAGAAAGAAGCCCTTTGAAAACATTGTTGGAAAAGGAGAAAATGCTGGTAACCATTTTCTCCTTTTCCAACAATGTTTTCTATCCTTCCCAAAACAAATTTCAATTTTTCACTTTCATTTATTTTGTCATCTGCAAATGCTTTCAATTTGGAAAAGTCTAAAATTTTGTCATTTGGTAATGGGTTAAATAGTCGTCTGCAAATGCTTTCAATTTGGACAGGTCTA
This sequence comes from Tridacna gigas, assembly GCA_945859785.2. NCBI lineage: Eukaryota > Metazoa > Mollusca > Bivalvia > Cardiida > Cardiidae > Tridacna > Tridacna gigas. Next base: position 9,263,818 of record OX244032.2, read on the forward strand.
CATTTTTGTGGCGTGGTGATGGGTTAATCGTGGCGTGGTGAAGGGTTAATCAATTTCTATGTTGTGAATGCCTAACTCTTGTTTGAGCACTCTCTCCATCAGTGTCACTAGATTCATGACTGTCACTGGCATATCTATTATCACGCTGAACAACATTAATCATTAAATCGTTCATCTCTGAGGATGCCATCTGTATAATATCATCATCATCGTCGTCATCATCATCATTTAGATTAGCATTAAATTCTTCAATCACAGGTCCATTATCTGCATACAACATGTACTGTTCATCATAATCCTCAAAATGATCATCATAAAAATTTTCATTATCTGAATGTTCGTGATCACTTTCCGCTTCCTGCTCCTCTTGTTCATGATATCCATTCATTAAAACTTCCCCGTTACTATCGTCAACATCAGGTGCAATTTCTATCACATTTCCTACGTTGTTATTACTGTTTTCACCTATTAAACTATTATCCATTTGTAATAACTGTTCATTATTACTTTGACCTATCTGGTCATCGTAATAATGTTCTAAATCTCTATTTTCCGTCTCTTCTTCTTCCTCCGATTCCTCATCATTATTCTCGTCTTCCTCCTCATCCCATTCCCCTAAATCTCTAGCTATACTACGATACCTCGTTTCTCTCAACACACCCTTGGCTCGCAAGGTTTTTGGATGTTCCGGTCCTAGAATCTCCTCACTGACTCTCGCCCACTTTTTAAAGAATTCATACGCTTTTTTATAATTGTTTGTGTCTTCATAAACGATTCCTATATTTATGTAAAGTCGAGATGTCAATATATGATATTCCCCATACATCTGCATACAGAGCTCCATAGCCATGTTGTACAGCTGTAATGTATACAAACAACTTTGTAAAATACTCATGGAAAGGAGAAATAACAAGCATATGCTCCGTTTCAAAGTAAACTCTTTACCACATGAAAAAATTTGGACTTCTCCAAATCAAAAGCGTAAGCAGACAACAAATCATATGTGGCTAAAATGACAGGATTTGTCTCTGAAAAGGCAGAAAACATTGTGGGTAAAGGTGAAAATGTTGGTTTCAAGCAATTTCTCCTTTTCCCAGAATGTTTTCAAAAGGCTTTTTCCCTTAGGTCATTAAAACTTGGGATTGTGGTTTAAAAAGGTGTAATAATTCAAATAAGCTTTTCTATTACTTTAAATTTTGTGTTGATTTTAAACTTTTTGTTTATCTAAAATAAGCCTATGGTTATATATTGTTCAAACTTACAAAAACAACAGGAAACTTTAAAACTATTCTGGTAGAATACAAATTTTCAGGAATTTTTGTTTACAACATGAATAGATGTAAAACACTTCTGATCTGCAAGAACTTGGCTGACATTATCAATACGTAACAACATCTTAGTTTTCAGTATGAAGTAACAAGACATAAAAAAATTAACCTTCAATTGTTCCATACAACCCCGCGGAGCCAGCACGCCCTTTGTCATCAAGGCTTCTGCATAGTGGCCTTGGTCATTCAACTGAAAGTTACAGTTACTAATAAGCCCTAGCTAGGTAAAATTCGAAAACAATAAAATCATGTTTTGAAACCAAAGGGAATCTTTTACAGATGGCAAAAGACTAGATACATTCATATTGAAAGAATTTGTAGATGACAAATTCAGTGAGGCCCAAATGATGGAATTGGTAATTGGTCTTAAAAAACATGTTGAAAACATTATGGGAAAAGGAGCTACTCCAGCATTTCTGGTGATGTGTTCAAAATCCCTCTCCCTCAGGGTTAAAAAAAAAAGATCATTCAGTAAAGTTTTAACAAATTACTGACACTAGACTGCAAAATAAAATACTTGCTACATGTACATTTTGCTGACAGTTTTAACCTTTAACTACACAATCCAGAGTTTTCAAGACCCTGAGGAAGAAGGCTTTTGAAAACATTGTGGGAAGAGGAGAAAATGCTGATAACCAGCATATTCTCCTTTTCCCTTGATGTTTTCTACCCTGCCAAAGGCAAATATCAATTTCTGAGTTCCATTTGTCGTCTGCAAATGTTTTCAATTTGAACCAATCTAAAAACTTTGTCGTTTGGTAAAGAGTTATTCAAGATCTTGGATATACACTGCCTGCCTTTTTTTTGACAGATATTGTGACCTAATGAGCCTTGACTTTTTTCTCTGTTTGAACATGCTGACTTAATTTACTTTGCATGCTTAAGATGAAATATTTTCTTCATGAAGTATGAAACTGAAAACTCAATTAATCTCTTATTGACTTGATAAATTTCATGTCACGAAAAAATTCCTTCTGTTAATGACCCAAAAGAAGACTGTTTTTAGAAACATTGTAGAAAAAGAAGGAAATGCTGGTAACAAGCATTTTCTCTTCATCCCCATTGTTTTGAAAGCAAACTCTATCAGTTTAGCTAAGGTCAGTTTGTCATTTGCTACTGCTTTCAATTTGAAGAAATATTACCTATATCTTCTGATAAAAGCTCCTTCACCAAACAATCCTGCCTTTTAACTACCTCAGAAAGCTTTTGACAACAATGCAAATAAAAAAAAATGAAAAAATGCTGATAACTGCAAATCAGATTGCCTGGGCCATATTTGATATGTAGTCTGCAATTGCTTTCAGTTGAAATGAGTCTAAAACTTTGTCATACGGTAACAAGAGCAGCAAATTGTCGCAAGATACACCCGTCTTACCCCAAGTTGTAAAGTTGGGGCATAATAATGATAAAGGGGAGGTATAGAAAAATAGTAGTGCAGAATATTTTTTTTACTGTTGATTGAAGATAATGGCAGTGTATTTGTGTTGACGGAACTCTTGTTTATACACTTTATGTTGATATCCATAGATACGATAGTGTTGAATTTAAGCCTGAAAAATGACTAAGGACAATAAGAAAAAGTTAAGGAAGCAATAGTTATGTTTCTAATAATCTGAGATGTATGCATCACTGAAATTTCATATACATAGGTAGTGTAGTAAGAGAGATATGCTGCTGACAAAATTTAAGTATGAAAAAGAAGAAAGGGCAATTACTCATAAGGAAGGAAGATTTATTCTTTGTGTACACTGCACCCCATATGATTACTACAAACACAACTGTCAAATTTAAAGTTAATAGGTTTTAAGATGTGTAAGTTATGCTACCTGGATGCCTGTACGCCATGGCTGATCCCATAATACATCCTGTCTTGAAAGGGTGCATAAAAAATAAGCAATTTATATTTCATGTGCACTGCACTACCCCTTGATGAGATGTATCCAGCCCTAAAATTTCATAACCCGAGGTAGTATAGTTTGAGAGATATGCATCATACAAAATTCAAGTTCAAAAAAAAAAACAAGAAAGGGCAATAACTGAAAAATTAAGCAAGCAAGAGTTGAAATTTATATGCACAGCACTTCCCGTTGATGGAATGTATCCACGCATGAAATTTCATATCTTTAGCTAGTATAGTTCTGAAGATATGCACTGGACAAAATTAAAGTTTCAAAATAAAGAAAGAGCAATAAGTCAAAAATTAAGCAAGAGTTATGGTTCATGTGCACTGCACTCCCAGTTGATGAGATCTATCTACGCATGAAATTTCATAGCCATAGGTAGTATAGTTTTGGAGATATGCTCGAGACAAAATTCAAGTATGAAAATAAGTCAAAAATTAAGGAAGGAAGAGTTATGATTCCTGTGCACTGCACTCCCCCTTAATGAGATGTATGCAGGCATGAAATTTCACAACCCTAGGTAGTATAGTTTTGGAGATATTCACCGGAGAAAATGCAAGTATGAAAAAGAAGAAAGGGCAATAACTGAAAAATTGAGGAAGCAAGAGTTATGATTCCTGTGCACTGCACTCCCCCTTAATGAGATGTATGCAGACATGAAATTTCATAACTGTAGGTAGTATAGTATTGGAGATATTCACGGGACAAAATTCAAGTATATAAAACAAGAAAGGGCAATAACTGAAAAATTAAGGAAGCAAGAATTATGATTCCTGTGCACTGCACTCCCCCTTGATGAGATCTATCCATGCATGAAATTTCATAACCGTAGGTAGAATAGTTGTGGAGATATGCTCCGGACAAAATTCAAGTATGAAAAACAACAAAGGGCAATAAGTCAAAAATTAAGGAAGCAAGAGTTATGATTCCTGTGCACTGCACTCCCCCTTGATGAGATCTATCCACTCATGAAATTTCATAACCCTAGGTAGTATAGTATTGGAGATATTCACCGGACAAAATTCAAGTATGACAAACAAGAAAGGGCAATAACTCAAAAATTAAGGAAGCAAGAGTTATGATTCCTGTGCACTGCACTCCCCCTTGATGAGATCTATCCACTCATGAAATTTCATAACCCTAGGTAGTATAGTTTTGGAGATATTCACTGGACAAAATTCAAGTATGAAAAACAAGAAAGGGCAATAACTCAAAAATTAAGGAAGCAAGAGTTATGATTCCTGTGCACTGCACTCCCACTTGATGAGATCTATCCACTCATGAAATTTCATAACCCTAGGTAGTATAGTATTGGAGATATTCACTGGACAAAATTCAAGTATGAAAAACAAGAAAGGGCAATAACTCAAAAATTAAGGAAGCAAGAGTTATGATTCCTGTGCACTGCACTCCCCCTTGATGAGATCTATCCACGCATGAAATTTCATAACCGTAGATAGTATAGTTTTGGAGATATGCTCCGGACAAAGAACTGGACGCCGCCCGCCCGCCCGCCACGGGTGATCCCATAATACATCCCGTCTTCGACGGGCGTATAAAAATTAATGAAAGTAACCTTACTTCTTGAAATATTTTCAGGGCCTTGTCAATGTACCGGTTACCCTCTGTTAGAGCATCCTGACCTGACAGCTCAGGCCCCCCACCACACGCCTCCCAGCTCTCCATGTTAAATGCAAGTTTCATTAAGCTCATGCCAAGTTTAAACTGAAAAATATATCAGAGTATCCTCGACTATATTTAAGCCTCTACATCCTGTAGACTTTTTTTGTCTGGCACCTAATCAGTTTTGAAAACACTGTGGCAAAAGAATAAATTCCCTGAAATGAGCAATTTATCCTTTTGCCAAATTGTTTTACTCATATATTCATGTATTAAAACTTCTTTTCACAATGATAAACAATTTTACAAGGCATGTTAAAAATTCTGGTCCGGACGACTTCGGATGGACACACCCACATGCAGATGCATGCACAGATGCACCTATGCACATACCCCAGAGCGACCTGACAACCATGTCTCGCTCATTGAAAGCAGGCTCGACTGAAGCAAGATGCAGCAGGTATTGTCTTAATTTGCATTTCTCTTAAATCTTCAAATTCTGTCTTTCTTTTTCCCCTCATCTTTTTTGTTTAACCCTTTACCACACGACAAAATTTTAGACCTGTCCAAATTGAAAGCATTTGCAAACGACAATTTCACTGTGGCTGAAATGGTGCAATTTTTGTTTGATAGAGTAGAAAACATTGTGGAAAAAGGAGAAAATGCTGGTTACCAGCATTTTCTCCTTTTCCCACAATGTTTTCAAAAGGCATCTTTCCCAGGGGCGTCAAAAGGTGGCATTGTGCGGTAAAGGGTTAAACTGTTAAAATAATTATCCTATAAAACATTGGCATGAAAAGAATTATTCTGCACATGTGATATATAGCTCACATGTTAAACAAAATGCATCTATGAAACAAAAAAAGAACTGAAGCAAAACATGTCTTACCCTATGATATGTTCCTGGAAGTGTTTTCCTGATTGCAATGGATTTTCGGCCATAGTAAATGGTTTTACGTAAGTCTGGTAACTGACTAGGGGATACAAAATCATTCAACTTCAGTTTCTGTAAATGTAAAAATGAAGAAAATTAAAAAATTGACATTTTGTCATAAAAGGAATTTAAGGCATTTAAAAAAGAGGCATGAGTCTCAAAATTGATTTAAAATACATGTAATCATTAATCTCCAAAAACAAATTTTTGAGGCTGGTGGCTGGTAAAAAATTGTCATGTTAAACAAAAGAAGTCTTTTGTATGTAGTCATGTATCCATTCTTTACGAAAGGACAAAATTTTCTACAATTCCAATATCAAGGCATCTGCAGACTACAAATAAAATGCAGCTCAATAGAAAGGATTTGTATTTCCAAGGGTAGAAAAAGGATTTGCCTGTCCAAGGGTAGAAAACACTGGCAACTGGCTGCTTTCCCACACAGACAAAGACATCATAATCATACGCTGCAAGGCTGAAATCATTCTTGTTGTAATCTAGTCAATGACAGAATTCTGACTAGACATGGCCGACTCACCTCATCATAAATCTCCGCCATCAGGGCGTACAGTTCCACCATTCTATGGGGTCTGGCCCCAAGTTCCTTCTCTTCTATCTTCAGCGCTGTTTTCAGCAACTCAAGTGCTTCATGGTATTTACCTGCCTGGATTCTGTAAATAAAGAAATGTAATACAAACTGCTGGCCAGGTCTATGAGATAACTAACTTGTTGGCGTGAAAAGTCATGTAATATGGCATTAAAAAATAATAGAGAACATTTAGCAATACCAATAAACTACACAAAAGAAGCTTGTGGTTATAAAAAATTAAGCTGTGCTCTGTGAAAAGGGGCTTAATGCATCTACAAAAAGCATCAACAAAGGTCGCGCAGGCTGACCTGGGCCAAGACTTTTTGCTATTGGTCAATTTTCTGGATGTCAAAGGACCAGTCATGATTCAGTCAGGTGTTTGACAAAACTGATTTTACTGATCCATTATTATGTAATGACTTGCTTGGTACCATAAATTATGGATATGTATTAAACTGCCTTTTGCCAGGGCACAGCTCCATTAATAACTCTCTAAATACCTACATACATAAGTCTACAAAAAAATTAAAAAACTGTTTGCTGGCAAAAGTGTAATACAAAGTAATAATCATTTAGATATCAAAATAATCTACTTACACAACTCTACAAACTTTTTCATATCTGATAGACACTGCTTCTTCATTCACAGATTCATCTTTCTCAAACCTGGACAGAGCATCTTCATACTGTGATATCATATCTGACGCAGATCCAACCTGTATAAACATATTTCATTGTTTTTCAGATAGTAACAATGGTTTTTTCACTACAGGTACACATTTTACAGGAATAATTTCTCAACAGGTCAACACCTTTTTCATTTCAGTGATATGTCAATGTTTTGAGACAGAGCGGAGAATGTGCCTTGTTCTGAATAAATGAGGAGACACACTAAAGAAAATGAGTTTGAAAAAAAAAAAATGTTTGTTACTTCATGCACACTATATAATTTTTTAAATGAAACAAGGTTCATTAAAACTGAATTTATCACAATATTATTTTCTCTGTGTACTTGATGTTTCATATAAACCAGTACTTTTTGCACTGTCACTACCTAGCCAATAGAAATCTGGCTGAGATCAATAAAGGTCTACCAGTTTACCTTTCAAATATCCAAGTTTTTCAACAAATGACATCAATTTCTATTATCATTTAATCAATGGTTTTGAAGTGCGTTTTCCAACTATAGTGAATTGCAGATGATGTAGACTGTTCATTATTTTGAACGGATGATGTTTTTGTCTCGTAATAAAAAATTTCAGCATTGTTTGCGATCGATGTTTTCATGCATCATGTAAACCTTTACTCATGTTGGTTATTCCCATTTTACAAAGACCTTTTTAAGTCTTCTATTTAAATTATTTAGCTACCATTGAATTAAATATATAAATCTGTATTTGTTCTATCATGCTACCACATCAACCACAAGCTTGTTGATGTATGAAAGTGATAAAATAAGCTTACTTAACCCTTTAACACACAACACAAAGCCGATTTTTAATTACCTCGATAAAGAGGACTTTTGAAAATAATGTGGAAAAAGGAGAAAATGCTGGCAACCAGCATTTCCTCCTTTTCTCACAATGTTTTCTACCCTATCAAAAAAACTCCTTCCACAATTTTAGCCATAATGAATTTGGCATCTGCATATGCTTTGTGTTTGGACAGGTCTAAAATTTTGTCATTTGGTAAAGAGTTAAAGGACTTCACATTACCTTTCTCCAGAATGCCAATAGCTGTGAACTAAACTCTTCATTATAGAGATGATCAAACACTCTCCAGTCACATAAACATTTACCCAGTCTGTACTTGTCTTCTAAACAAACTAGTTGATAAGGATATTCCTATAATAAAATTTTGATCAATTCTTTTCCACTGTAAAAAATTTTTAACTTCTCTACTATGAAAACATTTGCAGAAGACGATTGGAATGTGGCTCGACTGATGAGATTTGTCTCCAAAGGGATAGAAACATTGTGGAAAAGGTAGAAAATGCTGCTAAGATTTTCTCCTTTTCACACAATGCTATAAAAGGCTTTCTTCTTCAGGGTTGTTAAAACTTGGGATTGTTTGGAAAAAGGTTAACTCATTCCTTCCTTCAGATAACTTTCTTCATCTTGAAGCTTTCGAAAACACTGTAGCAAAAGAAGAAAATTTCCCAAAATGATTCATTTCTCCTTTTGCCACAATGTTTTTCAGATGAATTTGTGAATTAACGCTTTACCACAGAGTCTTGAGTTTAAACAACCCTAGTGAAATAGACTTTTGAAAACATTTTGGGAAAAGGAGAAAATGCTGGTAACCAGCATTTTCTCCTTTTCCCACAAGGTTTTCTAGTCTTTCACAGACAATTACCATCATTTCAGGTACATTTGATTTGTCATCTGCAAATGCTTTCAATTTTGACAAGTCTCAAATTTTATTGTATGGTAAAGAGTTAATTAATTTTTCATGATGACTTTCCATAATGGAATCCTTTACCACACAATCCCAAGTTTTAACGACCCTGGGAAAGATGCCTTTTGAAAACATTGTGGGAAAAGGAGAAAATGCTGGTAACCAGCATTTTCTCCTTTCCCCACAATGTTTTCTACCATGTCAAAGAAAAATTTCACCATTTGAGCCACATTGAAATTGTTGGCTGCAAATGCTTTCAATTTGGACTGGCCTAAAATTTGGTTGTGTGGTAGAGTTAAAAGGTTGTTTTTAAGTCATCATCATACTGTTTGGGAAGTGTGAGCTCTTGAAAAACTTTTGATGTGAATGTGGATGCCGACTCCATTGGAAAACTTAACACCAACGCCGTAGCAGCGGGTAGTGCAATCACTTTTTTTTGACCTTGTCTAGGCAAGCTCAAATGGACAACTATAAATTTATCATTCTAACTACATTATAATTTTTCTCAACTTATTTGCTTACCTCCACTAGTCTATCTACGTTTGTAACATTCTCAAAGAAATCTGCCAGTTTTTTATGCCACCATTTGTAAGCATTAGGTCTCTCTTCTTCAATGCCTATATTATCATCTTCTTCAAGCTTCTGGAAAAACCTATTTCCAAAAATTTATCAGCATTGATGTTTTAATGCCACTTTCGATAGTTAATCTGCTCACTCATCCATGTCTTTCTAAGGTTTCACAAATACTTGGCCTAAGATAGCTTGCACCAATGAGAAATGAATCAACCCTTTACCACACGACAATACTTTAGACCGGTCCAGATTGACAGCAAATGTAAATGACAAATCAAACATTGCTCAAATAATTGGATATGTTTCTGAAAAGTTAGAAAACATTGTGGCAAAAGAAGAAAATGCTGGTTACCAGCATTTTCTCCTTTTCCCACAATGTTTTTAATAGTCTAATCTCCAATGGGTCGTTTCAATTCAGAAATACGTGGTAATGCGATAAAACCACTCATACAGACAACTTTTTTAAAAATAGCTGCATGGGAAAATCTTGCCTATAAAGAGCGATATCTCATTTTGCGACAAAACTGTCATGGATATTCATGATTAAAGCTCAATTCATGTAAATATATCCATCTTGTAAAAGGATACATAAAGAATCTGCAAAATTGTTTCAGAAATCATCTGCTAAATTTGTGATTCAGCACAATCTTCATAAAAGATAGGGCAAAGACACAACAATGACTCATGCTCAAGCAGAGCAGTGAAGCCATGCCCCTGTAACTCAGTAGGTACTATACAGGACTTGAGAACAGGAGGTTGCTAGTTTGATCCCCAGCACGGCCAATTTCTCTCCGAGGATTGATGATAGTCATTGTGACAGGTTTCATTCCTCTCTCACCACTGACCATTGTTTCAATGGTGATTATGTGGAAAGCAGCTAGAGGCTTGGAAAGAATATTGTGTGTATTACAGGTAAAAGAAACTCCAGGAAAGCATGGATAGGAGCACTGGCTGCCACGATGTAACTGAAATAATGTTGGAAATGGCATTAAATACCATACAATCAATCAGTCAATTGATCCTAGCAGTGAACAGTACCTTTGTCTGACAGCTTTACTCAATGCCCTGTGATAAAAGTCCAGTCGGCCCTCACTGCTGTCCCCATAGGGACGTAAATAGGGCTGAAGATGGCCAAACACCAATGACCATTTCTCATTGTTCAGATAACTTGCATATTTGCAGATTTCTTTCTCCGAGGTTTCCTTTTCATCTGAAAAATAAGGGTTGACTCTTTACCAACCAACAAAACTTTAGACTTGCCCAAATTGAAAGCATTTGCAGAAAACAATTTAAGTTAGCTGAATTCTGAGATATGGCTATGAAAGAGAAGATAACATTGTGGGAAATGGACAAAATGCCAGTTACCATAACTTTCTCATTTTGCCACAATGTTTTCAAAAACTCTATTCATTACTGTCATTAAAACAGAGAATTGTTTGGTAAACAGTTAAACAAATTAAATGCATAGTCCTGTTACAAGAGCCATGGATTCACTCATTTCTTAACCCTTTACCAAATGGCAAAATTATGGACTTGTCCACATCCAAACAATTTGGTGACAATAAATGAGATGTATCTCAAATCATGGAATTGTTCTATAACAGGATAGAAAACATTCTGGGAAAAGGAGAAAATGCTGATCACCAGCATCTTTTCCTTTTCCCCCAATGTTTAACGGGAGTCTTCTATTTCAGGATACGGTAGTTAAATCTCCATATTATTTTCTTTCAGAGATGTTAACCCTTTCCAAAACGCCAAAATTTTGGACTGGTCTAAATTGAAAGCATTAGCAGACGACAAATTCAATTTTGCACAAAGAATAGGATATGTCTCGGACAGGGTAGAAAACATTGAGGAAAAAGGAGAAAATGCTGGTACCAGCATTTTCTCCTATTCCCACAATGCCTTCAAAAGCCTTTTTCTTTTAGGGTTGTTAAATCATAGGATTGTTTGGTAAAAGATTAAACAAGTTGAATGTACATTTCTGTTACAATACCCATGGATAACTTTTTATTCTAGACTCATCAACATTTAAGAATTTGCAGAGGACAAAATAATGCTTAAAAGTTTGGGTTTGTCTTGGAGATGATATAAAGGCTGGTGAGAAAAGGAGAAAATTCTAACAGCCAGCATTTCCTCCTTTTGCCATCATGCATTCAAATGTCTAGGGGCTTGACGACTAAAATTCCTACTAAGATGAGCATGTAACTTCCTCATTACCATCTGTAATGGTCTCTTAACCCTTTACCAGACAAAAAAATTTTAGCCTTGTCCAAATTGAAAGCATTTGCAGATGACATTTTCAATGTGGCTCAAATGGTGCAGTTTTTCTTTGATAGGGTAGAAAACATTGTGGGAAATGGAGAAAATGCTGGTAACCAGCGTTTTCTCCTTTTCCCACCACGTTTTCAAAAGGCTTCTTTCCCAGGGTCGTTAAAAGGCATCATTGTGCGGTAAAGGGTTAATAATGGTTTGACTCTAGTTCTATTTTGGCTTAATATTATATAATGGCAAAACAAAATTTTCAGTTACTCAAGAAAGACAGTCATTGTGAAATGCATTCTACAATAACTTTACATCTCATAATTCATAACTCACACTGAAATTCATTTGACCATTATTCAAAATGTTAGGTATGTAGTGTACATGTTGAGTTTTCTTCTGTGCTTAACTGTTTTTCCTTTCTGCCAAGTACACATTCCTTATTGTGAAAGAGTGCCACTTTTTAGGTTAAAACTTCCATGTCAACTAAAGTAACAAACTTTTCTTTTCTCTAATAATATGATCACTAATGATACGGTAATATGAAATATTCTTACACTTTGAAAATTCACCTAAACTGTCACTAAAGATGACAAAGCCCTTTAGCATTCACTCCTGAGTTTAACCCTTTGCCACTAAATCCTGAATTTTAATGACCCTGATGAAAAGGGATTTCTGTTGTCTACCTTTCAAAGACAACTTTTATCTTTTGTTGTCTGTAAATACTACCACAATTCTGACCACTCTAAAATTCTGTCATCTGGTAAAGGGTTAAACAACCTAAGAAAATTTTCTCCTATTCCAACAATGTTTCGTATCCTGTTAAAGACAAATTTCATCATTTGATCCACATTTAGTTTGTTCCCAGCAAATTCTTTCCATTTGAACATGTCTATAATTTTCTTGTCTTGTAGGGAGTTGATACCCGTGTAAAAAGCCTTGATAGAGAAGATAAAAGCATGCATTACACATGAAAATGTCTAGGATCTAGGGGAGTTAAATCTTCAATACTTGGTATTTTTGGGCTATAACAAGTGTTAACTCTTTACCACACAATCCTGAGTTTTACAGACCCTGTGAAATAGCCATTTGAAAACCTTGTAGGAAAAGGAGAAAATGCTGGTAACCAGCATTTTTTCCTTTTCCCACAAGGTTTTCAACATTTTCATAGACAATTACCATCATTTCAGCTACATTAAATTTGTTGTCTGCAAATGCTTTCAATTTGGATCAATCTAAAATTTTTTTGTTTGGTAAAGAGTTAAAACACCTCATAAAACTGTGTACCTTTTTCATCAAACGGTGATGGAGGCATCAATTTTTCTTCATCAGCCAAAATAAGCCTCAGCTCGGACTCTAGAAGACCTGCAGCAGAAGCCTCCAACAAACACAGTGTAGCTACAATCAACTGTCCGCCTCTTTCTGTCTCAAACCTCTTCAACAATTCTTCCAATAAACTAACAAAACAACAAATATTTATTTTTAATACTTCTCATTGTCTCGATCTGTATTTCATTATTTACAAAACATTCCATACTATGTAGAGCAAAGAATCATGAATACAATAAATACAATATTTATTTCTTTTCCATTTTGAATATTTAAAAACGAACTGATAAGTAGTAATATAAACCATTTCTAATGTCTACCGTGTTTGAAAAGAAATGTTTCAAATTTTGAAGGCCACTATGGAGCTTGGATCTTAGTTCTTCTATTTTCAGAAAAAAGTAAGAGGCTGGTGCTTGCACAGAGAGCATATCACTATTAGGCATTACAGATTCCTTATTTTTTAAAGATTTTTTTAGATTTTTTTTAAATACCTTGATCTAAGCCTCAAGCTTACGGCAGCTGTACTATCTGCATATTTTCATTAATTCCCTGGTGAAATTTTGGAGAAGTTAAGTCCTTAACATTTTGAGTTTTGAAAGCATTCAAATTTAGGCCTAAGGACAGATGGCCCAGTGGTTGGAAAGCACACAAGCAGTCTTGTTTGGTGAGACCTTTAAGGCACTAATACGGGGAAAAATGATAATACACATGCCAGTCCATCACCAAATAACTTATTCAACTTACTTTAGAATTCCCTCTGGTAAACAGTTTATTCTATCATCAATTTTCTCATAGCTGTCAATTTTACAAAGTTCTTCACAAGCCACAGTTAACCACAGTGGGTTTTCAGAGGAGCTCTGTGATAAAAGTTTGTTAATCTGGCTATCTGATAATGTCTGTTTATTTTTCTTGGTCATCTCTCTCACTATTCCCTGAAATCAGAGTATTGCAACTCTTTAGAAACAGCTATAGTATACCCAGAAGAGACAGAGAAAAATGAACATTTCTTCATCTTTTCATTAAAGAAATTTTAACACATATGGAATATTGCTCTTGATTGCAAACAAATCTGAATGAAAGAATTTCAAAATGCTAATTTACTACATAATTCTGCTTGTCTATGGGAATCAATTGTAGGGCATCTGTTTGTTCCTTCGTTTGTGTGTTTCTTCGAGCGTGCCTGTGTTTGTTTGTTTGTATGCTCGTTTGCTTTTTGTTCATTCATTCATTCATTCATTCATTCATTCATTCTTTTATTCATTAATAAGCAAGTTTGGATGCTTCTGCAGGTGACAGCTGCAAAACTCTGGAAAAATGGGTAAACTTCTAAAAATTTATCAATTTCTTTAAATATTTTCTTACTGGTTCCTGCACCCAGTTCTATTCCTGCAAAGTCTGATTTTTTTGTATGGTTGGTTGTATGGTGTTTAATGCAGTTTTCAACATTATGTCAGTTATATAGCAGCCAGTGTACCTATCCATGCCTTCCTGGAGTTTCTTTTTACCAGAACTCTGCACATCTTTCTTTCCAAGATACTGCCTGCTTTCCCACACAACAATCATTGAATCAATGGTCAGCGATGAGAGAGGGATGAATCCTGTCGCAATGAGTATCATCAATCCTTGGAAAGAAATTGGCTGGGCTGGGCTGAGGATTGAACCAGCAACCCATTGTTGTCAAGTCTGGTATGCTACCAACTGTGCTACTGGGGCTCGGCCTGATTTTTTTTCTTTTCTTTTCATTCTGTGAAAAATCCTACCATTTTGGACTGAAAACCAACAGCCAAAACAAATCCACAGCTCAGGAAACCAACCAGACAGATACAACAGTGCAAAAACAGATCTACATGGATAACAGGTACATTGACCCTGAGATATAACTAAAGAATGTTGAAAGAGATTTAAAACACCAAGCAAACAAAAGAAACACGTTGGCAAAAGCAGAAATTGCTCAAGACACAAATTTTCAGAGGCTGTCCACTTGAAGGCACACAAAGTTTACACAGACAGGTTACGTGTCCAGCAAAATGAGCCATGCTCTGTCAAAAGGAGTTGAATGCATCTTCGATATGCATTATACCATATAATTATGGATCCCATAAAATCCATTTTGTGTAACAACCATAGAATCATGGGTAGACTAAGTCTTTGACATACAGAAAATTGGCCAACAGCAAAGTTTTTACCCATGTCAGCCTGTGAGGACTGCACGGGATGACCTGGGTGGATACTTTTTGCAGATGAATTAACCCTTTACCAAACAACAAAATTTGGGACTTAACCAAATTGAAAGCATTTGCAGACAACAAATCAAATGTTGCTAAAATGATGATTTCTGTCTTTGATAGGGTAGGAAACATTGTGGGAAGAGGAGTAAATGCATTTCTCCTTTTCTCACATTGTTTTCGTCTTTCAGGGTCATTAAAAGTGGGAACTGTGTGGTAAAGGGTAAAGCCCTTTTTCACAAAAGATGGCTGAAATGTTGACCCACTTTTCGGGAGCCTATATCCAGAGGTGTAATGTTGATTTCTATTGGTTTGGTTTCTCTTTTGACTAAGGTTTTATGCTGTATAGAACTATTTATTGTTGAAAATACACATCTAACTTGTGGGGACAGCTTCCGTGGTAACCAACTCATCACTTTGGCAGCCTGGTCATCGGAAAACTGAAAATAATAAAAAAACACATGTTATTATTCAAGTCTATCACCTACTCTGAAGATTGTTCTACCGTTTAATTCAAAGATTAACCATCTGATTGGATGAGATAAAATGTTTTAGCCAATCATATGGTTAGTCTTGGAATCCAAAATGATGATTGAAACTATGAATGAATTCAGACTGGTTTGTGAGAACAGACCTAGAACTTTATATGGGAAACATCATAGTCACATGACTCTTGTCTAACAGAAAGTTTGTCATGTCTAACATGTTGAAAACAGTTTTCTAAATATGATAAAATGCCCATAGTGATCTTGTTTTACTGCAAATACAGTGTAGATATTTACATTTGTTAAATATTTTTCATAAGCTTAATTAAAGCGGACAACTTCAGCAACACCCTTCAAACATATTGATAACATTATACATTAGTATATTAGAAACTATTTGCAGAAATGTTCTTTAACCCTTTACCAAATGATCCAATGTTGAGGATGATTGTCTTTGAAAGCATTGTTTAAATTGCTGGTTACCAGCATTTTGTCTCTTTCCTTCAATGTTTTCCACATTTTCAAAAACAAAGCCTATATTTCAAGCAACATTTATCTTCAACAAATGCTTTCAATTTGGACAGGTCTAAACTTCTGTTGTTTGGTAAAGATTTAATCTGGGACTTCCACCCTTACCTGATTCAAAGCATCCACTATCACCAACAATGGCCTTGTGTTTGGATTAGACAGCATACTACAACACATCTGGGCTGCAGCATTAACGTCTCTAGGCATGTTTGAATCCTATCATTAAGTAAAAAAGAAATTATTTTATCAATCATCAAATACATTTAGGCGATTTCTTGAAAAAAAAAAGAAAGAATATGATACACACTATGAGTCTTATTCATCAATTCATGAATTAAAACAAACTATTCAGATTTTTATGATCTCACCAACCTTCAAAAATGATTGATCGCTAAAATAAGTAAGGTGATAGCTGGCCAAATCATCCATAAAAATGGAAGACAATATACCTAGCCTCTTAAGGTATTTTTAGATTTGTCATCAGAATTTTGCAAAGACTTATGGGAACTTCATGTGATCAGTAACATGTGTCAATTATGTGGGATTGTATTCAAATGAGTATGATGATGTCATATTTGATCTCATAAAAAGAGATGGAGTATGTGATTGCAAAGCAACCAACCCATTATATGAATGCTAAATTTTCTCCTTCTTCTTGGTATGTAACTGCCTAGTTTCTTTAATTTTTCAGAGAAAAGAATATTTCATAGCATGTATTGTTTCGAAAAAAAAAAAAAAAATTCAAAGCACACAAATTTATAAATAGGCCCTTTTAAAAACTGTCTAGAGCTAAGTCATCATCATGGAAGCAGGGGTCTACAGGCAAAAAGTCACCAAAATGTGTTCTATAACAAATACATGTATCAATTTCTGCTCCTACAATATATGCTGACAGCTACAAGTGTTTTAACTGTTAAAGTGCTGAAAATTTCAAACAGGAATTTAAATCTTGAAATAAGACCTAAGTAAATGAAATATCAAAGACTGATTTTGTTTGGAATATCTCTGCAAAGCAGACAGTGTGGATCAAAGATCAGACTGCATGTTTTGTGCAGTCTGATCTTGATACACACTGGTTGCAACTATAGTTGTGAGAGGCCCTTTAAGGGTGAACTGTCCATGTTTTACTAAGATGTTTTAGAAATTGCCTGCCCCTCATTTATTTCAGGAGATCATGAGCTAATCTGAGACTTTAACTCATTACCAGTGTACCAGACGACAAAATTATAGACTTGCCTAATTTGTAAGTATTTGCAGACAATGGAATAAATGTATCTTAAATGATGGGATTAATCTTTGAGAGGGTGGAACACATTGTGGGAAAAGGAAAAAATGCCGGTTTTCTCCTTTTCCCATTATGTTTTCAAAAGTCTTCTTCCTCAGGGTCCTTAATTAAAAATTAAGATTGTGTGGTAACAGCTTAAATGACTGTTGACAATGAAACACTTACATTAATGATCTCCATTTCTCTCAATAATCTTTTTAGCATTGGTTCTAGGATGGTGGATCCAGGTACAGCACCAACAAAATGGAAGAAAATATGCCAGTTCATACCATCTGACCTACAATAGAACAGAACAATATATAGTTTATTTGTAAACAAAGGCCCATAATATAAAATAAAATCCAAAAAATTATTTACATCAATTGTGTCCATATAAATAACAATATTTTCCTAAATTGCTTGATGAATTAATTCAAAACGTTTCTAACCTAAATTAAAATCCCAAAATATGGAGATTTCATAGTTCTTTTTGCTGGAAAAAAATCTCACTGCTTCCCACACTGTAGATCTAGGATCAGACTGCATGCTCTCTGCAGTCTGATCCCAATACACGCAGTCACCAAAGATGCACTGAGTCATGCCACTGGAAAAACAGGAATTCTTTTTTTTTTTTACTTTCAATTTCTATGAAAAACATTGAGCAAAAAAGAGCAATTACCTGTTCTGGGCAGTTTCACCCTTTCTCTTTATGTTGTCAAAAGCAAATTCATTCAGAGCGTAATGTTTATTTATAGGGTGATTAATGTCGTTTTCAACATCACTTCTCTTATATCGCTGTGGCCAGTGCACCTATCCATGCTTTCCAGGAGTTTTGTTTACCACTACTTTGCACAAGATTTTTTCCAAGCTACTGGCTACTTTCCCACATAATGGTTGAAAAAATGATCCAGGATGACAGAGAAATGAATGAATCCTGTTGCAATGACTATCATCAATCCTTGGAAAGAAATTTACCAAGCTGGGGCTCGAACCAAGTGACCCTTTGGTTTCAAGTCCTGACTGCAGTAAAAGGCTCTGCAGGGAAAAGTGAGTCATTGATAAAAAGAAGACTTGAAACCAGTAGTCTGACCTTCTGTTTCAATTTTGCCTACCTCTTCAATGTACCATCTCTGGATTTCCTACATAAACTTTCAGCAGCTTTACATAACACAGAAGACTTGCCCAGTCCAGGGTCACCCAATAATAACAATGGAACATCCTTCTCTTCTCTCATGATGTAATCTTCTATCTGTGATGTAAATACATTTGTACAAAATAATTATGATAATAATAATACATGCAGCAGCTGCATGATGCTGATGATGATGATGATCCATTTCCTCTCATTTTAACCCTTTACCAAACAATCCCCAGTTTTAACAACCCTGACAAAGAAAGCTTTTGAAAAAAAATTGTAGGAAAAGAAGAAAATGCTGGTAACCAGCATTTTCTCCTTTTCCTACAATATTTTCTAGCCTTTCAAAGACAAATGTAGGGATAAGAGCCACATTTATTTTGTTCTCTGCAAATGCTTTTGATTTGGAGCAGGTCTCAAATTCTGGCATCTTGTAAGAGTCAAGTCATCTGCTGAGAAAATTAAAAATGACAAGAAAAATGATTTTCAGAAATTGTTACAATGAAGGTTCGGTGAAGACATTACTTTATACACATTACTATCTTTGTCTTGCAAACAATGGGGCATAAGGAGAAAATCTTTGATACTAAGTAATTTTTCTCTTCTTCCTACATGTTTTCTTGAATTCAGCCTAAATGCATGATGGTTATATCTATTTTGCAAGGATGGTTTCAAAGCTGCTGGTCAAAGATTCAGTTTAAGAATAATGACCAACAGTCTTTTCAAAATAAAAAAAAAAATGAATTAACAATATATTTGAAACAATCAAATTTTAAATCAAAATAACAAATAAACAATCTATTTGAAACAACCAAACTTTGAATAAAAATAAGTATAAAATACATGAATTACAATCTAAATGAATGGCCCAGCTTTAACCTTTAAAGCACCTTTCACAACCATGGTTGCCTAGTTGGCCAGTGAAATTTAAGATCACACTGCGCAATGTAATTGCTGTCTAACCTTTGATCTACACTTTCCACTTTGCTAAAACACTACAGACATAAGTGACCATGGGTCTTATTTCAAGACTGAAAATTTTCTATGTTAATACTGCACTTTAAGAGTCAACACTTTATCAAATGACAAAATTTTGGACTGGTCCAAATTGAAAGCATTTGCAGGTGACAAATTAAATGCTGCTAAATTGATGATTTCTGTCTTTGATTGGATAGAAAACATTGTGGGAAAAGGAGAAAATGCTGGTTACCAGCATTTTCTCCTATTTGCTCAATACTTTCAAAAGCCTTTTCTTTCAGGGTCGTTAAAAGTCCCGGCCATGTGGTAAAGGGTTAAGACAGGTATGGGCAACAGATACCTTTTGTAGAACATCTTCCCGCCCTAAAACTGTTGATCCTTTGAGCTTCATGAATAATTCATGTTGATGTCGTATGAGGTTATCCTGTTTGTTGAAAGACTGTGGCTGTTCACCGAAATAATCAAAGAGGATTCTTTGCTTACAAAATTCTAAAATCTGGAATTCAAACAAAGTATGGTAATAGGTTATTTTTTTAAAAACTGTATGCAGAATTCACTTATTTTCCTACATATGCATAAACTGAACTAAAAATCATAACAGGAGAGACTTTCAAATATCATTACTAACAAAAATGTCACAGTTCTATATGGACCCAATACTGTGCAAGATAAATGCAAAAAAAATGATGCAACTTTCAGAAAGCTTAGAATAATGATGTATATTTTCTTGTAGAAGGCTGCTTTTGAGAACACTGTAGCAAATAGAGAAATTACAAATAACAAGCAACTTCTCAGTGTCTCCTTTTGCCACCATGAATCACACATATTAAGGTATTAAATGACCAAAAACATGATTAAGTTTTGCCAAGTTTGAAACAAACTTTCACATAAACTGATATTCTATATCGCTCTGCAGTTGTGGCTTTCAGACTAAAAGACAGACAGAAAAAGCATGTAAATTATGGCAGTTGTCCGCTTTTTTTCTTTGCAATTTTTTACCCTGTCAGTTATTGGATAGCAACAGCCATGTAACAAGTTCTAAATATATTCTTGATTCAACCAACATTTGTATCGTGCAGTTGAGTTTGTCAGTAGAGGTGGTTTTAGCTTTGAAGGTTGTGAGTTCAACTTCTTGTGACACCAATTTTTTTGCAGTATGATTTTTATCCCCTACTTAATTAACCCTTTCCCAAACGACAAATTTTGGACTGGTCCAAATTGAAAGAGTTTGCAGACAACAATTTTAAATTTGATGAAAATGGCAGAAAGTTCTCAAGAAGGGTAGAAAACACTGTGGGAAAAGGAGAAATTGCTCATTACGAGCAATTTCTCCTTTTCCAACAGTGTTTTCAAAAGACTTGTATTGCAGATATGTGAAAATCAGGGCTTGTTTGGAAAGGGGTTAACAGTCATGCCAAAAATCTTACCAAATATAGTGGAATCCAATTAAAAGTAACACTGCTAGAATGCCGACCCTATTGGAATGTGGGTCTTGTTTCGCTCACAAACTCTCAGGAGACAGGCATAGGAGCAAAGAGAATCCCACCCTAATGCTGATGAGAGCACTATACAGGAAATGAAATTACAGGAAAAATACCTTGGTAAAAATCTAGTTTTATCTAACTGTAGACCTTCTTTTGTGTCTATATTCCAAATTTTCAAGCTTATCTGCAGTAAAATTCATTGCAGGAGGTTGTGAGTCAACCCTTTACCACACAAACCTGAGTTTTAACAACGCTGAGAGAGAAAACTTTTGGAAATATTATTGGAAAAGGAGAAAATGCAGGTGACTAGTGTTTTCCCGTTTTCCCACTATGTTTTCCACTCTTTCATACACAAAATTGATCAACTGAGCCATGTTCATGTTTGTCATCCTCAAATGCTATAAAAATGTAGTCTAGTAAAGGGTAAAATAAAATTCGTATTGAGACATACTGTTTGCTTTAAACTGTCATCAAATTCCATTTGTGCATGTCTTCTATGGTCTAGTCCTTTATATTCACAGTTGTATTTCACAATGCGGGAAGGCTGAAAGAAAATAAATCTTTTATCATTATGACAAAAAAAATACAAAATTAAAGGATATGAAAACCGTCCAGATGACGTTCCTGGTCATTAAGCAGTATGATGATCATTACCTAAGTATAAAATCTTTACCCAACAATCCCAAGTTTTAATGACATTGCAGAAGAAGGCTTTTGAAAATATTGTGAGAAAAGGAAAAACTGCAGGTAACTAGCATTTCTCCTCCCACTGCAAGGTTTTCTACAAAACCCATCATTTGAGCAACATACCATTTCGAGGGGGTGAACGCAAAACTTAATCATCTGCATTTTGGACAATTTTACAGGTGACGGAAAAACCTTCTCATTACCACGGAAAGCATTGTTAAATCAAGTTGTTTAGATATGTTTTGAAATTTCTACGTTGTTCTGTAAAGGGTTAAACAACCACTCTAAAAGGACAATTTTGCATGCACCTTACTGTGGCTGAGATGGGTCAGACTGTATTTCAGGTTCTTTTTTATTATTACTGTTTCAAAGTTATCAAACACCTACTCTACCAAAGCAATAATTATCATTTGTAGTAATGATTGAAAACGTCTGCAGACCACACAGTAAATGTGGCTTAAATGATGGTAGTTATCTCTGAAAACCTAGAGAACATTGTGTAAACAGGAGAAAATACTGGTTACTAGCATTTTTTCTCCTTTTCCACAAAGTTTTCAATCTTCCTATGGGTAGCGAAAAAACAGAATTCTTTAACTCTTTACCAAACAAGAAAAATTTAGACTTGTCAAAATTGAAACCATTTGCAGATGACAAAATAATTGTGACTGAAAAATTTGAATTTATTTTGGGAAGAGTAGAAAACATTGTGGGAAAAGGAGAAAATGCTGGTTACCAGCATTTTCTGTTTTTCCCACAACGTTTTCAAAAGGCTTCTTTCTCAGAGTCGGTAAAAGTCGGGATTGTGTGGTAAAGGATTAAGAATTGATGATGAGAATGATATTATTCTCTGAAATGACAAAAGCATTGTCTACTCCCATTTTTACATTCTGTACTTGCTTATTGCATTCATGGCATTATATTATTGCATTGCACAGAGGTATATCGACTCATGAGCAATTTCTATGTTATTAACAAATTTTCCTTGCTATATTTTCATCAGAATTCTATTTATTTACAAAATCTTCAAATGAACAAAAAATATAGAAAAAGATTTAAACTTACAGGAAATTTTTGTGAAATTCTATTCCCACTACTTTGAAGTTTTTCTGAGGCAAGAGACTTCTGAATTAAGTGTTTTTGTTCAGAATGTGGAACTTTTTCGAGGACTGCATCACTTCTAACTAAAAACAAGGCTGAAATAAAACCAAGTGAATAAGTATAGAGAATTTGTATCAAACACTCACTACTGTATAAATAATTGAGCTATGCTCTGTGAAAAGGGGGTTTAATGCATCTGCAAATGGTATCGACCCAGGTCAGCCTGTGCAGTCCATGCAGGCTGACATGGGTCAAAACTTTTTGCTTTTGGTAAATTAACTGCATGTCCATTGACCATTCTACCTCATGATTCAGCGGTTGAAAGACAAAATGGATTTTATGGATCCATAATTTATAATGGCATGTTTGATATAATGCATCACACAGATGCATTAAACCTCCTTTTGCTACAACATGGCTAAATTAAAGATTAATAGACGTTATGCTCCTGCACTCCATACTTTGAGAAAAATTGTGGAAAAAGGAATAATTCTTATCATAACCTTTTGCCAGAATTTTACTATACTATTACAAAATACATGTAACATTCTACTTTCCTTCAGATTGTATCCTTTGTGTAATTTGTAAACATTTTTGGAAGGTCTAAAAACAGGTTTTATATAGGTTGTTAAAACATCTATTTACCTTTCACTAAAATATAAAATTTTTGACATGTCAAAATAGAAAAATAGGAGAGGAAAAAATTAAATGTGGCTCAAAAGTTGGAAATTGTTAGTAAAAAGTTAGAAAACATTGTGGGAAAAAGAGAGAAAATGCAGGTTGCCAGCATTTTCTTCTTTTTCCACAATGTCTTCAAAAACCTTTTTCCTTGGTGTCGTTAAAACACTGGATTGTTAGGGTTTAACCCTTTACTGCACAATGCCGACTTTTAACAACCCTGAGAAAAAAAGCTTTTGAAAACAGTAACCAGCATTTTCTCCTTTTCCCACAATGTTTATTACCCTATAACAGACAAAATTTATGTTTTAAGTGACATTTGTCCTCTGCAAATGCTTTCAATTTGGACAAGGCTAAAATTTTGTTGTCTGGTAAAGAGTTAAGACTTATTATATCTACACTCACTAAACACTTGTTATAATTTGTGTGTTATGTTAGAACTTCATCTGATTTCTCCCAGGAGATGCACCTTAACAGACTATAGGACCCTGGTGGTCCTTAATTATTTGCCTGAGCTCAATAATATCAAGCCTAAATTCACTGTTTTCCCTTTCCCACATGAAAAAATTTTAGAAACACCCCCCCACCCCCCACCCAATTCAAAACATCAACAGACAACAACTTCAAAATTAATACAAATGAGCTTAAGTTCTATGACAGGATAGAAAATATTGTAGGAAAAGGAGAAAATGCTGGTTACCAGCATTTTCTCCTTTTCTAACAATGTTTTCAAAAGGCTTCTTCCTCATGGCTGTTAAAACTCAGGATTCTGTGGTAAGAAGTTGATGATGTTGTACAATAGACATATACAGAGTATAGTTCAAAGTTCACTATGTAAATGCAGTGCTGACCATGGACCAAGTGACCTGGCATTTTACATGACTAAAAATACAATTGTTAAATGAGACGCGGGTGAGCCAGTAAGCGGGCAGGCAGGCAGGCAGGCAGGCGGGCATACAAACAGACAGACAGACCGACACATAGACAGACAGATGGGCAAGTGGACAGACAGATAGACAAACAAGCAGACAGATAAAGAACGCAGTAACAAGTTACCCTCAAACTTACAATTATGGTTGTCCTCTCTGTATGCCCCATACATAACTTCCAGATCTTCTATCAGAAGCCCGTAAGTTTCAATGAAATCCTCTATATACTCATCTGGGCACTCACCCCACATGGGCACCCAGACAACACTCTCACTGGAACAAATAGCAATAGACAGTTTTTCTCTGCATACATGTAGTCTATTATTACTTGATTAAGCAAAACAGAAGTTTCATTGACAAATATATACATGTAGTTAGTTGTACAGTCACCAAATTACAAAATATCCCCTTCTTTCAACCAAAAACATTGTAGTACTTCAACCTCTTTGACAGGCACAAGAAGCCATGATGCTTTATCCATTTGTATAATCTTTAGGCCCTTTGACAGGTGTGCATAGGTAATCCATTTTTGTAAGATGTACATGTACATCTTAAATTTTGCTGAAATTATATAAGCCATGCTCACTGAAACTGAATAAGCCATGCTCTGTGAAAAGTAGGTTTAATGCATCTGTTTAAAACTTTTGGGTCAAAACTTTTTGCTACAAATGGTCAGTTTTCTGCATTTTATCAACCTGGGTCATGACTTTCTGCTATAAATGGTCAGTTTTCTGCATGTCAGTGCACCATTCTACCTCATGATTCATTTGGCTGTTAGACAAAATGGATTTTATGGATCCATTATTATATGATAACATGAATGGGGTAATGCATAAAGAAGATGCACTAAAACCCCTTTTCCCAGAGCATGCCTCATATATGTGTTTAGTTGCTTGTAAGTTCTGAGCATGATCAACTCCACTGTGAACACAAAAAAGTTCACAGTTGAAATACTAGAGATTTAACATTTTACCAGACGAGAAAATTTTTGCCTTGTCCAAACTGAAAGCATTTGCAGACGACAATTTCAATGTGGCTCAAATCGTACAATTTTTCTTTGATAGGGTAGAAAACATTGTGGGAAAAGGAGGAAATGCTGGTTACCCATTTCCCACAATGTTTTTAAAAGGCTTCTTTCCCACAGGCGTTAAAAGGCGGCATTGTGCGGTAAAGGGTTAAAGTGTTCCCGAGACTGGTGCAGGTCAAGATCAGGCTGCAAAAAAATGCAGTATAATCTTTTACCAACCCTGTGAGCTATTTTTCTATACTTGTTCTGAAATTTCAGAACTTAGGCATTTTCTATTCAATGAAAGTATTTGTTTCATATAGCCGATACAGTATTCAATCGCAGAAAACCCGTATGTGTACAGAGAGAAAATCTACATAAACAATGTAAATGTTATTTACCTCGAAAAGTTTAAGAAGATAGGCATCACATTATTATAGTAACAGTTTTCTATACTCATCTGAATCTTTTCTTGTGAGGTAGGATCCCTGCGCTCTGGATGTTTGGAACCCTGTAGAAAAACAGTGTGTAGAATATAGGAACTTACATACATAGGGCACATCAACATAACTGACTATATAAAATTCAAAGTGTTAAGCAGTGTTTCTGCTAGCTCATAAATTTTGGGGGGGTCATCTGTGACTCGCTGTTTGGAATTTAAGGGGTCATACAGAAATTTTACTCTTTGCTCTTTAACCTCTTTTCTTTTTTCATGTGCTGTTTACCTTTGCCAGTTTGTAGATGTCGCATAATGCTAAAAGTTTTAAATGACAATGTGGTATTAAAGGTAAAAGTAGAAAACAATGACCTCGTAGAGACTGTCGTCTGTGTTCCTGATTATTCCAGTAAGTCAGTGACCATTACCGAGTATGGTCTAAAATGCGGACAAAAAGTTTATGTAAGGATTTCATATACATGTAGTAATACAGACGAGACGACAGCAATGTCACACAGAATAATGTCGCGTTTTAGACCGATTCATTGTAAACAAATAATTCAGTGTTAGAAAGCGGGTTCTATATGATTTTGCAGTTATTAACTTGACGATTTTGTAAGATTAGATCTATTCAGTGAATCAATACTTTATGTTCCTTTTTCATTGTTATTTATGTTGCGTCAAGGAAGATGGGATGCATTAATTTTGTTGCGTCAGGCTTTCATTTTGCAGGTCAAAAATGCAAAAACACAGACTTTCTGAAATGCTGGTTAAGAGCACTACTGGTTGTTTCTCCTCAAATAGAATAAAGAGAGAGTATTGGGCTATCCATAACCTTAAACAGCATCATTGGTCTGCTTTTTCTATGCTGTATGAACATTAATCTAATATAGTTATTGAATAACAGGAGTTCACCCCATTCATTTTCTGTTATAAAAGTACATTGTAATTTGAACATAAAGAGAAAACTAGGAAAACATTGCATTTTGACAGCAAAAATCCGCAACAAAAAAAAAAGCTAGCAGGTTAAGTCAGGTGATAGCTGGTTTAGCTATCTTTTGCAGATTAATTTATGAAATGCAAAAAAATCAACATGAGGTTTAACCCTTTACCACATAATCCTTACTTTTAACAACCCTGAGAAAGATAGCTTTTGAAAACATTGTGGGAGGAAATGCTGGTAACCAGCACTTTTTCCTATTCCCACATTCTTTGTCTACTCTTTCCAACAAAAATTTCAATTTTTTAGTTACATTTATTTTGCCATCTGCAAATGCTTTCAATTTGGTATAGTCCAAAATCTAGTTGTTTGGTAAAGAGTTAATGAAAACCAGTTTACACAGAGTTGGCCACAACAAGATAGATGTAGATGTTTCAACAGACAGATGTACGTGTGTCAAAAAAGTTTGAAACATCATTTGTATGAAATGACCAGAACTACTTAATTATTGTGTCTCTGCCTTGTATGTTAACCCTTTCCCTACAATGCCGCCTTTTGACGCCCCTGGGAAAGAAGCCTTTTGAAAACATTGTGGGAAAAGGAGAAAATGCTGGTAACCAGCATTTTCTCCTTTTCCCACAATGTTTTCTACCCTATCAAAGAAAAATTGCACCATTTTAACCAAACTGAAATTGTCGTCTGCAAATGCTTTAAATTTGGAGAAGACTAAAATTGTGTTGTCTGGTAAAGGGTTAAAGGACAACATAGTTACTAAATTTATAGATTGTCTTCTACTTCCGCCAAACATTTCAAATCACTTCAGATGGTTAAGAAAGACTTCAGATGGTTAAGAAAGGAGGAGCATTTTCAAAACTATACAGTGTGAGTTACAAGCATATTTCAGAATTCCAAAAAAGTAATCTTGATTTCTTGTTTTCATCAGTTCTACCTAAAAAACTCCTGAACGATTATGAATGGATTTTGTGTTATAAATACTTACCCATTTTACAAATTTTTCTGACAGACCTAGATGTTTTGATTCACACCATTTTCTGAGGTCTGGAATCAACTGTAAAAAACAACAAAAGCTTCCAAGTTCAATCAATATTCTAAAATATAACAATGTGAAAGAGTGGAACATCTTAGATATTATTATTAACTAGAAAACATAAACCTATTTCTTGATTTAACCCTTTACCAAATGACAAAATTTTAGCCTGGTCCAAATTCAAAGCATTTGCAGACGACATATCAAATGCTACTCAAAACATAAAAATTGTCTTTTGTATGGTAGAAAACATTGTGGGAAAAGAAGAAAATGCTGCTTTCCGGCATTTTCTTCATTTCCAAAAAATATTTTCACAAAGGCCCCTTCCCCAGGGTCTTTAAAACTCAGGATTGTGTCGTAAAGAGTTAGGTTCAACCTATACACTTTCAATACAATATAAAAACAAATAAACAAACAAACTAAAAGCTAAAGGTATCGTGAAAATTACTACCTGTTCAGAAAATGTGAAGTAAGAAGGCAGAATAAAAAGGCAGCAGTCAAAAAAAAAGTTTTGCCCTCCCAAACGACAAATTTTAAACTCTTTCAAATCCAAATGATTTGCAGATGACAAATTCAGAATCTGTACGAATGAGCCTAAGCTCTATGATAGGGTGGAAAACAGTGTGGTTACCAGTATCTTCTCCTTTTCCCACAATGTTTTCAAAAGCCTTCCTGCTCAGGGTCATTGAAACTCCAGATTGTGTGGTAAAAGGTTAAGATCTGTAAAAATGAACATTCTAGAAAAAGCAAACTTATTTATCTCTTTATCATACAAATACATGTTTTGAGGGCCACATATTTATCACACAAATACATGTTTTGAGGGCCATGTAATCATAATTACTGTATTTGAGAACAGAGTGAGAAAGGAGCACTTTCTTCAACAACTGCCCCTTTTCAACAGAAGTTTTCATAATGTTTATCAATTTAAGATTTCTGTCCCTTCACATTTGTGCCTCATGTATGATTTGTGACTGGTTTTGAAGTTTCTGAAATAACACTGTGTGGTAGATGCTTAACCCTTTTTCCACACAAGAAAATTTTAGGCCTGTCCAAATTGAAATCCAAATAGCAAATGAAAAATTAAGTGTGGCTCAAATAATTAAATTTATCATTGAAAGGGTAGAAAATATTGGGGGAAAAGGAGAAAATGTTGCTGACCAGCATTTTCTCCTTTTTCCCACCATGTTTTCAAACACATTTTCATTACCGTCACTTAAGTCAGGTATGTTTGATAGAGTTGTAAACAACTGCAATGTTTACCTGGTGTCTGAGAAATTCTCTCTCTGCATAGAAATCATCTGTATATGAGGTAATAAACAGTTTCACAGTTTCTCCTTTACCCAGTTTGTCTTGAGGACTACCACCAGTGGCCATTGCAAAATAACAAGTCTGACTTAGTAACTACATCCTAAAAGAAAGAAAAAAAAGTAAGATTAAATAAAAGCATCGAATTGGTTCATGAGGATTTTGCTGTTTGGTAAAGAGTTATGGGACACCTAAGATTCAGCAATTCAATGAATTTCAACATATATCTGCATCAAGACACCTGCTGCCTTAAAGTAGGTGTCTAGTCTGTCTGGAGCTTAATCTTTGCTGTGCTAGTATATTCAACAAAGATAGCTTGCAATGAGCAAGTGCCTATCTTCCCACACAAATTGGTGCCAAACTTGAATTTGAACATAACTGTTGCTCGCGTATTCAATAATCCTATATTTAAAATACAAATATTTTCCATTTATAAGCTAAACAGAAGAAGAAAAAAAGAGTTAAATTTATCTTATACTCGCGATGTTTACATTCCCTATCATAGGCACAAAATAGCCACCAAAGACCATTAATTTCCTAGGTTTTTTTTTCCATATGTACAAGACTTCTAAAAGTGCTTTAGGCACTGAAATGTTTCATAATTTGTCCTTGGTCATATGTGTCAATAAAGATCAATAGCACTTCATCGCAATACTGATTAAACTGACTAGACAGAAAGTCAGTACAGTGCTGTAGCTTTGCTACCAGGAAAATTGCAATGGACTCAAATTGGTACGGTGCACAATATGTCCAAATAGACACAATAAATGTCTTAAACAATGACAAGAACCATAGTGATGGTCTCAATATTGAGACTATCCACAATCTTTTCCACTGACATAGTTTTCCTACCCTTACTTGGATTATTCTTTGACTGCTGTGACACATAATTTTCACACAATAACTAGTTCACCATGGACATTTAACCAGAACAATCAAAAGGATACAGGGGGGTTAACATCAGTGTAAACCGTTTTTCAACAAGTAACATTTCGACAAGAATTCTGGTATAATTCATTAAGAATTTAACACGATTGGCTGGCTAAATACCTATTTCGTCATCGTAAAATTTCGACCTTCAGTCTCGA
This sequence comes from Tridacna gigas, assembly GCA_945859785.2. NCBI lineage: Eukaryota > Metazoa > Mollusca > Bivalvia > Cardiida > Cardiidae > Tridacna > Tridacna gigas. Next base: position 9,294,065 of record OX244032.2, read on the forward strand.
AAATTAGAAGGTTTCTACGACTTTGTTTTCCTTTTGGAGTTCACTCATTATTGACATATTGGTTCCTCTATTACATAATGTAATTCTATAAAGGTAATGAAAAGCGTGGATACATGATTTCTGTTTCCTGTGTGACAGTCCCATATGTAACTTAAACTACTGACAATGAAAAATATTTATAGGCAAGGAAAAACCTTTATCACATTGATAATCTTTACCTCTTATTCCACTATTGTAGGAGAAAATAGAGATTTTCAGTAATTGTTTATGTATTTAAATCAGGGTTTTGTCTGAACTTTCACATACCTGTACGGTTCACTCGAGGTATTTAAGTTTTGGAAACAACTGGAACACTAGAGGTGGCCTGAAAAACTCTGAAAATTGTTATTTACCCTACACGTAAATATCTTCTAGGGGCTTCAAGACGTCATTCAGGGCGTAGACAATCGGTGATATTTCATGATATGTTTCTAGCTCTTTACCGGAGAAAAAAAAGTTTAGAGCTTGTCCTGACTGAAAATAGTTTGCATACGGCGGATGATGACACTTTGAAAATTATCGTATCTGTCGTGGACATGGTAGAAAAAGTGGGGAAAAAAGGTTGCCCGCATTTTCTCTTTTTTCCTCAATGTTTTACACGGCCTTCTTTCCTGGGGTTCAAAACGGTATTGTTAGGTAGAGGTCAACAGCCTAAAAGCTGCAACAACAAATGAATGAATGAAATGCTGAGAATGACTAGTACATTAATCTATGCAAAGTGTTTTGTTACATGGATATCTATTTAAGAGATGGGGGTTGAACAATTTCTATTGCATGAGCCATGCTCTGGCAAAATGGGGCTTGATGCATCTCCGTGATCCATGACACTAATCAAGTTATCACATAACTATGGATCCATAAAATCAGTTTTGTCTAGCAACCAACTTAGTCACGAGGTAGACTGGTCCTAGGACATACAGACAATTGACCAATAGCGAAAAGTTTCGGCTCAGGTCAGTCTGCAATTATTACCATTTTTGACAAAGTAATGTCAGAATATGAGCCATGCTGTGGCAAAAGGGGACTTAATGCATCTCAGTGATGCATTAACTCTTTACCACACAATCCCGACTTTTAACGACCCTGATGCTGAAGCCTTTTGAAAACATTGTGGGAAAAGGAGAAAATGCTGGTAACCAGCATTTTCTCCTTTTCCCACAATGTTTTCTACCTCATAAAAGACAAATCGCATCATTTGAGTCATAATGAAAATGTCGTCTGCAAATGCTTTCAATTTGGAGAAGGCTAAAATTTTGTCGTCTGGAAAAGAGTTTAACCAAGCAAGACATCACATAATGATGGATTCATAAAATCAATCTAGTTTAACGACTGACTTACTTTGCTGGAAGAGTGGTCAATGGACATGCAGAAAATTGACCAAAAGCAAAAGCTTTGGACCCATGTCGGCCTGCGCGGACTAAGCAGGCTGACACGAGTCGATACCTTTTGCAGATGCACTAAGCTCCCTTTTCACAGAGCATGGCTCATTTAAACGGTAAACATGACCAGACTGGTACCCAGGCTAACTGGATGGATGGATGCGTAACAAAGGGTAACTTTCTTAATTCGTAACGAAATTCTAGACTGGTCAAGATTAAAGCACTTTCAGACTGCACATCAAATTACCCCACACGATTTACCTTTGAAAAGATATCTATGACTGTGAGAAACGGAGAAAATGCTGGTGACCAGCAGTTTTTCTCACATCATTTTCAAAACCTAACTATTATCTAAGAGTCGTCTAAACACGGGATTGTAAAGTAAGCATCAGCTGCCAAAAATTACAAATCCCTTCATTCAGCGGCCTGTAGTCAAACGGAAAATAAAAGTGTTGAGGTATTTGGATGCTGATGGTAGGTTTGGTTTCAGGATTTTCATTACAATATATCGGATGGATGCGCTGTAAAGGCATGATTGTTTAACTCTACCAAACGGCGAACACGATTCGAGACTCGTCAAGACTGAAAGCAGTTGCAGGTGACAAATCAAAATTTAATGCGCTTCAAATAAAAATGGGATTTGTCGGTAGAAAGGTTCGAGAACATTGTGCGTAACAGAGAAAATGCCAGTATTTGCTCTTTATCCAACAATGATTTCAGGAACTTTTCTCGGAATTGGTAAGACACGTGGTTGCTTGCTAAAGTGTTTTAACCGGCAGAATCAGCAAGTGAACATTGACATACATGTTTTTGTTCCCTTTTAAGAGTATACTGTCAGTCTCATTATTAAATGTCGGTTTTAATCGGGGTGCGTGGTGATTTTAAACTGACCCTGGTTGCAACAGTCTGCCTCGCAGATGCAATCCATCATCTCGACGATTACATTTTCAGATTTTCCTGTGACAAGGGAGACAAATATGGCTTTGAATTTTAAATTCTCATACATAGTTATTCCTCTTCATCGAATCTCTGCCATTGTCAGGTCTAGACGGTCCGACTTCTTTATTACTCCGATGTGAAGCACGTACATTTGAACCGTACACTGGCAAAAGGGGGCTTAATACATCTCCGTGATCCATGATACAAAGCAAGTAATCACATAAGTATAATCCATCAAAGCCACATTTTTTTTAACAACCGACTTAATCAGGAGGTAGACTGGTCCTTGGACATACAGAAAATTGACCAATAGCGACAGTTTCGGCCCAGGTCAGTCTGTGCGGAGTGACCTGGGTCGATACTTTTAACAGATGCATTAAGCCCCTTTTCACAGAGCATGGCTCATTTTTTTTTTTTTTTTTTACATCGAGCGAATTTTCCTGTATCATAGCAGTACGGAAATAAAGTTTTCGCCGTTCTTCATAAATTCTTTTATTAACTGACTCACACAGTCTGCTGGGTGGTTTTCGCTGTGAAATAAACAGGTATTTCTTTCAAAAAAGACGCTTGAAATGATTTCTTTCGGTTGTTTCAAAACGTGAAATCTAGATCTACCTTCCGAAACAAATCTGTAGCAGAAAACTTTGAAAAAAAAAAGGACGAACCCGAATTAAATCCCTAAACAAATTCACTCATCCAACAACCCTTTACCACACAGTCCCGGGTTTTAGCATTCTGAAACAGAAGATTTTTGAAATCATTTTGGGAAAAGGAATAATTGCTGGGTACCAGCATCTTCTCCTTTTCCCACAATGTCATCATTTCCCACTACGTTTTCTACCCTTTCAGTGACGAATCCCGTCATTTCAGCCATATTCAATTTGTCGTTTGCAGATGCTATATCAGTTTGGGCAAGTCTAACATGCTGTCGCCTGGTAGAGTTATTTAACCCTTTACCACACAGTCACGACTTTTACAGACCCAGAGAGAGAGAGAGAGTTTTTGAAAACAGCAAATGCTGGTAGCCAGCATTTTCTCCTTTTCCAACAAAGTTTTCTACCCTTTAAATGACAAACTTTATGTACGGCTGAGATCAGAAAGGTTGTACGACTTTATTCCAACAAGTTTATTGTATGCAACGAATAGGCTTAGATTGGTTCTTGAAACATAGCTCAGAGTCCCTCTCGTTAGACTACCCTTGGCAACGTCTTTCATGGACTTTTTGACGGGCTCTTGTCATGTAAAACATTCACATTTTGGATGACTGTCTCATATTGCATGCAGTAATTTATGATCTAGATATACTGCGACGATTATCATTGGGAAAAAATGCTACTACTGATGATATAAAAATTGAAAAAAAAAAAAAGTTGTTTCATTGACATTGAATTCCTCGACTGAAAGACTCTCCAGGCCGTGCTCGTGCTGTAATAGGTCGTCTTAACTCTTTACCAAACGACAAAAATTTAGACAAATTGAAAGCATTTGCAGACGACAAAATAAATGTGATTGTGATCCAAAAATTGAAATCTGTTTTTGGAAGGATTGAAAACATTGTGGAAAAAGGAGAAAATGCTGGTTACCAGCATTTTCTCCTTTTCCCACAATGTTTTCAAACGGCCTCTTTCTCATGGTCGTTAAAACTCGGGTTTGAGTGGTAAAGGGTTAATAATGCAAAGTCCAGGAAAAAGGCCACATGGCGTGTCACTAACTTCTTTGTCAGAAATGTTAAAAACACAAATATTTGTCGCAACAGGTAAAACTATTTCACAAGTTTTTTTTTTTTCAATAACCAGTGCTTTTCACTTGAGTTGCTCAGAAAAAGCAATACCTACATAGCCGTCCTACTCTACCTTGACAAATGAAAGCAGTGTCATTGTTGACAAGCTTTACTTCGGGATATGCATGACCGCGTTAAAGGTGGTTTAAAACTTGCGGATATATTTCATTAAAATGTGTATTAAATGTGTTTTCGTTCTGGATTATAAGTGTTGATAATGTGGAATTTTTGAAGAAATTTATTTCATAATTTCGAGGATTTTTATTTCGGATTTAACAGGGGGACGACATGGACAAGGGAACGGACAAAAAGGGTAGGTTAATATTTGTCGTCTGCAAAAGTTCAGTACCGATCTGTGATGTCAATATTCTGTTACTGTACTTGTATTTTCATATAATTTAATATTCTCCATGATAAAATTGGAATAAATTTAATTTTGACCTGTCGAAGATGAAGGCCTCAGAGTTCGAGATGACATTAGCTTCCGTATCTTGATAGGTCAACACTGGATCAGGTTTTGTTACAATTTGACTGCAGTTCATTGTCCTTCAGTGTTGCCACATTAGAGGTACAACTTGTAGTTGTTTCCGTAGACCAAAAGACCCTTTGTGCACAGTGTTGATCAAGATCAGAGTGCAGATTCTGTGCAGTAGATCTTAGATCTACTCTGTCCAAAATTTCATGACTAGCCAAATATCCTTAAATTTGCATTGTTTGGGCCTGCCTTGATCAGAGAAGGCTTTTGAAATAATTATTGAAAAGGAGTAGGCTAATATATCTAATGGTAAATTTTCTTTCCTTTCATACAATATCTCATCATTTGAACCACATTTATTTTGTTGTCCCACAAAATGGACCCGAGTCTAAAATGTTGTCATCATATCTAGAGTTAAAATTAATATAGCAAGAGAATAAAGGGTTGGTGTTTATTACCAATATCCTCTGCATAATGTGCAAATCCCATTAAAAGCTTAACCCTTTACCACACAGTCTCAAGTTTTTAACAACCCTGAGCAAGGAGGCCTTTGAAAACATCGTGGGAAAAGAAGAAAATGCTGGTAACCAGCATTTTCTCCTTTCCCCACAATATTTTCCCATTCTATCATAGAACTCAACCTCATTTGTACCAATTTTGAATTTGTCGCCTGCAGATGTTTCAAATCTGGAGGAGCCTAAAATTTGTTGTTTGATAAAGAGTTAACCTTTTACCAAAGTAGCCAAACAGTACCCTATTGATATCCCTGCGTAAGTATGCTTTTGAAAAGCATTGTGGGTAAAAAGAGAAATTGCTGGTATTCAATGTCTTGTCCTTTTCCTTTTATTTTTTTGCTTTTCAAAGAGACATTACACCATCTGATCTATATCTAATTGATCGTCTGCAAATACTTCCAATATGCAGATGGCTACAACTTTTGTTGGTGGTAAAATGTAAACCCTCTACCATACAGGCTAATATTAGATTGACCAAAAACTAGTTCAGTTGACACTGGATAGAAAAATTAGAAGGAAAATATAAAATGAGCCATGCCCTGGCAAAAAGGAGTTTAACTCTTTACCACATAATCCCAACTTATAACGACCCTGAGGAGGAAGGCTTTTGAAAACATTGAGGGAAAAGGAGAAAATGCTGGTAACCAGCATTTTCTCCTTTTCCCACAATGTTTTCTACCCTTCCTAAAACAAATTTCAATTTTTCAGTCACATTTATTTTGTCGTCTGCAAATGCTTTCAATTTGGACCAGTCTAAAATTTTGTTGTTTGGTAAAGGGTTAATGCAGCTCTGTGATCAATATATTCTGCCTCGCAAGTCATCACAATTATTGATCCGTAATAGCCACCTTTTTTTACCAACTAACCAATTCATGAAGTTGATTCGTCCTTGGACAAGCACACAATTGACCAACAACGAATTTTTCGGCCAAGGTCAGCCTGAGCGGATTGCACAGGCTGACCTGAATCGATACTTTTCACGGATGTATTAAGCCCCTTTTTTTCAGAGCATGGCTCTTACCTTTCCTGAATTGTTTGGAAAAAATGCAGGAAAAAGGACATTGATGTATGTTTAACCCTTTACCACACAGTCCTGACTTTTAACGACCCTGAGAAAGAAAGCTTTTGAAAACATTGTGAGAAAAGGAGAAAATGCTGGTAACCAGCATTTTCTCCTTTTCCCACAATGTTTTCTACTCTTCCCAAAAAAAGTTTCAATTTTTTATTCATGTTTATTTTGTTGTCTGTAAAAGCTTTCAAATTGGACTGGTCTAAAATTTTGTTGTTTGGTACAGAGTTAAGCAACCCTCATTAGCTGTTTTCAAATAAGGGGCAATTCAAAGTGCTTTTCTGGAGAGTCTGGACCAGGATCAGATTGCATGCTATATTCAGTCTGAATCTTCATCTACACTGTATGATATTTTAAAACATATTTAGATCAAAACAGCTTTTTAAAAGATTGTGGGAAGGCTTTTTAAAGTCTTCAAGGTTTTTTATAGAAAAAAAAAAAGCTTTTTTGGAAAAGAAGAAAATGCTGGTAACCGGCTAATTTTCTTTTTCTCATCATGTTTTTTACCCTTGCAGAAACAAATTTTCATCATTTTGGCCACATTTAATTTGTCTGCATTCAATTTGGATAAGTCTAAAATTTTGTCCCCTGGTAGTGTTAAACTTTGAGTGATTTTGTGTGTTACCAGCTTAGCTACCTGTAATTAAGAGTCATGCATGGCCATAAAGATAGGTATTGCTTTACATAAAAAAAGTTACCTTCTACCAGACGGCAAATTTTCGGACTTGTTCAAATTCAAAGCATTTGCAGACAACAATTTAGATGATGCTCAAATGTTGGAATTTATCTTTGAAAGCATGGAAACATTGTAGAAAAAGCATTTTCTCCTATCTCACACAGTGTTTTACAAAGCCTTCTTCTCTTGTAAAAGTTGTTAACTTTTTCCCAAACAATAAAATTTTAGACTCATCCAAATTTAAAGCATTTGCAGAAGACAAAATTAATGTGATTCAAAAATTGAAATTTGTTTTGGGGAGGGAAGAAAACATTTTGGGAAAAGGAGAAAATGCTGGTTACCAGCATTTTCTCCTTTTCCCACAATGTTTTCAAAAGGCTTCTTTCTCAGGGCTGTGAAAACCCAGGATTGTTTGGTAAAGTGTTAAAACCTGGGATTGTGTGGTAAAGGGTAAACAGCTCAACAATGAGAAATTTGAGAAGGCATGGTAACAAAAGCTTCTGAATCTACCTTATTTTCTCCTGAAAAAATTGTCCAGTAGATGATTGTGAGAATATCCAGAGTTTTAACAACCCTGTAAGAGAAGTCTTGAAAAGTTGGTGGGAAAAGGACAAAACAGTGCTTCCTCCTTTCCCCACAATGTTTTGTAATCTTTCATAATGCCAGTTATTTGAGCCACATTTGACTTGTTGTCTGCAAATGTTTTCCTTTTGGGTGAGTCTATTTTTCATTTTTTAAAGAGTTAACCTTTTGACACACAATCCTAATTTTTTATTCTTTTATTCATCCTGAGGAAGAAAAAGAACTTTTAAAAACATAGTGGGAAAAGGAGAAAATGCTGATAACCACCATTTTCTCCTTTTCCCACAATGTTTTCTACCCTATTAAGAACAAATTTCAATGTTTGAGTCACATTTATTTTTTTGTAAGCAAATTCATGTACTTTCAATCCAGACAAGTCTAACATTTTGAAATTTGATAATGTCGTGCTGCAGACCTAGTGCATCTCTTTATGCATTTATCAAGACGTGCCACATCACCCAAAGGTCTAACAAAGCTATTGGCTGTTTTTGAACTCTACCAAACGACAAATTTTAGACTGGTCCAAATTGAAAGCATTTGCAGACGACAAAATCAATGTGGCTCAAAAACTGAAATTTGTTTTGAGAAGTGTAGAAAACATTGTGGAAAAGGAGAAAATAGTGGTTACCAGCATTTTCTCTTTTTCCCACAATGTTTTCAAAAGGCTTCTTTCTCAGGGTTGTTATAAGTCGGAATTGTGTAGTAAAGGGTTAAATCATGTTGCAGGCCTGGTGCATTTACCAAGACATACCACATCTCCCAAAGGTCTAACAAAGCCATTGGCTATTTTTTAACATAAATTTACATGTTTGGAAGGGAAGAAAAAAAGAGAATCACTAAAACTATGAAAAATTTGGAAATTTTTCTTCCTTTTCTTGGAGTTATGTGCTGAAAATGTCTGGTCATTGTTCTTCCATTTTTCTAAGTCATGTGCTGCACTACAGTTGGCCCTTTACCGCACAATGATGCCTTTTAACGCCCCTGGGAAAGAAGCCTTTTGAAAACATTGTGGGAAAAGGAGAAAATGCTGGTAACCAGCATTTTCTCCTTTTCCCACAATGTTTTCCATCCTATCATAGAAAATTTGCACCATTTGAGCCACATTTTCATGTTTGGAAGGGAAGAAAAAAAGAGAATCACTAAAACTGTGAAAAATCTGGAAATTTTTCTTCCTTTTCTTGGAGTCAATGTGCTGAAAATGTCTTGTCATTGTTCTTCCATTTTTCTAAGTCACTGTGCTGCACTACAGTTGGCCCTTTACCGCACAATGATGCCTTTTAACACCCTTGGGAAAGAAGCCTTTTGAAAACATTGTGGGAAAAGGAGAAAATGCTGGTAACCAGCATTTTTTTCTTTTCGCACAATGTTTTCTATCCTATCAAAGAAAATTTGCACCATTTGAGCCACATCTTCATGTTTGGAAGGGAAGAAGAAAAGAGAATCACTAAAACTATGAAAAATCTGGAAATTTTTCTTCCTTTTCTTGGAGTCACTGTGCTGAAAATGTCAGGTCATTGTTCTTCCATTTTTCTAAGTCACTGTGCTGCACTACAGTTAGCCCTTTACCGCACAATGACGCCTTTTAACGTCCTTAGGAAAGAAGCCTTTTGAAAACATTGTGGGAAAAAGAGAAAATGCTGGTAACCAGCATTTTCTCCTTTTCCCACAATGTTTTCTATCCTATCAAAGAAAATTTGCACCATTTGAGCCACATTGAAATTGTCGTCTGCAAATGCTTTCAACTTGGACGAGGCTAAAATCTTGTCGTCTAGTAAAGGGTTAAAGAGTGTCACCTTAATAATAAGGTATTAAAGGGGAAAATAATGCAACCAAAACACACATTAAATTTATTTTCCTTGTATAGTTCTGGTTGTAGACTTACAGTTAAAATATAAAATGTGCAAAGTGAAAGAGTTTCACCAATGCAATTAACACAAAGTGCCTTCACTTCAAATTAGTCCTTAAATCCTTACCACACGACAAAAATGTAGACTAGTCCAAATTGAGAGCTTTTGCAGATGCAATTTTAAATGTGGCTTAAACGATTGAAGTGGTCTTTAATAGGGTAGAAAAAATTGGTGGTTACCAACATTTTCTCCTTTTCCCTCAATGTTTTCAAATGGTTTCTTTCTTCGTTCGTTAAAACCCAGGGTTAAATTGTAAGAGGTTAAAGTACTGAATAAAGCCAAGACATTTTGCATCTTGAAACAAGATTAATTTAAACAAGAAATAGCTTTAAAAAAGATAGATGCCGTAAATTTGTCCATAAATAGGCCGGTGCCCTTAAAATAAACATGTCTACATTTTTTACCAATCACAAATTTCTGTTTATTCATTTATTATCAGAACCAAAAAGTAGGTCAAAAGCCAGCAAATTCAGCTATGCCAAAAAAAAATGCAATTTTATCATTTCTTGTTTTTTCTTAAATGCTTCAGCTAAGCTGACAGCGTAGATCCAAGATCAGACTGCATTTTTCTTGATCTACACTGGCCACAAAGGCAACGTTACTATAGTTATGAAAGGTGCTTTAACTCTTTATTTAATGACAAAATTTTAGAGAAGCATTTTCTCCTTTCCTCACAATGTTCTTAATAAAAGGCTTTTTACTCAGGGTCATTATAAGTCGGGATTGTGTGATTAAGGGTTAAGTTGTAAGTGTAGATGAACATAACAGGTCTATGCTATCAGTAGTATCTTGTGTAGCTTTTTTCCAAGTGGTCGCAAAGGGTTAAATTTACATAGAAAATCTCAGCCAATCAATTCAATCTTGTTAAAATCCAGAGTTAGAAAAGTACTAGCATTTAAAATTTTGAATGCAATCATAGCCTTGAGATAAAATGATTATGAAGAGCTTATAATTGTTATAAATTCCTATTCTGATTAACTTTACAATGTTCAAAGTGTTTTTCATTCTCATTAGAATTTGAAATTAAGTATGACATTGCATACAATCATATCTTGAGGATAGATTTCTTGCGTTTCGATGTGATGGTTGCTCATCTTTATGCATAATGTACAGGATTTTAAAACTCTTTACCAAACAACAAAATAATCAGGATCCTCTGTATTAAAGTACATGTATTTGCAGACAGTATATAATTAATCTGGCTCACAGTATGGGGATTTGCTTGTGAAAGGGATGAAAATGTTGTGGGAAAAGGAGAAAATGCAGGTGACAAATTATAACTTCTCGACTCTTTACCAAAGAGGAAAACTTTACACTAGTCCAAATTGAAAGATTTGCAGATGGAAAAATAAATGAGACTGAAAAACTTAACTTTGTTTTGGGAAGGGCAGAAAATATTTTGGTTACCAGCATTTTCTCCTTTTCCTGCAATGCTTTCAAAAAGCTTCTTTCTCAGGGTTGTAAATAGTCATGATTGTGTGGTGAAGGGTACACTAGGTCTGCAAAAATACCGGAACCTGTTCATGGTATTTTTAGGGTGAAATGCACCAGTTGACCTCATTGACCCTGAGAAAAGAAATGGACTTTTTTCAGTCTGGAAAATTTGGTACCTCAAAAACTGGCATTATAATTTCACAGCTGTTTATGCCAGATTACCTGGCAAAAATCAGAGTAGATTCGAGATCAAACTGCACTCGCTATATCCAAACTGGAAACCAGTATATTCTCCTTTTCCCACAATGTTTTCTTTCCCGTCAGAGACAAAGTTCATCAATTGAGCCAAATTTAATTTGTCGTCTGCAACAGCTTTGAATTAGGAAGTCTTGAATTTTGTCGTTGGATAAAGAGGTAACACACTTTTGCAGACAATGTAGATTAATATTAAACTGTACAAAATACACTGCCTGATCATTGATCTACAATGTTTGATACTGTTGTAGATAATTGCATGTAAACAGCTTTACCCGAAATTATCAGATTGCAAAATTTTAGACATGTCAGAAGTGAAAGCATTTGCAGACCAAATGAATGTTACTCAAAACATGAAATTGTTCAAAGCTGGGGTTGAAAAATATTTGGGTAAAAGAGATAATGCCGGTTACCAGTATTTTCTCCCTTTCCCACACCTTTTGAATTTCAACAGCACATTCCTCGGGGTTGTTAATGGATTGCATAGTTTGGTAAGAGCTAATGGATATCACTAACAAGAGGGCCATGATGGCCCTGTATCGCTCCACTGGCTTATAAATATAAACCATGAAGAGAAGTCTTTACTATATAAGCCCTCATAAAACTTTGACCCCAGGGCTACAGTCGGACTAAATGGGGAATATGTGTATTAGAAGAATAACATGCCAAATTTGGGAGTTCTTGGCCTTATGGCTAGTAACAAGACGGTTTCTGGACTTTTCACTCAATAAACCCATGTAAAACTTGTGAACCCTGGTGCAGGGCCAAACTTGATCCTAGGGCTGTAACTTGGGCCCTCTTTGTAGTTGTCCACTAGATAATGCTATAATTATGCAAAATTTGGTAGCCTAAGCCTTATGGCTATGTACACCAAGATTTAAAAGTTTTCCCAATGTAAGCCTATGTAAATCTTGTGAACCCCCCCAGCATGAGGCCAAATTGACCCCAGGACTATAATTTGGGCACTTTTGGTAGACCCCAACTAGATCAAGTTAAATGCAAAATTTGGTAGCTCTAGGCCTTATGGCACAGGTACAGGAAGATTTTTAAAGTTTTCTCTATATAAGCCTATGTAAAACTTGTGACCCCTGGGGCAGAGCCAATTTTGACCCCAGGGCTATAATTTCAAGAAACATGATAGAGGTTTACTACATAAAGCTACATGCCAAATTTGGTAGCCCTATGCCTTATGGTTTCAGACAAGAAGATTTTTGAAGTTTTCTCTATATAAGCCTATGTAAAACTTGTGACCCCTGGTGCAGAGCCAATTTTGACCCCAGGGCTATAATTTGAAGAAATTTGATAGAGGTCTACTACATAAAGCTACATGCCAAATTTGGTAGCCCTATGCCTTATGGTTTCAGACAAGAAGATTTTTAAAGATTTCCAATATTTTTCAGTTTTGTTGCCATGGCAACCAGAGTTTTTGAAGGAATCAAATTCTTTCAAGAAATTCTGAAGAGGACCATGGCAGGATCATTTCTGTGAAGTTTCATGAAAATTGGATGGGTAGTTTCAGAGAAGAAGATGTTTGAAATAAAAGTTAACGGACGGACGGACGAACGGACGACCGGACGGACGGACGGACGACCGGACGGACGCACGCACGCACGCACGCACGCACGACGGACACCAGGCCATGACATAAGCCCGCTGGCTTTCGGCCAGTGGAGCTAAAAATTATTTTGGTCCACTAAAAAAAGGTACAAGTTTATTTTTGTAGTGGTCTGGAAGTTAAACTTTGAAGTTTCCTGGATTTTGTTGCTGTTTGACCTGGTCAATTATCATGGATTTATAGGTTCCTTTGACAAGTTTATGATTATATTTGACACATTTACCCCACAAAAATGACCAAGGCTTTATGAATGATACATAAAAGTTTTGCTGAATATTGAATTTGTCTTGACCCAATGCGTGTCTGAAATAAAATGACCAGGGGTTCATGAATGATATATAAAAGTTTTGTTAAATATTGAATTTGTCTTGACCCATTGCCTGTCTGACAGAATGGCAGCAGCATTGTCCACCTGCTGTGCATTTGTCTGTGAGTTCATGATTTTGTTTCACAATGGGAAGCATCCATTGGTGTTACCGATGATTACATTGTTTACAGTTAGTTGTAAAAGTCATTCAATAAACTCACAGATAAATTCATGTGCTCATCATTCAAGTTTTGTATCTGGAACTGTTTAGATGTTTGGATACAAACAGGACAATTTATTCAATGAAATACTATGTCACACAAAAACATTTTTATCTGCAGTGCTTCAAGCTTTCTCAATAATACCTAGACAACGCACATTGTGAATGGCATGATCAGCCAGGTTGTCCCTTGCAAGCACAGAGCTATGACACTTCCACTGCATTTGTACATGAAAATAAAGCATGTAGATCTGTCTGCTGTACTGAATTTACCCATTACCACACAAACCCAACTTTTATTTAACCACCCTGAGAAAGAAGCCTTTTGGAAACATTATGGGAAAGGGAGAAAGTGCTTGCACTAGCATTTTCTCCTTTTCCCACAATGTTTTCTACCCTTCTCAAAACAAATTTGAATTTTTGAGTCAATTTGTTTTGTTGTCTGCAAAATTTAATGATTTCAATTTGGACTAGTCTAAATAAAATTTTGTCGTTTGGTAAAGAGTTAATCAAGCTACAAACTAAACTTTTTTTTCTCTGCAACACATAAATTTGAGTCATTCTTTGCAAAAAAGGGGCTTAATGCATCTGCAAAAAGTATCAATCCAGATCAGCCTGACCTGGGCTGAAACTTTTTGCTTTTGGTCCATTTCCTGCATGTTAACCCTTTACCACACAATACCGACTTTTAACAACCCTAAGAAGGAAACTTTTTGAAAACATTGTGGGAAAAGGAGAAAATGCTGGTAACCAGCATTTTCTCCTTTTCCCACAATGTTTTCTACCCCATCAAGTACAAATGTCATCATTTGAATCACGTTTAATTTGTCGTCTGCGGATGCTTTCAGTTTGGACCGGTCTAGAATTTTGTCGTGTGGTAAAGAGTTATAGGACCATGATTGTACCTCATGATTCAGTCAGTTGTTAGAGAAAGTGGATTTTATGGAACAATTATACGATGACTTGCTTGGTGTCATGGATCACAGAGATACATTAAGCCCCCTTTTGCCAGAGCATTGCTTATATATTTAACTATGTTTGAGTGGAGGGCTTTTGAAAACATTGTGAGGAAAAGAGAAAATGCTGGTAACCAGCATTTTCTCCTTTCCTCACAATGTTTTTTCTGCCCTTTCCCAAATAGAATTACGAAAAGTTTAGGCCATTTTTAAATTTTTCTACAAATTCAACAAATTTTAATCCTTCGAATATTGATGACCCAAAAAGTTTTGCGGTTTGGTAAAGATTTTGAGATTTATTATTAACCACACAGATCATGCAGTCGGATTCTGGATCTACACTGTCTGCTATTTTACCAGAGACAAAAAATGCCATGATATTGCAATATCTGCACCTTTTGGTCTGATTGAGAATTTTCATTTCATTTAGACCTGCAAGTGTCAATCAAAGTAATTGATATAACCCTTTCCCACGTAATCCTGACTTTTAACAACCTTGAGAAAGAAGCCTTTTGAAAACATTGTGGGAAAAGGAGAAAATGCTGGTAACCAGCATTTTCTCCTTTTCCTACAATATTTTCTACTCTTCCCAGAACAAATTTCATTTTTTCAGTCACAATCATTTTGTCGTCTGCAGATGCTTTCAATTTGGACAGGTCTAAAATGTTGTTGTATGGTAAAGAGTTAAAGCTTTTTGTGTGTGTGTTTCTTTCAGATGATACAGAGCAATGGAAAGATAGCATATCAGCTAAAGAAAAAATTCACCATGAACTTCTATTCTATAGTCAAGGACCTGTGGATGGTTTTTTGTCTGGTAAGTTTTGTACATCTGTCAAGAGCAAATTTACGAGTACCACATGATATTTTCATGGATTGTAGATCAAGATTAGCCCGTACAGAATATGCAGTAACTCCAATCTGATCTTACATCAAGGTACTTTGTGAGAAATTTTAGACAAAATGTCGTCTTCAGGTATTTTCAGTTTGAATAAGTCTAACTTTTTGTCATCTGATGAATGGGTTAAGGTTGATGTCACTTTCAAGACCTCACCATGTAACTTTTTTTTTCATTATAATCTTTGTAATGACTTTTTGATATTTTATACCAGGACAAAGCTGTAACCTCTTTACTCCTTTCACCACTACTGAGTTGACTGAATTGGACCATGTGAAGTCAGCTGAAAGGACCTAAACATAAAGGCTACTTTGACAATAATATCTCCAATCTTGATCCAAGATCAAACAGTATGCTCTATGCAGTCTGATCTTTATTGTCACTGTCACTGTTACAACCTTTTACTGTTTCCATGGTATAGTAACCTTGGTAATCTATTCCCACTCAGTTTCAGATTTAATAACCTTTCAGAAGACAGCTTTTGAAAACTTTGGGGGAGGGGGGTGCGGGGAATGGAGAAAATACTAGTAGCTAGCATTTTCTCACAATATTTTCCACTCTTTCAAAGATAATGCCCACCCTGTCCGCAAAAGATCCTCGAGTTGTGCTTAGCAGGCAAAGGGTTAAATGATATTTTATTTAGAGTTTCGGCCTAATTCATTCATATTTGGTACAACAAAGGCAAGTTTTAATAATGGCCTGGGGCTTATCTTCTTTATACTCTTTTGGTTGAATGATAATTTACACTTTCTTCGTTTTGACTCCATACCTTTATGTTTCCTTATATAACCCTGATGTAAGAATAACACAAAAAGAAGATTTGCTTTTGTTAGAAAAGATTTTCTTTTCATCAGAGATTTACAACTGGTGAACCCTTCACCGCATAATCCCAGGTTTTAATGACCTTGAAGAAGTGGACTTTGAAAATCATAATGGGAAAAGGAGAAAATGCTGGTAACCAGCATTTTCTTCTTTTCCCATAATGTTTTCAGCTCTTCCATAGACACATTCAATCATCTGAACCACATTTACTGGTATTTGTTGTCTGCAAATGCCTTGAATATGGATGAGTTCAAAATTTCGTTTTCTGGTGAAGAGGTAAGGTGTGAAGGTGCTCAGTATAGTTGTCAATTATTTATAACTCTTTACATTCTGACAAAGTGTTGGACTTGTCCAGATTCAAAGCAGTCACAGACAAGAAATTCAGCGTGGCTCAGATGACTGGGCTTGTCATTGAAAGAGTAGAAAAAATAGTGAGAATATGAGAAAATACTGGTTACCAGCATTTTCTCCCATTCCCACGTTTTCTAAGGCCATCTTTAACAAGGTCCTTAAAATTTGGGGTTTTGTGGTAAAGGATTAAAGTAATGCTTCAATTAAGTTTGATAGCTTTAATAGTAAATTACCATAACTACACTTACTATTTATTAGACATAAAAAAAATATAACCAACTATACCAACCACAAACATTTGAAGGAAAGAAAATGTCATATTTAACAGTATGGATAACATTTTGGGGTAGCATTTTTTTGCTTCAAGCAGTTGCTACTTTTTCTACAACATTATCAAAATTTGTCAAAAATAGTGGTGTAAAAATGTATTTATAGTAAAGAGTTAACCCTTAACCACACAATCCTGAACTTTTACAAAGAAGGGTTTTGAAAACTTTGTGGGAAAAAGAGAAAATGCTGGTAACCAGCATTTTCTCCTTTTTCCCAAAATGTTTTCAACCCCATATGAGACAGAAATCATCATTTGAACTACATTTATTTTGTTGTCTGCAAATGCTTTTAATTTTGTCAAGTCCAAGTTTTTGTTATTTGGTATAGAGTTAAAGAGAAAGTATAGGCAGAAAATCATTTTGACACAGTACATGTGGGTGGTTTTGCTATCAGCTACATCAGACTTTCCTAGCCGATCCCAATCTCCAGTCAGCTGTTACTTCTTGTCTTCAGTTACTGTGTTGTTTGTATGAAGGAAGAACGATAATTGTGAATAATCATAATGAAACGTTTTTGGACAATAAATTATGCATAATCAAACATGAATCTCAATCAAGGTTTAACCTTTACCAGCCAATCCCGATTTTCAATGGCCCTGAGAATAACGCCTTTTGAAAACATTGTGGGAAAAGGAGAAAATGCTGGTAACCAGCATTTTCTTCTTTTTCCAGAATGTTTTTTACCCTATCTGATGATAGACAAAACTTAATGTTTTCAGTTACATTGAATTTGTCGTCTGCATACTGTATTTGCTTTCAGTTTGGAAAAGGCTAAAATTTTCTTGTTTGGTAAAGAGTTAACCCATTACCAAACATCAAATTCTAGACTCTTCCAAACTGAAAGCTTCTGCAGATGACATTTTTGAAAGTAATACAAATAAGCTGGAGTCTGAGGGTAGAAAACACTGTGGGAAAAGGAAAAAATTGCTGGTTACCAGCATTTTCTAACAAGCGTTTTCTCTTTTTCCCACAATGTTTTCAAAAGCCTTCTCCAACAAAGCTGTTAAAACTCTAGGTTATTTTAGTAATGGTTTTAAAGGTTTAACTCTTTACCAAACGGCAAAAATTTAGACTTGTCCAACTTGAAAGCATTTGCAGACGACAAAATAAATGTAATTGAAAAATTGAAAATTGTTTTGGGTAGGATAGGAAACATTGTGGGAAAAGGAGAAAATGCTGGTTACCAGCATTTTCTCCTTTTCCCACAAGGTTTTCAAAGGACTTCTTTCACAGGGTCATTAAAAGTCGGGATTGTGTGGTAAAGAGTTAATTCTGTCAGGGTCAAATATATAAACCGGGCCTCTAATGAAGGCTAAATACAATACAATCTACTAAAGATGAGAAAGATTTGTATTTTAAAGGCTTTACTAAAGAAGTGGATTGTGGATCTAAGATCAGACTGCATGCTCTGTGCAGTCTGATCTTAATCTGTGCCATCTATAACAGCCCCTATGGAGCTGAGAGGGTTTAGAAAATAATGTGATTAAGGGGGAAATTGCATGCTATCAGAATTTCTCTTTTTGCAAGAGCTGCTAGAATTTCTCATTTTGCCACAATATATTTAAAGGCTTGAAATGTTATGGGGTCCTACGTGGCTCAGTGATAAAGTGTAAGACTCGCAGCCTGGAAGCTATAGGTTCAAACGTTGCTGAAAGCACTGGGTTTCTTTGTGGAAGTGTCCATGGGCAAGATGCTTTAGAGCCCCGGCCTAGTACTGGTGAAACCCAGGACATTACATAAATGTGCTAGCTTTTGC
This sequence comes from Tridacna gigas, assembly GCA_945859785.2. Lineage (NCBI taxonomy): Eukaryota > Metazoa > Mollusca > Bivalvia > Cardiida > Cardiidae > Tridacna > Tridacna gigas. Next base: position 9,312,366 of record OX244032.2, read on the forward strand.
CAGATATTATATTGAAAGCAGCGTAAAACACCATTTAAACACTCAATCAGTTAATTGCAAATATTATATTTTCACATCCATGACAAATCCTATTTCTGTTAGCCATTGCAACTAGTTTTTCTTTCATGTTCAAAATAGGACAAATGAAAAACAAACAGATTCTGCCCCTTTTTGTACCTATCCGTGTAACCTGCGACCTGCCTGCCTTCCCATTTTCATTTCAGGGGATTAAAATTTTGGGATATACAAGGTTAAGGGTGAACACTTAAGGACAAGCACAAACTGTGGCCATATTTAGATAACAGATTCTTTTGCGATTGCTATTGATTAAACACTTCCACTTTTTGATTTGACATGCGCCTAGGAAATTTATAAGCTCACTGAAGATAAATCCCCAATTGACATAGATTGTTCGTCTATAGGAAGTTTGTTTAGCTTTTTGAAAATGAAAGACTGATATTTTTCTCGCAGTCTCTTGTGTAGAGATAACCCTATGAGGGTAAAATAAGCACAGTTAAAAATGATTTTGGTCAAGAAAATTAAGACAGGAAATGAATAATAATTGAAAGGCTGCTTTTTGGTTGAAATCACTAGAAAATCTCAATACCATACTGAAATGTGGACAGTGTAGATTCAAGATTAGACTGCATGGTTTAAGGCCACAAAATTAAAGCATCCGAAGGTTGTGATTAGGTATTCTATGGGTTAAAATCTAAAACGTGTCTGATAATAAAATGTTCTGATGATGATGTGTACACAGCTGATGTGCATTTTTTAGCCCCTCCCTGACATTCAAGTTGCAGGATTGTGCGGTAAAGCGATATGGTAAAATGCTGAATTTCTGGTTTCCTGTATAAAATTTGGATGTTCTAGGGATCTCAGAACAGTGTTGTTATCAATTCCTGGTTTGTCACTAGTAGCTAAATTGATGTCTTTCATCAGCAGAGAAGAACCAATTATTGTTAATTGAAGATTGATTTGGTTATCTTTGAATTGATTTCAAAGAAGGAGTTTACAGCATAGATTTTTATAGCCATAAAGAGGATATCGAGTGAACATCATTGGTAATATTTTCACGAGTGTTGCAGCTACAAGTGAAAATATTACCATAATTATCCCTTTACCAAACAATCCCGTGTTTTCACGTCCCTGAGGAAGGGGCCATTTGAAAACATTGTGGGAAAAGGAGAAAATGCTGGTAACCAGCATTTTCTCCTTTTCCCACAATGTTTTCTACCCTGTCAAAAAACCATAAGTTCATTTGTACCACTTTCAAATTTGTCATCTGCAGATGCTTTCAATTTGGAAGTGGCTAAAATTTGTTGTTTGGAAAAGGGTCAAGATGTTCACAAGATGGTATAAATTTTGATCTTTCACCAAAAAAACCTCTGATATTACCAAAATTATGATATTCATGAGATGATATAAATTTTGATCTTGCACTGAAAAAAACACTAATATTTTATTTATTTTATGCTTCTAACCCCTTTTGTTGGGACTTGCGAAGTACAGGGTGAGTTCTAGGTACATGTATTTCCTTACCAAACTTCACCACACAACCCAGTTTTAACAACCCTGACAGAAAAGGCTTTGAAAACATTGTAGGAAAAGACAAAAATGCTGGTAACCAGCATTTTCTCCTTTTCCCACAATGTTTTCTACCCTTTCAAAGATAATTCTACCATTTAAGCAACAATTAACTACAGGAAAACATGAAATAAAATTAAATATTGACTTAACCCTTTACGAAACAAACCAGTGTTTTAACACAGGCCTTTGAAGCTTCATTGGTCTATCAGCTTTTTTAACACCAAACACAGAATTTTCATTGGTTAATTATCTATCACCATTTCTAAAATAGTGCATCACCTCTGTTTCATAAATACTTATACTACAGTCACAAATAAAGAATTGCTGCCACACAGTGCCTGTTTTGCTCCAAATCAGGAAAATCAGATGGCCGCAGCCTGGTGGCGGTTGAAATTCACTGGTTGTAGTTTGTTGGACAGCGCTCGACAAAGGTTTTTTCGCGGACATTGAATACAAAAACATGTTAACCGGGCTATGCTTGATCGCTGTCTACCTCCTGGGCAACATTTGCATGCATCGGACTGCGGCTGTACCACATTCACATTTTAAAAGCCATCTTGTCTCAGTAGCGACTGTGCAGGTACCTTACAGGCACCATGTGCTTAAGTCACACAATGAATTTCCCACAGCAAATTATGATTTACATGAATTTACACTCAGAAGATGCGCCAAAGTTTTTGGCCAATAAACAATAAATACGCAGTAACTGTAAAAATGCGAAATAGATGACAAATTCCTGATAATAGAGAAGAGGAAAAAATGATAATAGATAAAATGTTATTTCGATAATTTCATAAATACATCAACAAAATAATTTTTAATTGTTGCAAAAGAAATGTTTAAATTAAAATTGGCAGCATATAATCCTGTAAACATAGAAGCTTTAATAAAATTTATGGTAACCGGCATTTTCTCCTTTTCCCAAAATGGTTTCTAGCCTTTCAGAGACAAATCCAGTCATTTGAGCCACACTAAATTTCTGGTCTGCAAATGATCTAGATTTAGGTAAGTTAAAAATTTTTGTACCTGGTGAAGAGTTAACGGAAAAGGAAAATTTGAGACTTGCCCAAATTAAAATTACTTTTTGCAGATGCAGCAGATGTATCAGAGCACTGGTCACATATATAAGGGAAAGAGGATAACAAAGAGAAGGAATGTAAATCAAGCTGTTTACATTTAAACAGTGACAATAAACATGGTGATGACAGTATTTTTTTGTTTCGAAAAGTACTAGAAAGATAACAGATTAGGATTGTCAACGAGAAAAACCTACCATGAGGAAAGCTACCATAAAATGTATTATCTTCGTGATAGAAAGATTTCTATCTAGCTATCTATGAATTTTATTTACATTCTGAATATTCTATATCATAAAACAGTCTTAACTCATAACCTGACAAAATTTTGTACTTGTCCATCCATGTTGAATTTCTTGCACTTGCAGACAACAATCAAAATGTTTAGTTGAAGGATACTTCTGTCAAAGGGTAGAACATTATGGAAAAAGGAAAAAATGCAGGTATCCAGTATTGTCATCTTTTCCCATGATGTTTTCAATGACCGTGTTCCACAGGATCATTAACCCTTTACCAGACGACAAAATTTTAGCCTTGTTCAAATTGAAAACATTTGCAGACGACAATTTTAATGTGGCTCAAATGGTGCAAGTTTTCTTTGATAGGGTAGAAAACATTGTGGAAAAAGGAGAAAATGCTGGTAACCAGCATTTTCTCCTTTTCCCACAATGTTTTCAAAAGGCTTCTTTCCCAGGGTTGTTAAAAGGCGGCATTGTGCGGTAAAGGGTTAAAAGAGGATCACTTTATGAAGGATTCACTCTTTACCACACATTCCCCAGTTTTAACTTTACCATACAATCCTGAGCTTTAATGACCTGGAGAAAGAGGCCTTTTGAAAATGTTTTAAAAAATTTGAATCAGACAAGTTGATTAGTTAGAAATTAGGTTCTACTCTTAAATTCATGTGAAAACATTATGGGTAACTCTTTTCAAGAAGGCAGAAGTTCGTATTCACCAACTATACATTCTTGGTCTTATTCTAGATTTAGAAAGTGTCCGAACTTCTGATTGGCTAAACCAAATGGTTTAGCCAATCAGAAGTTCTGTCACTTTCAAATTTAGAAAGTTCTTGAGAATAAGACTAAAAGTGTTCTTAAGAATGGATGGTGAATACGGACCCAAGACTTGTCCAAATATGAAACATTTGCAGAAGACAAATTAGATGTCACTCAGATCATGAGCCTTGCCTGAGAAAGGATACAAAACATCATTTGAAAAGAGAAAATGCAATTTCAACAATGTTTTCTACCCTTTCAAAGACGAAATACGAAAATTTTTGTAACATAGTTGGAAAAGAAGAAAAAGAAGAAAATGCTGGTACCCATTTCAGGAAATGCTATTTCAATAATGTTTTCTACCCTTTCAAAGATAAATTTCATCATATGATTCACATTTAATACATATTGGAAAACTGTTGTAACATAGTTGGAAAAACAGAAAATGCCGATACCCATTTGAGGAACAATTAAAGCCCATCATTTGAGCCACATGTTATTATGTCATCTGCAAATGTTTTCAGACTGTACAGGTCTAAAACTTTGTTGTTTGGTAAAGAGTTAACTCTTTACCACACAATCCTGACTTTTAACAACCCTGAGAAAAAAAAGATTTTGAAAACATGTTGGGAAAAGGAGAAAGTGCTGATAAGCAGCAGTTTCTGCTTTTCCCACAATGTCTTCTACCCTTCCAAATTGAATTTCATTATTTGACCCGCATTTATTTTGTCTTCTGCAAATGCTTTCAAATTGGACTAGTCTAAAATTTTGTTGTTTGGTAAAGAGTTGAAAGGTTCATAGATGTTTTTGTATCAAATGACTATATTGATTCCTTGACAGGGTCATGTTGAAAGCTGTTATGAATTCCAGGTTAATGTACTGTAAGAAAAGAATGTAGAGGATTACAGAAGCTCACATTGTGACCTTTCATTTATGGATGTCTTAATTGGTCCCTTAGCCTCATATCTGGCCTGTTTTATAGGGTAGAAAATTGTCTTCTGAAAAACACTTAGAGCAGATGTTGCAGGAAAATGTTTAACTCTATACCAGAAGACAAAATTGTAGCCTTATCCAAATTGAAATCATTTACAGACGACAATATCAATGTGGCTCAAATGGTGTACTTTTTCTCTGAATGGATAGAAAGCATTGTGGAAAAAGGAGAAAGTGCTGGTTACCAGCGTTTTCTCCTTTTTCCACAATGTTTTCAGAAGGCTTCTTTTCCATGGTTGTTAAAAGGTGTAATGTTGTGTGGTAAAGGGTTAAATACAAATGAACAATGTAGGTTTATCCCTTTATCTTAGAATCCTGGAAGAAGGCTTAGGAAAACATTGTGGGAAAAGGAGAAAATGCTGATAAACAGGGTTAATTTGTTCTTGCAAAAATTTTGCTTTTTGTAAGAGCTTAGATAGGTCTAGTGTAACTTAATACTATAGGTGTTGGATTATATCAGCGAGAGGTCCTAGTTCATTTTTTGCTGACTGCACTGGTCAATTTGGAGTGTTCTTGGGCAAGGCATTGCAGAATCTTGCCAAGAACTGTTGAAACCTGGAAAAGACATGAATAAGTAAAGCATCAATGCAGTATGATATGCTAGCTCTAAGTATTTAACTGGTGCTAGAGGTATGAAACAGCATTCAAACAAATAAAAAGAAAGCCAGTTGCTCGTGTTATAAATGTGACTTTATCCAAGGTTTTTCAGAGAAAAAGCAGAAAGCCTTTACAACTGTTACAAGCAAGAAGACAAGTAACACAGATAAATGGTGTCCAACATGAAAGTTGACGATAGAAAACGTGACAACATGATTATTTTTGCCAATCAATTAGACAAGGTAGTTGTTACATAGGATGTCAGACACATTGTATGCCATATTGTTACCTGTCAGTTTCAGATTTGAACTCATTACCTCCACACATCATGCAATCCTTTGATATTTTATTTGCCCTGGGGGGTGATACCATATTATGACCTAGTAACAGGGCAATTTATACCTGAACAATTTGTACCAGGACAGTTGGTACCCAGGATAACTGGTATCATAGGACAATAGGTAATCAGGACAAATTGTACCTGCCATAATTCATAATCAGGAATACATATACCTGGGTTAACTCTTTACTAAACAGCAAAATTTTAGACTGGACCAAATTGAAAGTATTTGCAGACGACAAATTAACTGTGGCTTAAAGCCCCAATAAAGTCCAAAATTAGAATTTTTTTATGCTTGAAAAAAGGCACGAATCTGTTGGATTTACTCTTATTTTGTCGCCAAGGGGATAGGGGCGTTCATCGCAGCATCGGTTCATGTCACAGAACCATACAAAAAATCCTAATATTTTTTATCAATTCTCCCAAGTGACGTTGCTACGCACTATTCGGAATCATTCTAGTGTCCTATTTGTAGACACCATGTGACCGATGACGTATTACACAGACGATGTGCTTTCTCTCCTTAAAAAACGTTGCGAAACTTCGGTAAGTCTTTAATTTTCGTTAAATTACCAGCGCTCATCGTATCTAAGTTATTTGTATGCATTTGACTGGTAAATCGGAGTTGTGTTATCTTTATTTCGATCATGATATGCCTATTTCTTCTTGTCAAGAGTCGTCCAAACATCGAATGACATCTCGGCCTATAACACTTTCGGCCTATTACAATTTCGACTAGTAAGAAATTCGGCGCATATACAAAATCGAATGACTACACAGGGTATAAAGGTTTGTAATATGAGCCATGCAGAATAAGTCAAACAAAATGTGGACATTTTATAACGAAGATCAGACTTTACATTATGTGCGATCTGATCTTGATCTTTGTAGGTAATGAAAAAGTTAAGAACTTTGTGGTGTTTTTTTTGGTCTGTAATTACTAGCAAATTTTGACCTGAGTTTAGCATCAGGTGGTGGACGTTTTATATGGAAGGCCAGACCTCTTACTAGGAGCAATCTGATCTCGATCTATGCTGTCAACAAAGGATATTTCTCAACTTTCAAGAGTTTAGTAAAACACATCGCTTATAGATATTTTTACTGCTAGTTTTTGAAGACAGAGTTGATGTTACTTCATCAATCAAGTTATTGCATGCAGGTGAACCATATTAATTTATTTTTCAAAATTATAGATACATATTCCAAAGCTGATAAATACATGTATTTCAAGTTGTTGGAGTTCAAGACAATTGAAGACAAAAGTAGAAGTTTACTAGTACTCAAGTAATATTTATCTACCACATTGTGATTAAGAAAAATATTTTTTATGTCATTTTTTGCTGATCTCTTTTTTTTCCAATCTAAAAACAGTGTATCTTTTTAGGGTGTGATACAGAGAGACCAAGATGTTTGTTAACTGACAAATAGATATCCCAGTCTGGTGTTATATCTCTGCTGTAGACATTTTTATTTTTTCACAGATTTTAGCACAGTCCATGTCAACAGGTATTTGAATGATATTTAGATCTACATCTATTACACATTAATGTTAGAACTTTGAAGTCTATTATATTTCAAGCTTAGAAAGGATCAGCTGCTGAAGGGATAATTGATCAAATACAACTTTTTTACACCCCTGCCATAAATTTTTGAAAGGAGCAATTGTTTGCTACAAGCAACTGCTCCTTTCTCACATTTCTCCATTTAGATGATTTTTTTTTTTTTTTGTGAATATTCCCCAGTTGTCGGTTTTTTAAGGCCATTTTCAACATTATTTCAGTTTTATCACGGCAGCCAGTGCAGCTGTCCATCCTTATCAAGAGTTTCTGTTTTCAGTACTTTGCATAATATCCCACTGGCTGTTTTTCCACATAATCATTGTAAATACAATGATTAGCATTGAGAGAGGAATGTATCCTGTTACAAGGACTATCATCAATCCTGGGAAAGAAATTGGCTGAGCTAGGGATTTGAAGCAGCAATCCCCCAATCTCAAGTCCTGTATGTGACTAGCTGCACCACTAGGGCTTTGCAGTAGTATTTTGTAAAAGTAATGTACTCTTGAGAGAGAAAAAGGCATACCTTGGGGCTAAAACAAATTAAAGTCCAACTTTTAGTAAGCAAGCACAAAAGGTACACTCAAAAAAGTTGCTTTGAATTAAGCCAGCACCAAAGAGACTCTCAAATAGTGTTGTTTTTTTACCTTGAAAAAGAAGGCTTTTGAAACATAATGAAAAAAGGTGAAAACCAACATTTTCTACTTCGAAAGGTGATTTTATCTTTTTAGACAAGTTCTGTCATTTGAGCCACTTCAATTTGTTGTTTGCAAATGCTTTCAATCTGGACAAGTTGGAAATTTTATCAGCTTGAAAAGAATTAGTATAAAGGTGGCCACCAGGGCAGGGTTTACTGTATAAAGAAATGAACATATCTTGTAAAATAGTTCTAGAGATACAATCTGAGAGTAGTAGATTAAAAATACATGTTTTTCAATCTAAATTTACTTGATTGATTGAATGGTGTTTAATGCCGCATTCAACATTATATCAGTCATTTCATTGCATCAGCTTGCTTGTTCATGTATACCCTGGGTTTTAATGGTACAAGGCTATGGCTCTGTAGTGTCATGCCCAAGGACACTCTTATGAAAAACCCATTGCTTCCAGTGAGGCTCAAAGCTTGGACCTCTGGGTTATGAGTGCTACACTTTACCACTGAGCCAGGGAGACCTTATATAAATTTGTATTTCAGACTCAAAATGCGAATGCAGTCTCAATGGCTGTGTAAGATACAAGGACATAGTTGTTAAATGGCCTCTTTAGGAGTTCATTTAACTCTACCAAACAACAAAATTTTGGACTAGTCCAAATTCAAAGTATTTGCATCCAAAAATTTAACTGTGGCTCAAATGATGGAATTTGTTTTTAATAGGGTAGAAAACATAGTGTGGAATCAAGAAAATGCTGGTTACCTGCATTTTCTCCTTTTCTCACAATGTTTCCAAAACGCCTGGAGATGCATTAAGCCCCCTTTTGCCCGAGCATGGCCCAGACATACTTTGCATTATTTAATTCTTTACCAAACAACAAAATTTTAGACTGAACCAAATTGAAAGCATTAATTTTGCAGACGACAAATTAAGCATTGCTAAACTGATGATTTCTCTTTTTGATAGGGTAGTAAACATTGTGGGAAAAGGAGAAAATGCTGGTTACCAGCATTTTCTTCTTTTCCCACAATTTTTTCAAAAGCCTTTTCTTTCTGGGTCGTTAAAAGTCGGGATTGTATGGTAAAGTGTTAAAAAGAAATTTATCTTCTTGTCATTTCAGTGTCTCATTCTGGACAGAGTGACGTGACATTTGAACAGTGTGGACAGGAAAAAAATCGCTCTCATTTTATAGACAAATATGGACAATATTAGTGCATCTACTAACGTAAAAATATACCAGTAACATTGGAATGGACTATTGCAGTGATTGGTGATCGTAATTTTAGAAATTTTGGATCAAAATTGTGGATTTTGGAGGTTTCTTTTGGAACAAATTGAGTGAGCAGCCAGTGGCTTGAAAAGATTATTGTGTGAGGTACTTTAAAAAGTGTTTTTGTTAGTTTAACCCTTTACTAAACAATCTCAAGTTTTCACGACCCTAGAGATGAAGACTTTTGAAACCATTGTTGAAATTCTCTGGTTACCAGCGTTTTTTTTTTCATTTTTCCCATAATGTTTTCTACCCTTTCAAAGACAAATTTCAATACTTGAGTCCCATTTTTATCATCTGCAAATACTTTCAAGTCTAAGATTTTGTTGTTTGTCAAGAGTTAAAAACTATGTGCAGAAATGGGTTAACCATTTACCAGATGACAGGTTTTGGACAAGTCCAAATTGGAAGTGTTTTTAGACAACTACTGTAATTCAGTGTGGGTAAAGGATTAGATTTGTCTTTGAAATGGTAGAAATCATTGAGAGAATAGAAGAAAATGCTGGTTACCAACATTTTCTCCTTCACCCACGAAGTTTCTAAAGCTATCTCCCTGGGGGTCATTAAAAGACGAGACTGTCTGCTAAAGGACCATTGTATGCTTGATTTAAAAGCTTGAAAATAAGTAGATAGTGAAAACAATTGCAGTTTGCTCAAATATACTTTTTATTGGTCTCAAACTTTGTAAGATATGGTTTTATTTTAAAATTCATAAACATGAATTAAAACTGTAACCCCTTACCAAATGACAAAATTTTATGCTAGTCCATATTGAAAGCATTTGCAGTTGACAAAATAAATGTGACTCAAAAATTAAGATTCTTTTTGGGAAGGGAAGAAAACACTGTGGGAAAAGGAGAAAATGCTGGTTACCAGCATTTTCTCCTTTTCCTACAATGTTTTCAAAGGGCTTCTCTCTCAGGGCTGTTAAAAGCCGTGAGTGTGTGGTAAAGGCTTAAACTGGAAACAGAGTTTAGTATCTTTCAATAATTTTCCTTTTAGTAATAAAAAACAATGGTCACAGAAATATCACACTCAACTCTTTACCACACAATCCCGGGTTTTAATGACCCTAAAAAGAAGAGGGCTTTTGTAAACATTGTGGGAAAAGGAGAAAATGCTGGTAACCAGCATTTTCTCCTTTTCCCACAATGTTTACTATTCTTTCCAAAACAAATTTCAATTTTTCCATCATATTTATTTTGTCGTCTGCAAGTGCTTTCAATTTGGACCAGTCTAAAATTTTGTTGTTTGGTAAAGAGTTAATCATATTGGTAATCTTAATTCAATATTCTTCATGACTGGTGTAAAAACTTAATACTGGCTATCTGTATCTTGGGCAAAAATACTGTTCACGTAAAACTTTCCATCATAGAGCACCTAAGGTAGGAAGAGAAACAGAAACAAGTAAATGTATTTGACTGATATATGTCACAATGCAATAAATCTATTTTCAACAGTATTTCAACTGTATAGCAGTTGCTGTACACTTACTCATGTTCACTGGGTCAATAACTGATATCCCTTTACCACACAATCCCGACTTTTAACGACCCTGAAAAAGAAGCCTTTTGAAAACATTGTGGGAAAAGGAGAAAATGCTGGTAACCAGCATTTTCTTCTTTTCCCACAATGTTTTCTACCCTTCCCAAAACAAATTTCCATTTTTCAGTCACATTTATTTTGTCGTCTGCAACTGCTTTTAATTTGGACCAGTCTAAAATTTTGTCGTTTGGTAAAGAGATATTACTGGCAATAAAGCTGGGGGAGGTCAGTTTTTGTAGGAAACTTCCTATCAAGCTCCAGCTACATTTGAATTTTGAACACGTTTTACAAATCATATCAACCAAAAGGCCATGGTGGGCTTGCAAGCATTTTCACGTCCTTGTTTATTAACGCTTAACCACACAAATCCAGGTTTAAACGAACCTATGGAAGATGCCTTCTGAAAACATTCCGGGAAAAGGAGAAAATGCTCGTTACTAGCATTTTCTCCTTTTCCCACTGTGTTTTCTACCCTACCAGAAACAAATTCAAATTTTGAGTCACATTTATTTTGTCGTCTGTAAATGCTTTCAATTTGGACCAATCTGAAATATTGCTGTGTGGTAAAGAGTTGAGTGTCATTGCAACAGGATTTGATCCTCTCAAACTCCTGAACATGATTTGGGTTTGCTCATGGGGGAAAACAGCCAGTGAATTTTAGAGAATTTGCTGAGAATTACTAGTATATGAAATAGAGGTAAAAGGAGCATTATTAAATTTAAACCTTTTTCAAACAATCCAAGTTTTAACAACTCTTAGCAAGACAGCCTCTGCAAATATTGTGGGATAAAGAGAAAATTTTGGTACAATATAGCCTGTAGAAAAAGCAGAAAATGTTGGTAGCCTGCATTATTTTTTCTTTTTTCCCCACACCGTTTTCTACCCTTCCAGAGAGACATTTATTGTGTTGAGTTACATGTACTTTTTCATCTGCAAACAGTTTCAAGTTAGACAAGACTAAAATGTTCTTCTCTTGTAAAGATTGGGTGTTTATTTGTTGGAGCATTTTGCACCACTTTGAACATTATTTCAGATTTTTATTCATGTCAGTGTGACAACTTATTACTGTCTTTTCTGTATTTCACCAGCACAAAGCTGGGGCTCTGCAATGTCTTGCCTAAGGACATTCCTTAACCCTTAAAGCCCTGGATTGATTGATTCTATGGTGTTTAATGCCATTTTCAACATTATTTCAGTTACATCGTGGCGGCCAGTGCACCTATCCATGCTTTCCTAGCGTTTCTTTTAGCAGTGCTTCGCACAGTATTCTTTCCAAGCCACTGGCTGCTTTTCCCACATAGCCATTGTCAAAACAATGGTCAGGGGTGAGAGAGGAATGAATCCTGTCGCAATGACTATCATCAATCAGCGGAAAGAAATGGGCCGCGCCTGGGATCGAACCAGCAACCTCCTATTCTCAAGTCCCTTACGCTACAGACTGAACTATAGGGTGCGGCTTAAAGCCCTGGAACCAACTTAAGTTGTTTTTGCAGACAAAAGTTGTGTTTGCAGACAGTGTAGATAAAGATCAGACTGCACATACATGTAACATGCAGTCTGATCTTAGATCTATACTGTCTACTACTATGAAACAAGTTTTGTCAAAATAAAGCAAAGCCGCTACCGTTTTCTTACTTTCCAAGCAGGTGCGCAACCCTTTACCAGTTGGTAAAATTTTAGAAATTGTTCAAATTGGAAACAATTGCAGATGAAAAATTGGACGTGGTAGCTCAAATGAAAAGCTTTGCTTCAAGAAGAATAGTATACATTATGAGAAAAGGAAAAAATACTGGTTATCAGCAATTCTGCTATTTCCAAAATGTTTCAAAAGCATTTTCTTTGTTAAAATGATTAAATAGTGCTTTACATAACAACTTGGATGTTTTGGTTAACCCTTTACCACACAATCCCAACTTTTAACGACCCTGGGAAAGAAGCCTTTTGAAAACATTGTGGAAAAAGGAGTAAATGCTGGTAACCAGCATTTTCTCCTTTTCCCACTATGTTTTCTACCTTTCCCAAAACAAATTTCAGTTTTTGAGTCCCATTTATTTTGTCATCTTCAAATGCTTTCAATTTGGAAATGTCCAAAATATTGTTGTTTGGTAAAGAGTAAGGGTTGAGGGCAAGCAATAGCTTCTAACATTGTATGTATGAATATATTTTTTATTTTTTGTCCACAAATTCTTCTTGTAAGACTATTGTGATGTACATGTATTTAAAATAATAAAATGATATTACACCATATTGCCTTGCTTGTTGCATGAAACATATCTGTCTTTGAAAGAGCTGTGTAATACAGGAGAACTGTGATGCCCTAAGTGACAAAACAAAATTCAGTTGCATAAGCAAAGCAGTAGCTTAATCAGCTGTCTACAGGTATTTTGTCCAACAGCATATTTTCAAGAATTCTGCTCCATTTTCATCCTGGCTATAGCTTCTTTATAGGTATAGCCCAGGTGGTGGGTAGAGGTGAATCCCTGAAACTGCAGTACATTGTTTTGAATTTTCATGACTTTACCAATCATGTAAATTTTGGAATTTGGCTACTGAAAATAAAAGTTGTTTTATCTGATTGAGACACATGTACCTGAAAAGAGGTCGACAAATTCTGGATCTACTGGAATGGATTCACAATCATAACAGAGTCAGAAACCAAGGCTCATCTGCATCTGCTCAGTCGGTATAATACAGTATGTGTATCATCATGTAGGAGGATCCATTCACATTGGCCAGAGATGTGTAAAGTAATTCTCTCCATACTCTGGAATATCATTTACATATCATTTAACATACTGTGCTAGAAATATAGTGGTGTTTTACTCCGCTTTCAACAGTATTTCAGTCATATCATGGCGACATTACACAAATTCATGTATTTACTGGGATTCACCAGTACTAGGCTAGGGCTCTGAAGTGTCTTGCCCAAATACACTCCCACGAAAATACCAGCCAATCGAACCCCGGACCTAATAATGTGCAAATTCCCACTTTAACTTTTTACCCAATGACAAAAATTTAGACTTGTCCAAATTGAAAGCATTTGCAGACGGCAATTTAATGTGGGCCAAATGATAGAATAGGTCTTTGATAGGGGAGAAAATATTGTGGGAAAAGAAGAAAATGCTGGTTATGCTGGTTACCAGCATTTTCTCCTTTTCCTACAATGTTTTCAAAAGGCTTATTTCTCAGGGTTGTTAAAACTCGGGATTGTGTAATAAAGGGTTAACATACAATCCAGTGCTGTAATGACCCAGAGGCATAAAACTTTTGAGAACATTGTAGGAAAAGGAGAAAATGCTGCTGGTGACTTGTATTTACCTTTGATTCAACAATTATTTCTCCTGTTTCAAATACAAATCATGTAGATCCAATACAAGCCATGTTGTCTGCAAATGGCTTCAATCTAGACAAGTCCAAAATTTTGTCATCTGCCAAAAAAAAAAAATCACCAGGATTCCATTGATATGTGCACTGACCAGATTAGGGAAAGATAATTGGGTTCTACGTTCAAATTTGTGACACCCAAGAAATTCAGCCAATTTTTTTAAAAAATGGTGCAGATTTAATTCAGCACATTGAGTTTCAGTTGCATTTCTAAAGTTATAAACACACACACACACACATACACACAAATAACAAATACTTAGCCTTGTCCAACACTAAGGCATTTGTGGAAAAACAAATATTTCTCAAATAATGAAATTTGTCTGTGATACAAGAAAAATACTGTGGAAATAGGAGAAAATGTCGGCTTCCAACTTTCTCTCCTATTTCCACCATGTTTTCAAAAGCATTTTTTCAATGTCGTAAAAACTAGGGATTGCTAGGTAAATGGCCAATCTCTGAATAAATATGCGTCGCGTATATCCGAGGTTCAGACTACATTCATGCACATTTAATCATTATCTGCATTCACTGCATAGAAAATGGGTCAATCGGGTGCTGCGCAAAAATGAAAGATCATTTTCACCTCACAGGTGAACGGCGAGCGACAGTATAAATCATATATTACACACTGAGTAATAGTAAATTAGTGTGTAATATATGATTTATACTGTCGCTCGCCGTTCACCTGTGTTTCATCTTACTACCCGATATTCATTAACCCTTACAGCCCTGGAACCGACTCTAAGTTGTTTTTACAGACAGTGTAGATCAAGATCAGACTGCACAAAATGTGCAGTCTGATCTTGGATCTACACTGTCTGCTATTATGTTACATTTTCAAATGGAGAAACCTTAAAATAGCAAAATTTCGGACTGTTTTTCCAGATTAAAAAGGTCCAAATCTTAATTTCAGCACTTAAAGGGTTAATCAAAAAGTGCTTACGTATCCTGTTCCAACAGTAAATGCGGAAATCAATACAGATGTAGCGATAAATCTGTTTTTAACACAATAAATATAAGATGAACGTGCGGCTTACCGATTCAAGAATGCGAACTGAAATCCGCATCTGTTTTCAGACAGTTCGCTCATTCTGTATATTTACACGGAGCTTCTTGTTCAAAACAAAAGAAACAAATCCTAAAATAGACGCCCGTTTGTTCTTTGTGTGTCGCTCTTCGGCAAATTCGGTAAACGAACTTGGTTTTCTATCGAATATGATTCTCACACCGTCACACCGTCCTCCATTTTGTTTTTCGTTTACCTTAGCTCCTAGGTATCACGTGGTGTACCTACGTCATCGTTATTGATGTAAACAAAAGTTAGAGATACCTGGTAGTATTTTCTGTAGTTTTGAAATTAATTCTTCTGCCAGCGAATGGAACTTTGACCAATCGCACATTAAGAGAGTGTCATCGTCATATTAATCTACATAGTTTTAAATGGTATGATTAAAATTTAACTTAATTTTTTACCCCGCATTGTTTACATTTGGACTTTATTGGGACTTTAAATGGTGATTTATGTATTGGATAGGGTAGAAAACATTGTAGAAAAATGTTCCCACAATGTTTTCAAAAGGCTTCTTCCTCAGGGTCGTTAAAAGTCGGGATTGTGTGGTAAAGGGTTAATGTGTACTGATACAATTGGTACCTGGGATAATTTGTACTCAGTACTACTGGCACCCTGGACATTTTGTACCCAGGACAACTCATACCCAAAGATATATACACTAACCACCTCCATTATCGATAATGTGGTTTTTAAACTCTTTATGAACCAAAAAAGTTTTAAGACATGTCCAAATTGTAAGCATTTACAGATGACATCATAAATGTTGCACAGATGTTGGGATTGTTCTCCTAAAGGGTTGAAAACATTGTCGGAAAAGGAGATAATACTGGTTACCAGCATTTTCTCCTTTTACCACAATGTTTTCAATAGCTTTTATTCTCAGGGTTGTTAGTAGTTGGGATTGTATAGTTAAAGGGTTAAAGGGGTATATCACCATTGGTATGATTGTCTGAGGCACAAGTGTCCTCAGTGAGAATTGTCTGGCTAACTATCCTAGCACTGATAGCCCCCAAAACCAGTTGTCCTAGGTTCCAATTGTCCTAGGTATGAATTGCTCTGGGTACCAATAATTGTCTTCTACCAATTGCTCTGGTAACAATTGTCCTGGTATGAACTGTCCAAGGACCCTAATGGGGGAGCTGGAGCTGGAGTGATTAGGACAAGCACTGTAAACCAGGGTTTTCCATACAAATCCTTGGTTGACCAAAACTTTTTTTTTCAGGATTGATGAAGCTGAAATAAGGGGTTGATTGAACTTGATTGTAAAAACATGGTTGGAAATAGAAAAATATTTTTAGCTCACCTTAGCACAATGTGCTAAAGGTGAGCTATTGTGATCGCCCTATGTCCGTCGTCCGTCGTCCATCAACAATTTCTTTAAACATCTTCTTCTCCTAAACCACTGGGCCAATCTTGATGAAACTTGGCAGGGATGTTCCTTGGGTGAAGCTCTACCAAAATTGTTCAAAGAATTGAATTCCACCCGCAACTCTGGTTGCCATGGCAACAAAAAGGAAAAAAAAGCAAAATCTTTGAAAATCTTCTTCTCTGAAACTAGAAGGCGCAGAGCTTTGATATTTGGTATGTAGCATCTCCTAGTGGACCTCTACCAAGTTTGTTGCCCCTGGGGTCAAAACTGGCCCCGCCCCGGGGGGTCACAAGTTTCAGCATAGTAACAAAGAAGGAAAACTTTAAAAATCTTCTTCTCTGAAACTTGAAGGCGTAGAGCTTTGATATTTGGCATGTAGCATCTCCTAGTGGACCTCTACCAAGTTTGTTCATATGATGCCCCTGGGGTCAAAACTGGCCCCGCCCATGGGGGTCACAATTTCCAACATAGGAACAAAGAAGGAAAACTTTAAAAATCGTCTTCTGTAAAACTAGAAGGCATAGAGCTTTGATATTTGGCATGAAGCATCTCCTAGTGGACCTCTACCAAATTTGTTCATATGATGCCCTTGGGGTCAAAACTGGCCCTGCCCCAGGGGTCACAAGTTCGAACATAGGAACAAAGAGAGGAAACTTTAAAAATCATCTTTTCTGAAACTGGAAGGCGTAGAGCTTTGATATTTGGTATGTAGCATTGCCTAGTGGACCTCTACCAACTTTGTTCATATGATGCCCCTGGGGTCAAAACTGGCCCCACCCCGGGGGTCACAAGTTTGAGCATAGTAACAAAGAAGGAAAACTTTAAAAATCTTCTTCTCTGAAACTTGAAGGCGTAGAGCTTTGATATTTGGCATGTAGCATCTCCTAGTGGACCTCTACCAAGTTTGTTCATATGATGCCCCTGGGGTCAAAACTGGCCCCGTTCCGGGGGTCACAATTTCCAACATAGGAACAAAGAAGGAAAACTTTAAAAATCTTCTTCTGTAAAACTAGAAGGCATAGAGCTTTGATATTTGGTATGTAGCATCGCCTAGTAGACCTCTACTAAGTTTGTTCATATGATGCCCTTGGGGTCAAAATTGACCCTCACAAGTTCGAAGATAGGAACAAAGAAGGAAAACTTTAAATTTCTTTTTCTCTTAAACGGGAAGGTGTAAAGCTTTGATATTTGGTATGTAGCATTGCCTAGTGGACCTCTACCAACTTTGTTCATATGATGCCCCTGGGGTCAAAACTGGCCCCACCCCGGGGGTCACAAGTTTGAGCATAGTAACAAAGAAGGAAAACTTTAAAAATCTTCTTCTCTGAAACTTGAAGGCGTAGAGCTTTGATATTTGGCATGTAGCATCTCCTAGTGGACCTCTACCAAGTTTGTTCATATGATGCCCCTGGGAGAGAGTAAGAGTGAGAGTGCAAACGCAAAAAATAGAGTTTCATGCGGATAATGTGTATATATAAACGAGGCCCCCTACTTTTTTTCACCGGCGGTATTTCATCTGTGGTTTCCTCCTCCACTCAATACACATTTGCACCTGCACCCACCACGCACCCGCACACACACACCCCCACTCGCATTTACATTCACACCCCTCCCCCGTTTAGCCCATTGCCTCCAACAACCCTTTGCCTCCGTTAGCCGGTTTAGCCCGTTTTGTCGTTTAGCCGGTTTTCTCAGTTTTCTCAGCCTTCTCTGCCTTATCAGCCTTATCAGCTTACTCAGCCTTATCAGCTTACTCTGTTAGCCAGCTTAGCCGGCTTAGCTGATTTAGCCGGCTTAGCCGGCTTTCCTCGGCTGACGCCTGCGGCAGACGTAGCCTTTTAGCTAAACCTAGCTATTTAGCCGGTCTAGCCGGTTTTTTGGGGCATTGGTTTCCTGGACTAAAGGGTTAGCGGGCCAGAGGACTAGCGGACTAAAGGACTAGCCGGGGGACTAACAAAGCAAACAAACGGAACAAACAAAACAAATGGGGAAACCGGGGAAACGGGGGAAATGTTTTAAAGAAAAATTTTTTATAAAAAAATGTCTGATGAAACATTAAACGAAAAAGAAAATGAGATTAACAAAATTGACTGCGGTAATGATGAAACATTAAACAAAGAAGAAAATGATATCAATTCTTTTTGTGATCCTGATGAAGATGATTATAAGTTTATCGAATATGTTTCTAAACTGTATGAAAAAGAAAATGAAATTAACAAATTTGCTCAAAAAACAATCGATATTGATTTTACTAATAATGTAATTTATGAAGTTAAAGAGGCTGTGAGAATTGAAAGACAAAGATTTATGAGCCAAGCAATAAAAGAACTTTACAGACTTATTGAATACAAAGAAAAAAAATATGGAGGTAAAACAATTGAAGAAATTGAAGATGAAATTTATAAAAAAGTAAAAATATTTACAAGAAATTTTTTAAGAGAAATAGTGCCAAACATGAAAATAAAAATACAAAGAACGTTAATCAGGGAAATAGGATGGCAAGAAGCATTTAACACATGCAGTGCTGATTTTTCATCAATATCATAACCTATCTAATAAAAATGTGCATATATTATATTATATATACACATTATCCGCATGAAACTCTATTTTTTGCGTTTGCACTCTCACTCTTACTCTCTTATTTCACCCGATAAATATCCAATCGGCACTGTATTAATCCCATCTTCTAAAATATACCTCACATCTTGCTGAGGATTTAAAGCAACTTTAATAAATTCTTCTGTATATATTTTATGGTCTGTACTTCTAAAGCCTGAAAATTTAACAGTCTTTTCTTTTTCGTTAAAAATACAATCAAGGTAATCATTGAAAACAATATCTTGATTTTTAATGCAACATTCTACAACTCCTTTTAATTTTATTGTTTCTTTTGTTTTTCCATTTACTTCTTCTGTGTATGCATATGATTTAGCACATGTAGCAGCATATTCTTTAATTGGTGTGCCTTTTGTTTCATCTTTAAAAAATCCAAGTTTGTTTTTGTTTTTCATAGTGTGTAGTGGGTGACTTTTCGGATATTTCCAAGTATCAAAACAAACATTTAAATCTTCTTTTAATTCTTCGTATATGTCCTCTGTTTGAATATCTAAAATGAAACTGTCTGTATCTGTATACAGCAGTTTTACTCGATTTCCGAATTTTGGTATTAAATAGTCATAGTACAACTGATACATTTTTAATTTTGAAATTTCCAAAACAACAAAACCTATATATATTGGCTTGTTAGCATTTACGAGTGTTTTCTTTTTTGTTACAGCAACAAGATGTGGATTAAACATTTTAAAGCCTGTGTATTCTGGACTTTTTAAAAGTTTTTCAGCTCTTTTTTCATTGTTTATTATCTCCACATTTGATCGTTTACGTGGGTTTTCTATTGTCTTGCCATAGATACTATTAATAGATTTTTTAAAATATTCTTGTTTACTCTTCTCTTTTGCTTCTCCTCTTTTAATTGTATTGTTTGTAATATATGGCTTTAACCATTCTGACATTTTAAAAACATATCCTCTATGGATTTTAACAACTTTAACCCCTAGCTTTTCATAATATTTTAATAGTTCTGAGTATACTAAATATTCTTTTTTGTCTTGTAAATTTGGTACAAGCTTCTGAACACCATTAATTTTTAAATGTTCTGGGCATGGAGGATAGTCTTTTAAAAATTCATGTTTTTCTTTTGGGATCTCTAAATCACATACTATAGCACAGGAAAAATTTCGCCAATCTTTAAATTCAGCTTTTCTTAATTTTCTTTCTATTTCGTAAGGCATTGCTTCACTCATGGCCTCTCCGTAAAGATTGTTTTTGTCTATGTAAAAAATGAAATTGCTCGGTTTGTTTGGCTCATAGTCACTTAAATATTTATTGTTTGATTTACAATATCTACTAACACACATAGACACTCCCCCTCTGATTCCATTTTCAAAGTCTTCGTAAATGTCACGATCTGTAATTAATGAAATCTTTTGTCCTGTGAATTTTAACATATTACTCCATGAAGTACCAGGTAAAGTATAACCATAAACAACCGGATCTAAACCATAAGTTTCAATATTTAATTTTCTAAAGTTTTCAAAAACATCTGCTAAAAGTAAAGTATCTAGCTCACAATATCTAAGCTGATAGTCATTTAAAGTTTTACATTCGAAAGCAGACCAAGCATTTAAAGCATGTTGATAGTCTTCTTCTGATATACCTTCTTTCTTCATTGTGCTGTAAAAGCTTTCTATTGATGGTAAGCTTGTTAATTTTGTTTTTTCGAAACAATTCATAAATTCGTATGGGTAGACCCCTTTACTTGTTAATAGTTTTATCGGAATATTTGCAAAAACTTGACAAGTATATTTAAAATTGTTTTGATCTGTATCCTCGACCAATTGAGACAAAGAACAACTTAAAAATTTAAAACTGTCTAAAAATCGTATTTCATGCCTTTTGCCCGATATATAGGTATATTTAGAAAAACTGATATATTTTTCTTCAGTTGATGGCAAAACTGTAAGATGACCGCTATATTCAGCCAGTTTTAAAATGAAAAGATGAGCATCATAGCCGCTTAAGTTGTGGCATAGTACAGGGGTTAAATTTGAAGCTTGTCCTTTGTCTAAAAAAATTGAGTTTGCTTTTTCGATTTCTCCCATTAAACTTTTAACAAAAATGGCACCCACATCTTGGTTTTCCTTTTGTATCACAAAGCTTACTTTTTTGCTTTTGTATATCTCTGTATCTGATGAAACAATGAAAAAACAAAAGCCACTAGGTTGATGTTTGTTAATTTTGTTTTCTTCTTCACATGATATTAAAAAACTTTCAAAATCAAAGTATACTACAATATTAGGGGGTCTGTCTGTTTTTTCTTTAAATTCTAAAATTGAAGCTTCAGAGTCTTCTTCTGGCAATTGTAAAAGTGTAAGATCAGAACATATTTTTTCATGTTGTTTTAATTTCTCTTCTTTCTTAAAAACTCTTTGACATTTGTAACAAAAATATATACGTCCGTTTGAATTTGAAATCTGAGAAGAAAGAAGACGGGACAGATCACCAATATAGTAAAAATGATTTTCGTAAAATAGTAAATATATTTTTTCTCCTCCTTTTCTTTCACCATCAAATATTACAGGTGTTCTTTTGTTTACGCTGTCCACTCCATATATTATTAAATGTATGTGTGGGTTTCGATCTTGAAAAAGTTGTAAATCTTCGGCTGAAGATGGATATTTGATATCTGTAAAATCGGCGTATTTGTTGGGTTCTTCTTTTGCTATCTTTTTTAAATCTTTTGTAATTCTTCCTTTGTCTTTTTCTTTTGGGTTGAAGTGTCTGAGAATACACCAATAAAAACAGCGCTGATCTCCAGAAAGTATACAAAAAACAGCACGTTTTAAAATTAGCCATTCTGGAAGCTTGTTGTTTCCACATCCCCCTTTAAATGGGCTGCATTTACCATAGTTAATACACACATGATCAAAACTCACAAAACTCCACCCACTGCCTTCATAATCTTTTTTGTAAAACATGTTTAAAACTTGTTGTATCATTCGGGCTATAGCCTTTTGTTTGTTGTTCCATTGATAGATTATATTTGGTTCTGAATTGAAGTAAAACTTTTTAATTTGCTCGGCATTCCTCATTTTAACACAAACGCTTAAAATAGCTTTAGTTCCTGGATTTTTAGCCAATGACTGAGCTGCTGAAGCCCTGTATTTACTCAAATATGACTCCATACTTAAACTTTTGGTTAACTCTGGAACTTCTAAAAATGTTTGTTTGAAATATCCGTTTAAAGCAGAGTTAGAAATTTTACTTTTAACATCACGACTTACACTCCCAAAGTTAGCCGGCGGCTCTTTTGTTTTAACCATTTGTACGGCATTGTTTTTAACTACAAATTTGTAATACTGTCTCATTTTTTTTTAATTTAAGTAAATTTTCATTAAATTAAAAAATTGAAACGCCTAAAAATCAAAATACTGAAGCAAAAAAGAAGAAAGATGAGCCTTCAGCCCCGGAAGAGCAGTCTATTGTGCTAACTCTAGGGCGTGAAAATGTTATTAAAGGACAAAAGAAGACTGATAAAATTTATTTTTCTGACATTGTACAAAACGGTAAGACAGGTGTATATACTAATATAGTAAGTAGGACGCCAATTGGCAAACCAACGCTTTTAACTTTTGGTACAAACAATTATATTAACATTGAGTTAAATGATATGTTTGAACAGTTTCTGTATGGAATATATGAAAGGTTTGATCCCGAGTTTCGTGATTTAATTGATGAAGCTTATCAAATAGAAGGTATTCTTCAAAATTACAAAGAACAAGGTTTTGTAAAATGCAAGATTGACCTTGAAAAGTATGGTGATTATTTTTTTACAACAGTTGAGAAAGAAGGACACAATAAAATTACGCGACCCTTAAAAAATGTTGATTTCTTGTATGATCGAATTACAAACGGAGTATATACTTTAAAGGTAAGTGGACTGTGGAGAAAAGAGGGGCTTATAAATGGTAGGCTTCAAACAACACATAGTGGAATTACAATTAAAGTTTTAAATGTTGTGGTTAATGGATATGATAATTGTGAAAATGAAGATGATGAATATGAAAATTCTCTACTTACCCAATTAAAAGAGGATAGTTTAAACCTGCTCGATTTGTAATTTTATCTCATAGATGCTTATGTTTGTTCTTCCCCATTTTTTTCATGATACTTTTAAAGTATCATGAAATTAATTTAAAAAAATATATATATTAAAAAAGGGGTGGGTTTCTTTCGGACGGGAAGGGAACTATTTTCAGCGTTTAATATTTAACATTTTCATTTTTGTATATATTACCAAAACACCGGTAATATATATATTTTCATTTTAATTAGTAGTAATGTTAGTATTGGAAGTTTTGCACTACACACAATGGATAGTAAATTGTACCAAACCCACATCTATATTTCCCATTATCCAACGGACTGCTTCTATCAATCACAGCAAAGCCGTAAGGTTCACTCCAACAAGTATAGCAAAAATTTTTAAATTCTTCAATATTCATATCACGGCTTGCATAGTCAGTATATATATTAAAAATATCTTTTTCTGGAAGATCAAAAAGGATTATAAAATTTGAGTTGCCACGTATTGTGTGTCTTGGTAAACTAAAAAACGACTGTGACAAATAGAAACAATCCATGTTGCTGTGTCTACCTCTTGTATAGTACTTTTCAGGTATATCTTGTTTTTCTTTTAACAAATCATCAAATATCATTAAATTTTTATTGCTACTGTTTAAATCTCGAGGGTCCGGAACTTCATTATCATTTTCATTAAAACAAGGTGTAATTTTTGTTCCATCCTTTTTCATTTCTTTTTTTAATCTTTCCATAAGTTCATTTTTTTTTCTGTCTCTAGGCTTTCTACTTCTTTCATGTTTTCAAATAACCAATTAACAGCTTCTTTACTTAAACCAAATTCCAGCGCTTCTCTTAAAAGTATATATTCTGGTTGTTGTTTCATTGACTTCCCGAATATATACAAATGATCGTAATCCAGCCACCCAGGTCTTAAAAGTAAATTTAAAAGTGTTGTTGTTTTTCCACAGCCAGACTCACCTATTATTAAACCCCTAATACTACTGGGCAACCTTGGGTTATTTTTGCGTTTTGTCTTGTTTAAATTGCAGCTATAGTTTTTAATTTCCATAACTTTTTAATTTAGTTAAATTTTACTAAAATTAAAAAATGAGTTTAATATATTGTGTTAAATGTCGAAAAAAGACAAATACAGAAAACTTAAAACAGGAGACAACGAAAAATGGACGAGCAATATTAAAAGGTACTTGTTCTGTTTGTGGAGGGAAAAAGACCCAGTTTATAAAAGGTACAGTAAAAAAAAAAGGCGGAAGTTTAGTTAATAAATTTATTAATACTCTTCCTTTTGAAATGCATCTCCCGGGTCATAATTTTACAGGTCCAGGAACAAATTTAAAGAAACGTTTAAACCCTGATTTAACACCTAAAGCATGGAGTAAGCCGGTTAATCGTGTTGATCGCGCAGCTATGCATCATGACATTTGCTATTTAAAACACAATGATACAGCTACAAGAAATAGCTTGTGTGATGTTGATATGTTGAGTGAATTAAAAGGCATTTATAACCCAACATTGAGGGAACGGCTCGACCGTGCTATAGTAACCCCCATCATAGGAAGTAAAGTTAAATTTGGTATGGGTAATAAAAAAAAAAAGCCGTGGGTAGTAAGAGAAAAAAAGGAAAGAAGGACACAAGAAGAAAAAACTTTAAGTGATGAGCTACACAGGCCTTTAAGGCGGAACTTTCCCACACGTCGAGTAATTGTTAAAAAATTAGATGATACATGGGCTGTTGATTTAATGTTCATGCCGAAAAAAATTAAAGTAGGTGAAGCCGAAGGAGCAGAGGAAATTCAAAAAGCAGAAGTACTAAAAGAAAGACTTACACCCTCAGAAAAACAGACAGAAAATTTAAATATTTTCTTGGTTGTAATAGATGTTTTTAGCCGTTATGCTTGGGTTCGTGAATTACCAAACAAACAGGTAAACAGCGTTGTAAAAGCTTTTAATGATATCTTTCAGTCATCAAACAGAAAACCTTTAAAGTTGTGGACTGATAGAGGTGGTGAATTTACGGGTTTGATTGACAAAGAAGAAGAAAAACCTGCAACTCCTTTTCAGTGTCCTCATTGTAAAGAATATTTAAAAACTAAAGGAGCTTTATCAAATCATTTAAAGCGTTTGTGTCCTGTCTTGTTTCCCAACAAAGCAAAGGAAGCAAAGACAAGACTAAAAGGGGTTAAGTTGTATCATACTGAAGGAAAACACAAAGCAACATTAGCAGAAAGATTTATTAAAACTTTAAAAGATCGCATTGGTCGTTTCATGACAGACAACAACACAACAGATTACATTCCTCATTTACAAGATATTGTTAATGATTACAACAATACGGTTCACAGGAATTTTAACGATCGGCTAACTCCAGAAGAAGCAAGCGATCCTGAAAATGAAAAAAGGATATATGAAACATTTTATCGCAATGCTGAACCTAAAAAATTTAGAGTGGACTATGTTACACAAAAAACACCATTAGAAGTTAATGATCGTGTGAGAATACCAAGAAGAAAAAAAGAAGGATTTGAAAAAGGATATACAGCAACTTGGACAAAAGGCAACTTGGACAAAAGAGATATTTATAATACGTAAAATAGACAACACAAACCCAACAACATATTTTTTAAGGGATGCTAAAGGTCACCACATAGAAGGGGCATTTTATAGGCAAGAACTACAAAAAACAAGGTTTAAAATTCAGGAGTGGATGGGTGACACTAAGCCAAGGATTAAAGAAAATGCTAGTTTAGGAATGGAAGCCGTGAAAGCTGAAGCAGTAAGACAAAAAGAAAAGAAACAAAGGCAAAGGGATAGGAAGAAACAGGAAAAACAAACAGCAGGTGGAAGTTTAGAAATTTCTGAAAATGTGCGAAGTCTATCAATTAAATCTTTAAACAACTTTGAGCTATCTGATATGTGTAAACATTTAAAGGGTTGGAGGGGTATTTTTTCTCGTGATGCTCTTCCAAAAAAGCCTAATATTTACGAATGTGGAATATTAAACCTTGATGATAGTAAAGGTCCGGGTACACATTGGGTAGCATGGCACAAAAACAAAAAAAAACAAGTACTATTTTGACAGTTATGGGCTGCCTCCTCCTCTTGAAATACAAAAATATTTAAAATCTCCGATCTTGTATTCGTCTGATCAAATACAAGAACCCAGCACTGTGATTTGTGGTCATCTTTGTATTCATGTATTAGAAAAATTAAATAGTGGGTATGATTTACAGCCTGTCGTATCTCATTTAATGGATTTAAAAGAAAATGGTTTAATTTAAAATATGTATACAAGATACCCAATAACAAAATTTGGTCATTTAGAAGAAGAAATTAGAGAGCTTGAGAGTGAAGGGGTGCCTCTTCCTTTCATTGTTGAAAACTTTCTAGGAAAAGACGGGGGAGAGATGGAAGGAAGTCTAAACATGGGAGGTCAACCAATACAAAATATACCCGACCCGATTAATCCTCAAGACGCTGTCAATAAAAAATATGTTGACTCAACAAAAGGAATTAATTTTTTTAAAAGAAACAGAGACGGAGACTATACAGCTAAACAAAGCTTAAACATGGATGGGCAAAAATTACAAGGTTTGCCCCTTCCTGTTGATGACAATGATGCAGCTACTAAAATTTATACTGATACATTAACTGAAGATAGAAGACGAAAACTAGAAACACAAAATCCTTTTAATATTCAAAATGGGATACATGAAGCAAAAGACAAGATTAACATGAAAGGTTTTAAAATTGAGGGGGTGGGTTTTCCTGATTTGCCTACTGATGCTGCTTCAATTGAGTATGTTGATGATGCGTCACCCTTTGAAAGAAAAAACGGAGGATTTGAGGCTAAAGAACATGTATATATGGGAAAAAAGAAACTGGGAGGATTGAGAATCCCAAAATCAGACGGTGAAGCAACAAATAAAAAATACGTAGATGATGAAGTAAAAAAAGTAAAAGACAATGTAATTAATAAATTTTCTGATGGGGTTAATTATGAAGTTGACAGTAATGTTAATTTACAAAATTTCAGGCTTTACGGTGTTGGTGATCCTCAGAGAGAAGATGAGGTAGTAAATAAAAAAATATGTAGATGAAAAGACAGCGAATATACCAGCAGGAGGCATTGACGCTGCTGCTTTAAACGTTGTTAAAACAGAACTTGAGAAAAACCAGGCTTTTAATACAAGAAATGGAAAAACATACAATGCTAAAGGAGCTATCAACATGAAACAAAAAACGCTGCGAAATTTACCTGAACCAACAGAAGAAACAGATGCTGTCAATAAAAGCTATGTTGATGAAATGAAAGAATTTTTTTGAGGAAAAAATTAAAGAATTAGAAAAACCACAAGAAGTAAAAGAACACCGTGATATGAAAGGTTTTAAATTAGTTAATGTGGGTGATCCTAAAAATCCAGAAGATGGAGTAAATAAAAAATATGTTGATAAGAAAATAGAAAACTCTGTAAAAAGAGCTGAAAATATAAAAAAAAGTATTTAGACGAACAATAAACACTTCTTTTAACACTTTGAAAACTGAAATTGATGAAGGGGATGACAAGATTAAAAAGCTAGAAGAAATTTTTAATGAAGCTGTAAATAGACTTGAAATAGAAGACCAAGACAGAAAAGAAGAAACAGATCAGATACGAGTACTGTTTAATGAAAAAGTAAAAGAATTAAATGAAGCAGATGAAAATATTAAAAATGATGTTGAAGAACTACAGGCATTTTTCACAGATGAAACAACAGAAAACAAGGATATGAAAGGGTTTAGAATGGTGAATTTAGGTGATCCGACAGATGAAGGGGATGCAACAAATAAAAAATATACAGATGATAAAATCCAAAGATTTACTTCAATTGCTGTTTCACTTGCGGCTTCACAGTCTTTAATTTTAATTCGTGGTGAAGTAGAAGGACCAATAATAGGAATTGATGAAGTTAAAAATTCTAATAGGCGTCGTGTTCCTCCTCCTGGCGGTGGATCAATTGCTATAAGTTATGATGATGAAGGAAACCCAATAACACCAAGCATTGTTTATTTTGGTAAATATTATGGGGGTGATTTTACATGGGGGCAAGATGGAAAAATAAAAATTAAACCAAATTTTTTATTTCCTTTAAGGGGTAAAATTAGTACTGTAAATTTTACTGCTATTTACGAAGATACAAATTTAAAAGAAGAACATTTTAAAATAGTTTTTAGAATTAATGAAGATGAGGGGGATTATAGCGGACCTGTGCGCCCTGGTATTGATGAAGAAAATACAGATTTAAGCAGGGGAATAATAGAAGGATCCGGAAAAAAACAAGAATTTGTTTATAATTGGGAAGTTAAAACAAATGCAAAAATTATAAAACATTGTGGAAAAAAGAGGCAAAAAGATTTTGATTTAAATGAAAGATTTGATTCATGTGCAAGCTTGATAATGTTTTTCAAGTCATCTCACCCAAGAGTTAAAAGGTTTTTTATAACTCTTGGTGTTTTTATTAATTTATTAGATATAGAAGAAGAAAAAGAATTAAAAAGATTATTAAAAATTTAATATTTAACCTTTTCCTCCAGGTTAAATATTATCTTGTACTATTTTCTCAAGTTCACTAATTACACTAACAAACCCATATTTTTTTAAAAAAATTTCTTCTTTCATTTCAAGTAAATCTTCTAAAATATGGGGTTTGTCCCCTTCTCTGTTTTCTTCATTTTCTAAACAAAAATATACTTCAACATTTGGAAAATAGAAGAATGACAGTATATCATCAAGCTCTTCTATTTTTAAAAAAATATCATTTGTATTTTCATCAAAACAAAATATATCATCATATCGGTGAATGTAAACATCGGAAACAACAACACAAGAGACGTAAAGTTTAAAATTTTTGTTTTCTTGCTTTCTTTTGCTCCATTCATAGTAAAGAAAAGATTTAAAACGCCTTAAATATGTTATGGGCTCAGTATATTTAACATACTTGTTAGGTTTTACCAGTGCAAATTTAAACTTCATCTGAGTGTAAAAATCACCCGTTGTTTTTTCTTCTTTCTTTGAATGATTAATATGATTTTTTAAAACTCCATTTAGCTGATTTATAAAATATGAACTCATTTTATAAATCAAATTTTTATTTTAAGTTGTTTAAATTTTTCTTTTAATGGTGTTTTCTTGTCTACATACAGGACATTTATTAGAAATACTTAAACTGTCACATTCTGCACATATAGCTATATGCCCACAATTACAAAAAAGTATATTCGGCTCTTCTGTGTAACAAATTACACATTCTTCAGATTTAAAAGTTTGATCTGCATT
This sequence comes from Tridacna gigas, assembly GCA_945859785.2. Classification (NCBI taxonomy): domain Eukaryota; kingdom Metazoa; phylum Mollusca; class Bivalvia; order Cardiida; family Cardiidae; genus Tridacna; species Tridacna gigas. Next base: position 9,341,789 of record OX244032.2, read on the forward strand.
AATTGGTGTTGGTGATGGTCTTGGTGTTGGTGTTGGTGTTGGTCTTGGTGGGTGATAAACAGAATTTCCTAACCCTAAAGGCGGTAGTCTTGGGATTCGGAAAACTGGGGGATTTTCATTACTATTAACATTTTCATCATCATCATCATCATCATCATCATCATTTTCATCATCATCATTTTCATCATCATCATCATCATCATTTTTTATTATCTCATATCTTTTACCAGTATTTTCATTAAACAAATAAATTTTAAATTGAAGTTCATCATCTTTAATTTCAGTCAAATTATTTAAAAATAATGTTGGTAGATCATCCCAATCCTCATCAGGATAATGAGAAATATACAAGGTTAGTTTTAAATCATCAAAACAAAATTTATTTAAAACTTCATTTCCACTATCTATTTTTTTAAAAAAATTAGATTCATCTATATCAAAATATTCAAAACATATAGTTGAAAATCTGTTTCCATATAAGTGAGATAAGAAACCTACAAATATACCTCTATCATTTTTCTGTTTATACCTGCTACATTCATAGTAAAGTATTGGTTTTAAGCAGTTTAAATATTGTATTTTTGATCTGAAAAAATCACCTGTTTTTAATTTAAAACTATTTTCATAGAAATAGCGTGTGCATGAGCCTTGCGATTTTTTATATTTTGAATGAGCAATTTTGTTTTTAATCACTTTGTTTAATTCCTCAAAATTATTTAACACATCCATTTTTAATATTATAGCAAAAATTTTTAACTTAAAATTATTTTTTTTGTTTCTATCTCAGTTAATTTACGTTTAACAGTTTTCTTTTCTACATAGCGGGCACTTTTTAAAATCGTTTAATTCGTTACATTTAGTGCATATAGCTATATGTCCGCAACTGCAAAACATTACATTTGGGTTTTCTTCATAACAAGTTACACACTCTTCAGATTTAAAGGACTCTTCACCGTTAAAAACTGTTTTGTCCTTTTTTACTTCTATTACTTTCACTTTTTCTACTGTTACCGTTTCCAGTCTCTGCATTCTTTCAATTCTACCACATATTTCTTCAATGCTTGCATCAACATCTAAAATTAAAGATGGATCGTTTCTTTCAAATCGTAAAAAAGAAAAATATGAATGATCTAAAAATGAAAGATTTTTAATAAATTTGTTCCATTTAATAAATTTATGCTCATCTCTATAAAAATTAGGTTCATTACATGTAAAAAATTTTAGTTTATATCCAAGACAATGAAGCCCATTTATAAAGGGATGTATATACTTTTTTTTAGTATTTTTAATCGTATTAAAGAAATGAGAATTTTCATTCAATACATACAATGTAATTTTTTTTTCGTTAATTCTACCAAGTTCAAAAAAATCAATACAACTAAAAATTAAGCCAACGTGGAGCGTAAATTTTTCACAAGTTTTTTTAAGCTGACTAAATTCATTGTAAACTATAGCATTGTAAAATTTATCAAATGGTTTCCTGTTATGAGGTTCGTAATAATCTGGTTCAATACCTTTATAAATTTTATAATTTCCTTCAGTTTTAAATGTTGATTGTGATTTTTTTTTAATGTTTGATTTAATTCTTCTAACTTCTTTTTCTGTCAATATCATTTTTTAATTAAATTTTTTCCATTAAAATTAAAAAATGACTTCATTACAAATAGTACTATCAGGAAATAGTACAAATTTTAAAACAGAGTTTACTCAATACATTTAAAAAACCTTGTGAAATAGCTTTGATTAATCTCGAAACCTATTACAGTATTCCGAATATCAAACCGGGGTTTAACGAATTTAGACTATTAAAAGAACCAAGAGCCGGATCATGGGATTTTAAAATCAAAACAGGGAGTTATAACCTTACTGATATTAATCGTGAAATTGATGCTATTTTTGAAAAACACAGTTTAAAAGATCAAAACAACCAATATCCATTTAAAATACAACCCAACGTAAATACTTTTAAAACTGAAATGTATATTCAACCTGATTACGTTGTTGATTTTACACAAAATTCATTAAACCGTATTCTAGGTTTTGAACCTAAATTTTACAAAGGGGGGAAACACGAAAGCCCAAATATAGTAAATATACTCCCCGTTAATAGTATTTTAGTAAATTTAGATATTGTAAGCGGGTCATATGTAAAAGGAGACAAAGGAGATACAATATATTCATTTTTTCCAAATGTTAACCCTGGTCATAAAATTATAGAATGCCCTCCTTTTCCTATATATTTACCTTTGCTTTTAAATGATATATACAGTGTAAGGTCAACTTTAACAGATCAAAACGGAGAGTTAATAGATTTAAGAAAAGAAAACATTACAATGCGTTTTCATATTAGGGAATTTAAAACCAATTGAAAAAATGACTAAAACAAAGTATATTGAAACAAAACTTAATTTAACAGAACATCAAAAAGAAAAAGTTGCTACGGCATACAAAAACAAGTGCAACGTTACACTAGACCTAAAGCCTGAAAATGCCAAAGGTTCAGACAGTTTCTATTTTACTAAAAGTCAAGTTTCAAAAATGAGCAAGGCTTTTAATGCTGGTAAAGGTGTTAGAATTACCCTTTCATTGGCACAGGTAAAATACAACACTAAACACGGGAGACAGATAGCAGCCCTGGCTGCACGTGCTCTTCCTTACGTGTTGCCTGTAGCTAAAAAGGTTCTTCCGGCTCTTGGTCTTGGTGCTCTTTCAGGCCTGGCTGATAAAGCAGTAAAGGCTATATTTGGAGATGGACTATATTTGTCTAAAAGTGGAAATGTAGCAAGAGTAGAAACAGATGGGCAGGGATTGTATTTGACTCCTTTTCCTACTGTAACGGGTTCCGGTTTTGGTGGCGATGGTGTTTTTCTTGTTCAAAACGGAAACGTTCAGGATGGTTCAGGCTTTCTTTCAAACATTCCTATAATAGGACCTCTACTTAAATCTATATTTTAACATTTAAAAACATGAGTCATCCAAAAACTATATACTGGAAAATATATGAAAACATAAAATATACTTCTTTAAAAGTGTCAAATACATGTTGGCAGATAAAAACTCAGTCAACTTTAAAGATTGAGTCAGGAGAAAAAAAAACAATAGGCTTAAATTTTGGTTATGTGATGAGTGGAGGGGTGATTATGGTAATACCAGCAGAAGATATTAAACAAAGCCTAGAATTTATAAACCCCATTTATTGTGGACAAAGAACGGATAATATAATAATAACAGTTTTAAATTTTTCCAAACATACTATGGTAATACCAGAAAATGCAGCATTTTGTTATGTAAAATACTTAAAACCTTAACGTCCATATTAAAAAATGACAGAGATAAAGGAAGAAACAAACAGTAGTTTATATCCTAATATTGTAAAATCAGAACCATCAGCACCACCTGCCATTTTTGAGATGGGGGATAATGGACAAACTTTCAGATTAAACAAGATTTCAGAAATTCAGAAGTTTCTTGAAGATGAAGTGAGGATAAGGGGTAATCTTGCTAAGAAGTTTAAGAAGTATAGCAAATGGGCAGACAACATTGAAAGCGGGTTGACAATTGTGGCAATAGGAGCGGGAGCCGGAGGAATAGCTTTGCTTAGTACAATAGTGGCCATCCCTGCTACAATAGGCCTGGAAATAACAAGCCTGGTTGTCGGTCTTGTGGCTATAACTAGTAAGTTTTTTGTGAGGAGAACAAGAACCAAGAGTGAAAAACACGCACAGATTAAAAATATTGCTGATAGTAAGCTAAATACTTTAAATACTCATATATCAAAGTCCATTGTAGACAATAAAGTAAGTCATGAAGAGTTTATTTTAATCATGGAAGAACTGAAAAAATACAAGGTAATGAAAGAAGAAATACGGACAAAGACTAACAAAAAAAAGAAAGCAGAAGAAGAAAACAGTTTAATAGAGAGAGGGAAGAGGGAAGCGCGGGAGGAATTTCGGAAACTTGTGGAGAAAAGCCACGGGGGAGCACTCCCTTTCTAAGTTTCACATTGCCGAAATTTAATTTAAGTTGTTCATTTGTATTAAGTAATATGGATTAAATAAATATATTAACTATTTAAAGGTTAATATATTTTAAAAAACTATGACATTTTACACAATACAATCACCAGGAAACAGAAATGAAGAAGTTAAAAAGTACCTGGCTTTAAAGGGATATTTAAGAGATAGGGACAGAGCGGAGCAAATGGGGGAAGTAACAAGAGCTGAAGAGTTGTCTAAATTTTTTAAGCCTGCAAGTCAACCAATACAAAAACTTACGGGAAAAATAGAAAGTTTGCCAGCGGCTATTTCTCAGGCTTTACCTGCTTTACCTGGTTTGCCTGGTTTGCCTGCTCCCGGTTTGCCAACAATAGAAGAAGAAAAGGGAAAAATAGAGGTGCCAGGAGATGAGGAACTTACGAAATATTTAGAAAAGCTAACAACAAACAAGCTTAAAACTTTAATATCCATTAAAGAAGGAGTTTTAAACATTGGAGAAAAAAATTTAACAATTGGACAAAACAATATTAAATATGATGGTAAAACATACAAGCGAACACCGGAGCTATTGGATTTAATTTTTTCTGATACTCCAACTGAAACAAGTATTAACAATGAAAAAGCAAAGAGTGATTATGAAAAAATTTTATTAGACTCGGGGGTTTTGTTTTCTAAAACTGGAAAAACAGCAAATCAAAAACTAACAGGTTCAGAAAAATGGAAGAAGCTTTTAAAACCAATGTATGACAAAATTAAACCAAAGACACCAAAGGCAAAAAAAAAAGACAAGAAGACCAAAAAAAAGAAGAGCCAAAAACATCAACTGGAAAAGGACACAAAACAGTTTTTCTTTCATCTGATCCGGAGGCATTAGCAGACCGTTTAACTTTGCTTTGTGGTAGTGCTCAAGCTGGAAACACAGGGCTAAAAAACGAAATGGTTGAAATATGTAAAGAATTAATTAGAATGAAGGTAATGACAAGAAAACAAAAAGAAAAATTATTAAACGACTTATAAAACATTTTTTTCATTCTTAAAATGATAGTTAAAAATACAGGATTATCAAGAAGATATGTGAAAGGTGGAGCAAATTTTTTAACTCCTCTTTGGAATACTGCCAAAAAAATGTTTAGTAGATATGCCCCCAAAGTTTTAGATTTTGGTAAAAAGAAGGCTTTAGAATTTGCAACAAAACAAGCACAAAATATAGGAAAGAAGGTAACAGAAAAAGCTACTGATATTGCAAAGAGTAAGATCAACCAACTGTTAAAAAGTAAACAAAAAAAACAGTTTTAGTTCAGTACTACCGGTAAACCCCGATGCAATTCCAGCAGCAAAACCAACACCAAAACCAGAAAGAACAACAGACGGATTAAACAGGGGATTAAACCGAGGACTAGGAATTAAAATTATTTGAAGCATTTAAAGCATTTTAAAACATATTTAAAAAAATGACTAGTTCAGATATATTACAGTGGGATGATACAGTTTTAATTGATGAGGGAATAGAAGAATATGAATATAGACGTTACCCACCGGATGCGGGTGGTGTGGCTATGTTGAATAATCCTGGTCAAATTCGTTTTAATATTGAAAGTGGTGATATTTTTACACATCCACACCGTTCATATATACAATTTATAGGAAGACTAACTAAAGATGATGGTGCTGCATATGATAAAGCAGATTTAGTAACAATAGCTAATAATGGTTTAATGTATCTTTTTAATCAAATACGTTATGAAATAGGAGGTCGAGAAATGGAAACGCTGCTATTTCCCGGGCAAGCTACGTCAATGCTGGGACTTTTAGAGTATAGTGATGATTTTTCTGTTTCTAAAGCTTTGGCTCAATGTTGGTTTAAAGATCATTGTGTTTTTAAAGACGATGGAACAGAAGAGGTAGCTAACGCCCTTTCAAATCAAGGTTTTAAAGCTCGTCAAAATCTACTTTTAGCTTCTAATCAAGGTGGCAATGATAACATTGGAAAATTTACTTTTAATGTTCCCCTTTCTCATATTTTTGGTTTTTGTAAAGATTACGACAAAGTACTATATGGAGTTACAAGAATTAATTTTCACTCGTAAGGTTGATGGTGAAGCAATTTTTAAAGCAAATGCTGCGGCTGTTGGAAAAAATACACTAGACAATATGTATTGGTTTGTTCCTATAGTAAAGCCGTCAATTTCAAATTTAGATACTTTGATGGGTGAAATGGCGAAAAATATTAATATTAAAATAGGATATGATCAAAGGCAAGTATTTAGCGTGGGTTTGCCGGTCGATAATACATCTTACACATGGAATTTAACAACAAAAGCAGCAAATGAAAAGCCACGTTTTTTAATTGTTGGCATACAAAGAGTAAGCAGAACAGACCAAAATTTAAACCCTTCATCTTTTACCCATGAATTTTTAACTAGAATGCATGTATATTTAAACAATGTTAAGCGTTACCCAGCTCTTGATTTTACAACAGATTTTAAAACAAATCATTATATGGATGCTTATACTGCAGCAGCCAATTTTAAATGTTTAGTGTCAGGTGTTCCTTCTTGTGTTTCAAATTCTGATATTAACCCTCTTGATTTTAAAACACTATATCCTTTGTTTGTTTTTGATTTGTCAAAGCAATCAGCAACTTTAAAAACATCAATTACTAATATTACGGTTGAAATGCTATTTGACAAAAATATAGAAGAAAATACTAAAGCATATGCTGTTTTGTTGTCTGATAAGGTTTTAAGCTTTCAATCTGATGGAAAGGAAATACAACCAGTGTATTAAAATTAATTTAAAGAATCTATATATGATAATTTTATCATATGTAGATTATAACATTTCATAATATAGAGTAATCTGTTTATCTAGCCCCTTTTTTACTTTGTGGTTTTTCTTTTCACCAATTAAAACTTTTATTGGAGCTTTAACCTTTGATAAATCTGGTATTTTATCAAGTTCTTCTTGTAAAAAAAAACCTCTAATTGGTTGTTTTTCCTCTTCTTTCCCCGGTTTTGATATATATAGAACTTTATAAATTCTGCCTCTAAATTCACTTGTTCCATATTCATACACTTCATATTCATCACTTTTAACCGTTTCTTTAGCTGTGTCATACGTAAAACTATAAACTATATCCCCACTATTTTCTAATGGTTTTGGTTGTTGCTCTAAAATTTTTAATTCTTCTTGTAATTTTTCATATTCTTTAAAGTATTCTTCCATTTCTTGGTTAATTTTTGTTAAATTCATTTTTGTTTTATACTTATCAAAATATTCCTTGTCTAATACTATATTTTTAGGATTAGAACAATCTAAAATAATACTATGTAAAGGCATACAAAAAATACGAACTCCCTTTTTTTTGTCTGTTTTGTTTTTTAATTCTATTTCTTCAAAAAATATTTCTTTACATTTGTGCTTTAAAAAATGTTTTATTTGTCCATTAGCATAACACACACCTAACTTATCAGCTAAAATTTCAGATTTCTTTAACTCACTATAAAGCATTGTAATACACCCTCTAGCTGTAAACTCTTTAAAGGCATATAATTTAATTTTTTTTAAATTTCTTAATTTTTCTTCTACAATATCTGAAACGACCCATTCTTTTAAATATTGTTCTACAGTGCTAAAACGACTTTCAGCTTTTTTTCTTTTTTGAAATATTTTAGTATGTTCTTCAATTTCCTTTCGTATTTTTTTAAGTTTTTCTTCATTTTCTTCTTTTCTCTTTTCTTGTATTTCCTTTTGTTTTTTCTTCCATCCATAAGACAATTTTAAATATTCATCTTCTCTAATTCTTTCTTTACGTTTTTTCTTAGAAAGTAAAACTAATTTATTAAATCCTGTCAATTCAGGGATTTTAACAACATTTGCAAATTTTTTATTTTTTCCAAATTCTTTTTTTAATTTTTCTGTTCTGAATACAAATTTAATACGGTATGTGTGAGGAAGTACATCATTAACATCAGGTAAATCAGGATACTTTTCAACATTAAAACACATGGTGGGTTTATTAGTTGGACAAAGTATTGTGTTTCCCCTTTTTTCGTAACACTTTAAAGGTTTAAAAATTAAAATTGTTTCATTTTTTTCATTTTTTATAACTTCATATTCCACTAAATGTATTAATGTATTATTAAAACAAAATTCCTCAATTGCTTTCTCTTTTCTTTTTTTCCACCATTTTTTAAATTCTTTTTCATTCTTTTCTTTCTTTTTTGTTTCACCTTTTTCTGTAATATTAACCCCTGCTGTTCTCCCTGTTTTAGTTGAAGCATACCAACAAACAAAAATACTTCTGTTTGTTCTGTCGGCAATTACACAATTTTTAGAAATATATTGTGTCAAATTATCCCATTGTTGGGCCCCTGGTTGAATATGAAAAATTTCTTCATTTTTAACAAAATCATATTCTTGTTTTAAAACATCTGTATAGTTAGTATTAACATTAGGGCAAAGAAGTGAAACTTCGATTCTTGTCACCCCACATTTTTTAACTTCAGGATGAAAAAAAACATTTTTTAAACGTTTATCAGAATGATTATAAGCATATTCACTTAAGTGTGAACCGTTTTTATTTTGTGTGTCTCCTGCTTCAAAATTAGAAACAATTTTATTATAAAATTTAACTTTCATAAAATGACCATCTTTAGTATATTTTTTATATTTTACTATGTTAAATCCGCATGTTCTTTCAACTTCTTTTAAATTGTCCAAAATTGTTTTATTCTCCCAATAGTATATTTCATCATAAATAGTATTTGTTCGGTCTTCTCTATCTTCCCAGTCTCTAAGCTTATCATAAATTGTAAGAGGCGGCTCCCCATCTTCCATTGTATAAAATCCGGAATTATGAAAAAAATTATAAAGTTCATTTCTATCCAATGTACCAGCAAAATCCTGCGTGTAATCAACTTGATAAATGGCAAAACCTTTACTGTTTAATGATTTGTTTAAAGCACTCAGATTATTGACAACTGTTTCAAAATTTATATTTGAAGTATCAACTTTAATAGAAACAACACCGACAGGTAAAGGTTGAGTTTTTTCTGTAGGATCCTTTAATCTTTGTGCTGCTTTTAAAATTTCATTGTTACTTTTAATATTAAGAATTCTTAAATATTGTGCTGTTTTAGAGTTTTCACTATTCCCTTTTAATACCGATGTTGTTATAATTCGTGATTTTGTGACACTGGCTTTAAAATAGCATCCACATTCATTTTTAACAACATCTAAATAAAATTTAGCTGCTTTTGTTACTTCTGCTGCATATCCATTGTTATTTTTTGTTTCTTCTCCCCCATCTTCATCTTCATCTTCTCCTTCTTTGTTTTTGGGGGCACCAATAAGATTTATCCTACCGTTTTTTAAATATTTAACATCATCTTCAAAGATAAACCCGCAAATATATACATCATCATTAAAAACATCATATCCATCCAAAGGTTTAAGTTTCATTTTTCCTTTTGAATCTTCTATATATGAAATACCAGCTATATCATTAATTAAGTGGTTATTATAAGCATTTTCAATAGCAATAAGATTTTTTAAATATTTAATAGACCTTAACCCCACCTCTTTAATACTCATTGTAAGAGGGTTTTTATTTTCAGCGTTTGAAATATCTAACATCTCACTCATTTTTAATATATATAGAAAAAAAACTTAAATAGTTTTAATTTTGCGTTTAAAACTTTGTTTTTTTCTGCTTTTGTTCCGTTTTCTGCTTTTGTTCAGTTTCCCCCGTTTGTTTGCTTTGTTAGTCCCCCGGCTAGTCCTTTAGTCCGCTAGTCCTCTGGCCCGCTAACCCTTTAGTCCAGGAAACCAATGCCCCAAAAAACCGGCTAGACCGGCTAAATAGCTAGGTTTAGCTAAAAGGCTACGTCTGCCGCAGGCGTCAGCCGAGGAAAGCCGGCTAAGCCGGCTAAATCAGCTAAGCCGGCTAAGCTGGCTAACAGAGTAAGCTGATAAGGCTGAGTAAGCTGATAAGGCTGAGTAAGCTGATAAGGCTGATAAGGCAGAGAAGGCTGAGAAAACTGAGAAAACCGGCTAAACGACAAAACGGGCTAAACCGGCTAACGGAGGCAAAGGGTTGTTGGAGGCAATGGGCTAAACGGGGGAGGGGTGTGAATGTAAATGCGAGTTGGGGTGTGTGTGTGCGGGTGCGTGGTGGGTGCAGGTGCAAATGTGTATTGAGTGGAGGAGGAAACCACCGATGAAATACCGCCGGTGAAAAAAAGTAGGGGGCCTCGTTTATATATACACATTATCCGCATGAAACTCTATTTTTTGCGTTTGCACTCTCACTCTTACTCTCTCCTGGGGTCAAAACTGGCCCCGTTCCGGGGGTCACAATTTCCAACATAGGAACAAAGAAGGAAAACTTTAAAAATCTTCTTCTGTAAAACTAGAAGGCATAGAGCTTTGATATTTGGTATGTAGCATCGCCTAGTAGACCTCTACTAAGTTTGTTCATATGATGCCCTTGGGGTCAAAATTGACCCTCCCCCGGGGGTCACAAGTTCAAACATAGGAACAAAGAAGGAAAACTTAAATTTTTTTTTTCTCTTAAATGGGAAGGCATAGAGCTTTGATATTTGGTATGTAGCATCTCCTAGTGGACTTCTACCAAGTTTGTTCCAAGGATGCTGCTTGGGTCAAAACTGGCCCAGCCCCTGGGGTCACAAGTTCGAACATAGGAACAAAGAGGGAAAACTTTAAAATTCTTCTTTTCTGAAACCGAAAGGTGTGGAGCTTTGATATTTGGTATGTTGCATCTCAGAGTGGACCTCTACCAAGTTTGTCCATATGATGCCCCTGGGTCAAAACTGGCCCCGCCCCGGGGGTCACAAGTTCGAAGATAGGAACAAAGAAGGAAAACTTTAAATTTCTTTTTCTCTTAAACGGGAAGGTGTAAAGCTTTGATATTTGGTATGTAGCATTTCCTAGTGGACCTCTACCAAGTTTGTTCATATGATGCCCCTGGGTCAAAACTGGCCCAGCCACGGGGGTCACAAGTTCGAACATAGGAACAAAGAAGGAAAACTTTAAAATTCTTCTTTAAAACTGGAAGGCGTAGAGCTTTGATATTTAGTATGTAGTGATTCTCTTCTAAGTTTGCTTGCCCATCTAAGCGCAACAAGTTCATTGAGTTCAAAACTGGGTCATCTTGGGTCATAAACTAGGTCACTAGGTCAAATTAAATACCTTGTTGGCACTCTCGAGGCCACATTATTTGCTCAATTGCCTTGAAAATTAGTTAGAAAGTTTGTCTTTATAAAGTCTCACATAAGATTAATTTGGGTCAACTTGGGTCATAAACTAGTTCACTGGGTCAAATTAAAGAAATACCTTGTTTGCACTCTGGAGCCCACATTTATTGCTCAAATGACCTGAAATTTGGCCAGAATATTTGTCTTGATAAAATACCAGATGAGTTTGGATTTGGGTCACCTGGAACCATAAACTAGGTCACTAGGTCAAAATAAAGAAATACCTTGTGGGCACTCTAGAGGCCACATTCTTTGCTTAATTGCCTTGAAAATTGGTCAGAATGTTTGTCTTTGTAAAATCTCACATGAGTCTGAATTTGGGTCAACTGGGGTCATAAACTAGGTCACTTGGTCAAATTAAAGAAATAGCTAGTGGGCACTCTAGAGGCCACATTTATTATTCATTTGATTTGAAAATTGGTTATAATGTTTCTTTTGATATAGTCAAAGACCAGTTCAAATTTGTGTCATCTGGGGTCATAATCTAGATCACTAGGTCAAATTAAAGAAATATCTTTAGGGCACTCGAGGCCACATTTTTTGCTCAATTGACTTGAAAATTGGTCAGAATGTTTGTCTTCATGAAATATGAGTTTGAAATTGGGTCACCTGCGGTCAAAAACTAGGTCACATGGTCAAATTAAAGAAAAACCTTGAAGGCACTCTACTAAGGTGAGCGACCCAGGGCCATCATGGCCCTCTTGTTTATAATTATAAGTGCTCAGCTTCTTATTATATACAAAGTACTATTAACTCTTTACCAAACAACAAAATTTTAGACTGGTTCAAATTGAAAGCAATATTGCAAACGACAAAATAAACGTGATTGAAATATTGAAATTTGTTTTGGGAAGGGTTGAGAACATTGTGGGAAAAGGAAAAAATGCTGGTTACCAGCATTCCCCTTTTCCCATAATGTTTTTCCCATAAGGCTTCTTTCACAGGGTCGTTAAAAGTCAGGATTGTGTGGCAAAGAGTTACGTTATCTTTTGTATTGTCATAGAATTTGGTCCAAATGTCTCCATATGATTGAAGGAAAAAGAAACAGGATCAATAATCTATGCGGAATTTAGAGAGATGGATCTAAAATTTTTTTTTTACTTGGATCTTTATCAGTAAGCTAACCTCGGAAGTGTGACATGAAGGTTGTTTTCTTGTCAGTTTGGTAGATATGAAATATTTCAGACTAGCGGAAGTCATTTAACCCTATACCAAACAGTGCTGAGTTACAATGACACTAAGGGATAAAGCTTTTGAAAACATTGTGGTAAAAGGAGAATATGCCGGTAACCAACATTTTCTCCTTTTCCCACAATGTTTTCTACCCTTCCAAAGACAATTGTCATCATTTTAGCTACTTTTAATTTGTCATCTGCAACAGCTGTGAATTTGGTAGAGTGTCATTTTTCGCGATCTGGTAAAGAGCTAACTCTTTACTGAATAAAAAATTCTTGAATTATCCGTTTTGAAAGTATTTGAAGACAGAATATTAAATGTGGCCCATTTGATGATTTCTATCTTTGAAATGGCAAAAAAAATATTGTAAGAATAGGAAATAAATGCTGGTTACCAGTAATTCCTCCCTTTTCCATGATGTTTTCCAAAGGCTTCTTTCTCAGGATCATTAACCCTTTCCCAAATGACCAATTTTGGACTGGTCCAAATTGAAAGAGTTTGCAGACGACAATTTTAAATTTGATGAAAATGGCAGGAAGTTCTCAAAAATGGTAGAAAACACTGTGGGAAAAGGAGAAATTGCTCGTTACGAGCAGTTTCTCCTTTTCCCACATTGTTTTAAAAGACTTGTACTGCAGACACGTGAAAACCAGGGCTTGTTGGAAAAGGGTTGAAAATAGGTTTACTTAGTAAAGGGCTAACTTGTAAATCATTCAATTTGAACTTTTATGTCCTCAGTATGTTTGACATTTATTTCTCCATTTTAACCCTCGTCCTGCTGAATAAGTGAAATGAAACTTTTGAGCCGACTGTAAAAACCCAAATTCTTCTGTTTCAAAAAGTATTTTTTGGGGGAAAGATATCCCCTTATCGGACAGTGTAGATCCAAGACCAGACTGCATGTTCTGTGCTGTCTCATCTTGATGTACACTGTCCGCAATTTAAGGTCCCTGAGTCGTGCTTAGCAGCCTGAGGGTTAACATGCTTGCACTTATTTCCTGTCTCTTTTATAGCTAAAATTTTGCCTCTGAAATGAACCCTTGTGACATGCATTGCTGTAGTCACAAATTAGGAATAGACTGCCGCTCAATGACAATACTGTTTTGCATAAGATAAGTGAAAATTGAAAGTCCAGCAGCAGTTGAATTCAAACAGTGGCAACTGAAAAATTGGTTTTCGTTACTAAGGGTGCCAATAGAAGGTTCAGGTACTGCTCAGTACTTAACAGGACTTGCATGATATTTCCAAGGTCATTGAGTACAAAAGCATTTCAGCCAGGCACTGTTCGATTCCTGTCCAGAACCTGGATGGCATTTGCTTGGATCACACAGTGGCTGTGCAAATATTCTCCCTGTAGAAATTGTCTGGTCTCAGCTGCAATAATGCCAGTACCTACCAGTTGCTGTATGGCACCAAAAAGGCATTGCTAATGCTGATGTACTGCTAGGGTATTGGGCCATGCCTGTATAGGCATTAGGTGGTGGCTGTTTTGCCTAGCGGGAGCCACCTGTCCTGCATGTAATCAATCAGATTTGCTGTCATTAACCCTTAACCCTGTACCACACAATCCAGAGTTTTAATGATGCTGAGAAAAAAGGCTTTTGGAAACATTGTGGGAAAAGGAGAAAATACCGGTAATTAGCATTTTCTCCTTTTCCCACAATATTTTCTACCCCATCAAAGACACGAATCAGCATTTTAACTACATTTTATTTGTCGTCTGCAAATGCTTTCAATTTGGTAGAGTCCAAAATTTTCTTGCTTGGTAAGGAGTTAAAACATCTTTAACAACTTTAGTTGCCTTTCTTGCTTTTAACTTTCCTTTGTCCATCTTTGTTTGCGTTTTATTACTAATATTTGATGTGGAACTGCTGATTGGTGTAGATTAGACAGTCTGTCACAAACGTATTCACTAGAATGCTGTCTGGTCACCTCAAGTTCACCACCCAGTCCTGGTCTGATTCTGAAAACTGCTTTTTCGCTCCATCATGGTCGGCAAAAGCTGTCTTAGTGCCTGCTTTATTTATGATCGTGCACAGAAAAAAGAATGAAAATCATTTGGCACCTTTCTGATTTCAAACATTGTCAAATGTCTACTATCTATGAACATTATATTCAGCACTGAAATCATATACATCATATAACCACACATTTTTTTGCAAAACAGAAGACACTTACGTAATGTGAGAAAATTGCTATATTCAGTACTATAGTTTGCAGTAGGTAAGATGGTTATGTACATGTTTGGCTGCTGATCCAGGGGTTGTAGTGTTGAATCCCAGCTGTGCCAAACTCTTCATTAGGATTTATGATAGTCACTTAGACAAGATTCATTCATCTTTCTCCTAAACATTGTTTCAAAGGTGATAATGTGGGAAAGAGCCAGTTGCTTGAATTGTGTAGAGAGAATTACTGGTTAAAGAAACTTGAGCGATGCATCGGTAGATGTCCTGGCTCTGATATGACTGAAATGTTGTGTAAAATGGCATTACATACCAAATCAATCCTGTGAGTGAAATTGGGATTCGAACCACCAACCCTCTGGTTTCAATCCTTGTACTTTAATGGCTGTGCTATGGGGCTCAGCCCATTATGAGCATATACGCTGTCAATTAAGGTCTTAACTTCCAACATTAGAGATGCAAAATAACTTTCTCCTGTGGCACTAAAATTAAACGATGTGTTGCAATATGCTAATTTGGGCAGCTAAATTCCGTACTTGCACACTACTGTCCTCAGCTTGTCAACTAAAAATGATTAATTGTTGAACACTTCCCCTCATAATCTGTGTTCAATCTACCTTGAGGAAAAGGGCTTTTGAAAACAATTTGGGAAATGGAGAATATAGCTGTATCAAGCATTTTAACCTATTCCCACATCATGCTTCTACATTGTCAAAGACAGGTTTTATCTTATGAGCTATGGATAATTTGTCATCTGCAAAATTTAATGCTTTCATTTTAGACAAGACTACAGTTTGCTTTACTTTACTTTGCTGTACTGTACAATGTCATGTCATGTAGTAGGTCTTGTAACTTTGGTGCTATAATTGTTCATAAAATAGTTGATGAGGAAATTGTAAAACTGGGCCAAATTGGAAAACATCCATCCATCTTTTCATATACTTTATCCCAACACCCTCCCAAATAATTTGTCAGTCAATGCTTTCAGATGGACAAATCTACAGTTTTGTCATTTGGCAAAGCTTAACCCTTTACAAGACCACAAAATTTTTAGCCTTGTCCAAATTGAAAGCATTTGCAACAAAATTTTTAGCCTTGTCCAAATTGAAAGCATTTGTAGACGACAATTTCAGTGTGGCTGAAATGGTGCAATTTTTCTTTTATAGGGTAGAAAACATTGTGGGAAAAGGAGAAAATGCTGGTTACCAGCATTTTCTCCTTTTCCCACAATGTTTTCAAAAAGCCTCTTTCCCAGGGTTGTTAAAAGGCGGCATTGTGCGATAAAGAGTTAATACCGTTGCTTTACTGGTAGTAGTAGCTTTTGCACTATAAAGGTTCATAAAATGGTTGATTTAGGCAATCATTTAACTGGACATCATCCATCCATTTTCCATGTAACCCATTATCCTCTGAAAAAAAATATGTGGCACATATCTTTGATAATATTCTTGTAAATTACAGAAAAGCAACAAGAAATCTAGAGCGAAAGCATTGTGACAAAAGGAGAATTTGCTGTTCATGAGCAAATTCTGCTGATGCCATTCTGTTTTCAAAACCTGTACGCTACACGGTTGAAAAAAAAAAAGGCTGTCTTCATGAGTTAACCCTATACTACACAGTCCTGAGTTTTAACAACCATGAAAAAGGAGCCTTTTGAAAAAGAAAATGGGAAAAGGAAAAAATGCTGTCAATCATCATTTTCTTCATTTCCCACAATGTTTTCAACCCTATCAAAGACAAATTGTATCATTTGGCAACATTTATCATATGGAAATTCATTCAATGTGGACAAGTCCATATTTTTGTCATGTGGTAAAGAGTGAAGTAAGAAAAGACAAACCAGATGGATGTCATTTGATGACAAAGGTTTGTGACTATCTCATGTTTAAAAAAACTTACTGAAGCAAAAAGGTATGCTGTAGACAATTAAGGGTGTTTCTGGTTGTATTTTGGTTAAAAAAAGAAAAGAGTTTGCTGTCAGTTTAGGCAAGTAATTTAAGTCATTATATGTCCACATTTTAGAGCACCATTTCGTCCACCATTACTTTTATGAAAATATATGCGGTAATAATCTGGTAAATGGTGACAGTTCAAGAGCTTTAGCAGGTTAAAGATTTGGGTTATTAATATCCCAAAATGTTTTCTATCTGCTCTTAAACAAATTCCATCATTTGAGTTGAATTTAATTTCTTGTCTGCAAATGCTTTCGATTATTTAGTCAAGCTACACTTTTGATGTCTGTTTAACCCTTTACCAGACGACAAAACTTTAGCCTTGTCCTAGTTGAAAGTGTTTGCAGACAACAATTTCAATGTGGCTCAAATGGTGCAGGTTTACTTTGATAGGGTAGAAAACATGGTGGGAAAAGGAGAAAATGCTGGTTACCAGCATTTTCTCCTTTTCCCACAATGTTTTCAAAAGGCTTCTTCCTCAGGATCGTTAGAACTTAGGATTACGTGGTAAAGGGTTAAGGGTTAAAATACATACTAGTATTACATAGCTGCAGCTGTCAGATACATGCATGGTCCTTATTGATATTTATCAACTGTTGGACTTTTATGGCAATAATTTAGCATTAAATTGATAAGATAAAGAACTATAAACCAAACAAGACCAGTCTTACTGCACAGTGATCATGTTTTATGATGCTGCAATCTGTTGCAGTATTAATTATAGGATAATAATTATTTTTCTGTGTAAAAAATGATCATGCATGACACATAACATACAGACTGCCATTACAGAAAATGATAGCAACTCTTGACTTTTTCATATACCGTATTTCACCTAATTAACACTCCCTCCCTAATAGTAGCGCCCCCACTATATTTCTTACTCCAGAGGCCTCTGGACAACTTCAACCATCATTGACCTTACCTGAAATTTGACGACTGGAGTGACAAACTTCCAAATCCAAGGTAACTTCACTAAAACTTTTCAATCTCAGACTTATGAAAATCACTAATGACCAATATTTTATAAATAAACTTACTGGTATGGCGATCAACATGATCCTAATTACTCCACAAATAGATGCCATTAACACCTGACTATCCGAATACACATACAGTTCCAATAACATTATAATCTTCTGCCAAGCCCCCGTAGCTCAGTCGGTAGTGTACAGGACTTCAGAACAGGAGGTCACTGGTTCGATCCCCCGCTTGGCCAATTTCATTCCGAGGATTGATGATAGTCAGCGTGACAGGATTCATTCCTCTCTCACTGCTGACCATTGTTTTGATGATGGTTATGTGGGAAAGAAGCCAGTGGCTTGGAAAGAATATTGTGCAGAGTACTGGTAAAAAGAAACTCCAGGAAAGCATTGATGGGTGCACTGGGCGCTGTGATATAACTGAGATAATGTTGAAAACGGCGTTAAACACCATACAATCAATTATAATCTTCTGGTAACACAAAATTTGTCTACTAACTTTGAAAAACCTCAAGAAAGTGGAGTATTGAATCACCAGTGTCCCATTATACAGTAGATTCCGCCTATTCGCAAGTCCTATTTGTCAGAGAAAATCTTGCAATAAAGCGGTTGTGCCCATAAACTGATGCCTCTTTTCAGACCAGAAGTCAGACAAAAGATGCCGACGATTGTTTTGACCTGATGACAGACGTTCAGCATTGGGGTCGCAATCATTTAATTAATTCATAATTTTGTAAAATATGTGTATGTTAAAATAAAGCAGTTTAAAAACTTCATTTGTTTAATTTCCTATTTACCAATCAAGTGCATATAGCGCCCGAAAACAATCGTCGCTATTGGCGATGGAAATCCTTTATTTTATATGAAGTCCAAAACAAACTCATTGAAAATACAAGTTTCGACAGTTTCCGGTTGTCTAACAATTGTTACATTATGTACGTTGTATTCTTCACACAACATGAACTGGTGTTATGCACCTGTACAACCCCCCACTTGCCACCTGTGCTGTTGAATTGGTGAGTAAATTCTGTGTGACTTCATAGAATGATTATCATTCAACCTATACACGAAACTGTTTTCTTTGTTTTTCACACATAAATTTTAAGCCAGTATACATTCCCTCCTGTCGTCAAATTGTTTGTCACAAATTGGTTTATCAACGAACCACTAACAGAGGCAAACAGTTAGTATCATTTCTTTTTCATAGATTGTAATGATCTGACATGTGATATGCTGTTACGATCGGTCTTTCCCTTCAGTAGGTGAAGAACTGAAATCAGCTTCACTTGCTTTCGCGGAAAGTGTAGATCAAGATCAAACTTCACAGAATGAGCAGCCAGATCTTAGATCTACTCTGGATCTTATCTTTTACATATTGTGACCAAAACAACATTGAAATAGATACATTTCCGCCATTTTTTCCACTTGAAAATCATGCTCTCATTTAATTAGTGTTCTTGGGGTTATGTGCGCAACCATCCTATATTTAGGATACAAAGATCGACAACCAGTGTAGTCAACTGCATAGCAGATTACCTCTGCAATGCTGTCAAACAGCCACTGATTTAACAAGATCCCTTTTCAAAATGTCAGCAAATTGGAAACGTTTTGCAAAATGAAAAGGATAACATGAGACAAGGCAATA
This sequence comes from Tridacna gigas, assembly GCA_945859785.2. Taxonomy (NCBI): domain Eukaryota; kingdom Metazoa; phylum Mollusca; class Bivalvia; order Cardiida; family Cardiidae; genus Tridacna; species Tridacna gigas. The sequence goes on from OX244032.2 coordinate 9,361,000, forward strand.
TTTTATGCCTTTCATTATTAAATCATGAAAACGTTAATTCAAGGTCAACATGGATTCGTTATTTGTATGAAGAAGCAATGGTTCATAACTTCGAGTCTTTGTACGCTTCGATATTTGACTTTTATCTACAAATGAAAATTATTTCTTGTGAAAAAAGATTGCAATTTGCCTGACGCCACAAAATTGCCAGTAAACACTAGAATTTTGAACCTTGTGCAAGATTTTTGTCGAAAAAAATGAAATTTTCAATTTATGGGATCCTGATTAACCATTTAAATTTACATTGTCTAAATAGAAAAAGGTTCCGCTCTGGGCTAATAGCAGAAAATCCGGATAAACAGAGTTGCAATTAAGAGGAATCCACTGTACAAATTATGAATGATATTTAACGTCCAAATAAATTGATATCTGCATTACTGCACAATACATCAAGTCTTTCAAAATGGCGATGGCTTTGCACTCGGCACTAACTAAAACCTGGATCAAAGTACTGCACTTACTCTAAGTAACGGTGCTTAAATTTTGGCAAATTGGAATGAAATAAGAGTGCTCTGTCATTGTTTTGCATGGCGCCCGGGCGCGTTAATTAGGTGAAATACGGTAATCAGTTTCATCCACATAGAGTATAAGTCGCACCTTGCGGAATTACGTACACAGATGAAAATAAAATTGGACAGAAAGTTTTTCAGTGCTGAAAGTTGCCATATGACTGACAAAAACGTCTCCGCGTATTAACCCTTTACCAGACAACAAAATTATAGCCTTGTCCAAATTGAAAGCATTGGCAGAGGGCAATTTCATTGTGGCTCAACTGATGCAAATTTTCTTTGATAAGGTAGAAAACATTGTGGGAAAAGGAGAAAATGCTGGTTACCAGCATTTTCTCCTTTTCCCACAATGTTTGCAAAAGGCATCTTCCCCGGGGTCGTTAAAAAGCAGTTAAGGGTTAAAGTATGATAAATAGATAAGTCCTTCTGTGAGCATGAGCAAAGATGTCAAGCTTTGCATCCAACAGATTAATGATTGTGGCTGGATTAACCCTTTACCACACAATCTTGACTATTATGACCGTTAGAAAGAAAGGTTTTACAAATATTGTAGGAAAAGGAGGAAGTGTTGAAAACCAGCGTTTTCTCCTTTTCCCACAGTGCTTTTCATAGTATCAAAGACAAATGTAATCATTTGAGCCACATTTAAATTCTTGTCTGCAGATGCTTTCAATTTAGACAAGTCTACATTTGTAAAGAGTTAAAGCTACATGATACTTGAGGTGGTCTCTAACACAATACTCCATGATGTATTGATGATGGTCCCCAAAGTTCTAGAATGGTCCTTTTACAGAACAATTACAAGAAGATAATGTGACCATGTTTTGATTTTCCCAGAAGATTGAAATCATAAGTTGGCCCCCTGAGCCACCATTTCACATGTTATTCAATTTCAGTTTCCTTGCAACCCTATGTCAGTAATCATTAGCTGAATATGCCATTGGTATTGGCAATGCATCTGTTTGAACCATTGCATGTCAGACAGTGGTTTGACCAAGAATCTGGTTCACTGCACATCAACCAAATTAATGGTAACTTGACAAGGAACACATGAATTCTGGAAAGATAATATGCCAGTTCATGACTACCATATATCCAAGCGTGCCTTAAATCCATTAAAGTCTGTTTTAAGTTTTGTGCATGCAAAAAATTTTCTGCCAGAGTAAACAGATCAATTGACAAAGAGTGCCTTAAATTTTGCCACATGAGAAACCGACAATAAATGCTTGTGAATGAATTTTGTTCTATGTCAGACGTCCATTTAGGCTATCCTGTAAGGTGTGACATGGACTTAAATTTCTTAGTTGAAGGTAGCTAGATACTTACCTTAAAGACCAAGCATTACTTAAAATCACAGGCAAAGCCAAATTGACTAATGGGGTTGTTTTGATATTTGCAAAGTTTAATTTTTTTCCTTGTTTTTGTCTTGTATTACAAATAGATCCACTTGATTATATCTCTAACCCACTCAAGTTTCCGATTAGACTAATTCAATTTAAATCACACAATTTAAAAGTATGGAAATTATTATGAAGATCACAATCTCTAATTGTACCGTCGATCAAATAGTCGATCAAAGTGTAGTTGCTGGCAGAAAAATATATTTTAAAATTAGGTCAAAACTTGCCAAGGCTCACTATCTTTTGTTTATTTCTTACCTGATTTTGAAATTCAATTTACTGCAAGCGCTTAACACTTGGAGCGACAGCACAAAAGCATATTGTCATCTTCACAATTATTTCCATACATTAAAAAGTATGAATAATGTGAATTTGAATGCATTTTAACACCAACATCATTTACTTTTGGCTGCTACTGGGCCTTTAAGGCTAAATTCAACATAAGGTCAACATCAGCTTTATTCTGAAACAAAGTTGCAACCAATGTTTTAAACATCTATGAACAATATGAATAATCAACATGAATGTAGGATAAATACATGAAATCTTGGAGCAGATAGAGGAAAACACTTTTTAAGAACAATTGCTCCTTTTACATATGTTTTAAAAGTTTGAATCCACCAAGATGTGCAAAGTTGTTTGCCTAGATCAGTGTATTCATTCATTGTTATAAAATGTGGAGCCAATCCATTTTGACATGGATACATTAACTCTTTACCACACAATCCCGACTTTTAACGACCCTGTGGAAGAAGACTTTTGAAAACATGGTGGGAAAACGAGAAAATGCTGGTAACCAGCATTTTCTCCTTTTCCCACAATGTTTTCTACCTTTCCAAAAACAAATTTCAAATTTTCAGTCACATTTACTTTGTCATCTGCAAATGCTTTTAATTTGGACCAGTCTAAAATTTTGTCATTTGGTAAAGTGTTAACTCTTTATCAGACTACATAATTTTCAACTTGTCCAAATGGAAAGCATTAAAATTTTGCAGATGACCCATTAAATGTAGCTAAAATGATGAGATTTGTCACTGAAAGGGTAGAACATGTTGTGGGAAAGGGAGAAAATGCTGTTATTAGCAATTTCTGCTTTTCCCACAATGTTTTTTATCAAGGTTGTAAAAACACAGGATTGTTTCGTAAAGGGTTAACCTAAAATATTTCCCGTATAGCTCAAACAGGAAGCAAAATTCACATTCAGAAAATGTTACCAAAAGATACGGAAAAATAGTGAGATAAAGCCCCCCAACTATTGAATTACACAAATTTATGCCGCAATCCTAGTCTTTGCAAACATAGTGCGAAATGGAGCATTTAATTTGTTGTCTGCAAATGCTTTCAATTTGGACAAATCAAAAGTTCTGTGGTGTGGTAAGGGGCTGGAAAATACATCTTGCTGGTCTTCTTAACTCTTTACCAAATGACAAAATTTTAGACTGGTCCAAATTGAAAGCAGCTGCAGACGACAAAATAAATGTGATTGAAAAATTGAAATTTGTTTTGGAAAGGGTGGGAAAAGGAGAAAATTCCGCTTTTCCCACAATGTTTTCAAAAGGCTTCTTTCTCAGGGTTGTTAAAAGTCGGGATTGTGTGGTAAAGGGTTAACTGTTTACCAAACAACAAAATCTTAGACTGGTACAAGTTGAAAGCATTTGCAGACAACAAACTGTCTTGCACAAAGTAGGAAATTTTTGTTTGAAAGGGTAGAAATCATTAAGGGATAAGGAGAAAATGCTGGTTATCAGCACTTTCTCCTTACTTCACAATGTTTTCAAAAGTTCTTTTCTCTCTTGCGGTTGTCAAAACTTGGGATTGTGCGGTAAACCTACTGCAGTAATGTATTAAAAAAGACTACTACCGTATATCACCTAATTAACGCTTCCTCCCTAATAGTAGCGCCCCCACTATGTTTCTTACTCCAGGGGCCTCTGGACAACCCACACCCACATTGAACTTACCTAAAAATTGACAATTGGACTGACAGACTTCTAAATGCAAGATAACTTCACTAAAACTTTTCAAATGCAGACTTACAAAAATCACTAATGACCAATATTTTATAAGTTAACTTAACAGTACGGCATGTACATAATCCTAATTACTTCACAAATCGATGTCATTAACACCTGACTATCTGAATACACATACAGTTCCAATAACATTAAAACCTTCCAGTAACACGAAATTTGTCAATTAACTTTGAAAAACTTTAATTAAGTGAAGTATTGAATGCCAGTGTCCCATTATACTAATCATGAATGATATTTAACGTCCAAATAAATCATGATCAGCAGTAAAGTTGATATCTGCATTACTGCACACTACATCTAGTCTTTCAAAATGGCAACTGGTTTGCACTCAGCACTAACTGAAACCCGTATCAAAGAACCATAGTTACTCTAAGTGACAGCACTTAAATTTTGGGAAATTAGCTATGAAATAGGAGTGCCCTGTTGGTGTATTGCATGGTGCCCGGGCGCGTTAATTAGATGAAATACGGTATTTTAGTCTTGTAACTCCCACTTTATGAAATAGAAAATGAGACATCCCTGGAAAGGATAATTTCTCCTTTTAACACATGTCTTCAACCATGATTCATATTGCTCATATCAATAATCATTATTTTACAACTGTTACATTGTTTTCAAATTGTCTGATGCAATTTTTTTCCCAAAGGTTAAGAGTTCACCCTTTACAAAACATTCCAGAATGTTATCAGCTCGGAGGGAGGAAGTTAAATTTGAAAACATTGTGGAAAAAGGAGACAATGCTGATTTCCACATTCTTTTCTTTCTTCTTAATGACAAGCCACAGTATTTCTGCCACATTTATGTGTCATCCGCAAATGCTTTCAGTTTCGACATGTCTAAAATTTTGTCATCTCGCAGAGAGTTTAGCTACTGTCTTGATATAATGAATGATGGTATGACAAGATTGTGTCATATTTACATAAAACTGTACAAATATGTAAGGTGTACAATATTATTTTTGAATTATTCATGAATTTGCTTTAGGCGCTGACTCTAAACACAAATAAAACAAATATTGGGGCAAGCTTCGGTTTCTATCCTCTTCAGGAATTTCAACTATTGTTGTGATGGTTGTTTCAAAGAAATCAGGGACTGTCAGTGATGCTAGGAGCTGGTTTTGATCCATTAGCCTTGTTATATACAACTGTTTTAGTCCAGTCCGTGCTCTAATTTTTTTTTTTTTAATATTGTGGAGCCAAGCCCAGTAGTGTCCAGGAATTGAGACCAGGAGGTTGGTGGTTTGAATCCAGCTTACCCAATTTCTTCCCAGAGGATTGATGACAATCATTGTGACAGGATTCATTTCATTCCTGTCTTATCGCCAGTCAACGCCCCAAGAAGGCAGTTAGTTATGTTACGGGGATAGTGCAAGACAGGACAAAAGTCATCCTAAGTTACACCTGGTGCTTTAACGCACTTGGTGTATAGCACTGTCACACAATGGTTTAACGTCTTATCCAAAAGACTATTGATAATTTTAGATGGCCAGCTGTGGGGCTCAAACCGACACCCTGAAGTTGCTTGGTACTTGATATTTACAAGTCTCATGCTCTACAACTTGATTCATTTGGGCTAGTAAAAGGTCTTTGTGACATACAGAAAATATCATTGCACTTTGATATTTTAGGCTCCAAAGGTTGTCAATTTCTGTGTCTCTGAACGATCTTGTTATCACATGTTTGTCTAATGGCTGTGGGTTGCCAAAGGTTGCTTATTAGGAAGATATTTAACATTCCATAAAGGGATCATTAAATTGCAATAATCATTGGTCAGTATTGTCTGGTTTTTGTGTCCAGTGCATTGTCACCTTACCTAGGTTATCACCACAATCTCACTGTCTGCTAGCCTCCGGCCATTTCTGTGTTTGATTATTTTACCTGTTACTCCACAGAATGATCTTTTTGGACCATTTACTTAGTATTTGACAGCTTCAGATAACATTTTGGGAAAAGGAGCAATTGCTTGTAACAAGCAATTGCTCCTTTCCCACAATATTTTCCATGCTGCTGTAAAACAATATAAATAGTTTACCTTTCCTTCAAATAATTGCTCTTTGTGTTATTTAAAAAAGTTTTTTGGCAGCCCTAGACAAGTGCAAGACAGTAATGGGTTCAACTCTTTACAATGCTACAAAATGTATGACTTGTTCATGTTGAGAGATTTGCGGAGAACAAATAAAATGACTTGTGTCTCAGTTGATAATATGTGTTTGACAGGACATAAAACATTGTGGGGAAAGGAGAAAAATTGGTTTTCATTGTTTTCAAAGGTCCTCTTTCTCAGGTTGCAAAAAATGGTATTGTTTGATAAAGGGTTAAGTATTATCAGTCTGATATCAACTGACATCTTCAAGTGGAAATTGATGGTGAAATATTGAATAATTTCAATATTGTAAATTTATTTGTTTGTTTGGGATTGGTATCAGCATTGTTTTACCCTTTACCAAAGAGTTCTGAGTTTTAACGACTCTGAGAAAGGCTTTTGAAAACATTGTGGATTTTTCCAAAATGGTAGGTGCACTTGCTTGTAAACATACAGGTGTTTTAACCCTTTACCACACAAGGCAAAATTTTATCGACCCTGAAGAAAGCAGCTTTTGAAAACATTTTTGGAAAAGGAGAAAATGCTAGTAACCAGCATTTTCTCCTTTTCTGACAATGTTTTCTACTTTTGATTGTCGCATGCAAATCCTTTGAATTTGGATGAGTCTAAAATTTTTGTGTGTGGTAAAGAGTTTAACTGTGTTCCAATAATTATTTAAGAATTGCAAGTATAAACCAGTTCATTCAGTTAAACTTGAAAGATCATATCTCAAAAAGGAAACATTAGCACTAATAGACAAATATATCCTGAAAGAAAAGTGAAATTCGAGATGAGGGTAATTGAATGACTGGAGTATTATCTTGAAGACATCAATTTACAATCCATTGGCTTTGCACTGAACATTAATCGCTGAAATGTTAGGTCATTAAATATTTATTGTTTTGTCAATGGCATCTACAGTTTATCTCCCTCCAGGGATGTCTTGTCTTGGACTAATTTAAGCATTTATTGTTTTACTCGTCTCCTTTGACTAATTCAAACATTTTGCTGTCAACACTAATTCTTCTGTAATGTTCTCCTTTGTTATAACATGTATTTGGTGCAAATATTTAACACTTTTCTTGGGAGAAAACACCAGTTTGGTTAAAAAAAAATTCTGGAAATTTGAAAATAATCCATGTTTCTAGAATGAATTACCTTAACAGGGAATCTACATAGCTAGATTCAACTATGAGTCATGTTTAATTTTTTTCCAGACACATGTACATTTTGCAGCAGACGGATCTGACAGCATCCTTGTTAATACAGAAAACCAATAATTTTAAGATTAAAGCGCATGGTAAAACATCATGTGGAATGAAATAATTGCTTCTTACAAGCAATTACATGTACACATTTTTCTGCTGCAAGACAAAAAAAGTTGTCTGCATGTGGTACTAATGTGTTCAGTGAGCGATTTTCTCATTTGTTTCTCAGCTAGAAGCAAATAAAGGTTGCATTATGAGTTAACCCTTTACCAAATGACAAAATTTTAGACCAGTCCAAATTGAAAGCTTTTGCAGACGACAAAATAAATGTGACTCAAAAATTGAAATTTGTTTTTAGAAGAGTAGAAAACATTGTGGGAAAAGGAGGAAATGCTGGTTACCAGCCTTTTCTACTTTTACCACAATTATTTCGAAAGGCTTCTTCCCTCAGGGTCATTAAAAGTCGGGATTGTGTGGTAAAGGGATAATGGCTGTTTCATCGATCGAACAATTTATCTTGTATTCCATCAAGGCCAAAGGCATTTCCCACATTTCCCATCATTAGCTCAACTGGCCAAAGGCCAGCGGGCTTATGTCATGGCCCGGTGTCCGTCGTGCGTCCGTCCGTGTGTGCGTGCGTGCGTGCGTATGTCTGTGCGTTAACTTTTATTTCAAACATCTTCTTCTCTGAAACTACCCATCCAATTTTCATGAAACTTCACAGAAATGATCCTGCCATGGTCCTCTTCAGAATTTCTTGAAAGAATTTTATTCCTTCAAAAACTCTGGTTGCCATGGCAACAAAACTGAAAAATATTGGAAATCTTTAAAAATCTTCTTGTCTGAAACCATAAGGCATAGGGCTACCAAATTTGGCATGTAGCTTTATGTAGTAGACCTCTATCATGTTTCATGAAATGATAGCCCTGGGGTCAAAATTGGCTCTGCCCCAGGGGTCACAAGTTTTACATAGGCTTATATAGAGAAAACTTTAAAAATCTTCTTGTCTGAAACCATAAGGCATAGGGCTACCAAATTTGGCATGTAGCTTTATGTAGTAAACCTCTATCATGTTCCTTGAAATGATAGCCCTGGGGTCAAAATTGGCTCTGCCCCAGGGGTCACAAGTTTTACATAGGCTTATATAGAGAAAACTTTAAAAATCTTCCTGTACCTAGCCATAAGGCCTAGAGCTACCAAATTTTGCATTTAGCTTGATCTAGTTGGGGTCTACCAAAAGTGCCCAAATTATAGTCCTGGGGTCAATTTGGCCTCATGCTTGTGGAGGGGGGGGTTCACAAGATTTACATAGGCTTACATAGGGAAAACTTTTAAATCTTGTTGTACGTAGCCATAAGGCTTAGGCTACCAAATTTTGGATAATTATAGCATTATCTAGTGGACAACCACAAAGAGGGCCCAAGTTACAGCCCTAGGATCAAGTTTGGCCCTGCACCAGGGGTCACAAGTTTTACATGGGTTTATGGAGTGAAAAGTTCAGAAACTGTCTTGTTACTAGCCATAAGGCCAAGAACTCATGTTATTCTTCTAATACACATATTCCCTATTTAGTTCGACTGTAGCCCTGGGGTCAAAGTTTTATAAGGGCTTATATAGTGAAGACTTTTCTTCATGGTTTATATTTATAAGCCAGTGGAGCGATACAGGGCCATCATGGCCCTCTTGTGTTGTTGTAATATCAGGGTAATTTCTATTATACTATATTGAAGGTTTGCAAAAGAACAAAATTTCAGACTCATCCATATTGAAAGTAATTGTAATTCTAAGACAAAATGTAACTCAAATAATTTGATTGTCTTTGGACAGATGGATAAAACTGTGGTACAAGGAGAATTTAAGGCTGGTCATAGCATTTTCAATATGCAATCTTTGCAAAAGCCTATATAATAAGCTTAGCCCAGTAGCTTGATCTATATAGTGTACAGTGCTAGTAAACAAGCAATCACAAGTTGGCCAAATGTCATGCTATGAAATGCTCTGAATGCTATGAAAAGATATTGCAGGAAAAGCTTGTTGCCGTAAAAGGCAGTTGGTCTTTGTCCTCATAATCCTTGTAAAAGAGGGCTGATGCAAATCACTATCTGTACGTTAAAAGTATCATATATTATTTACTCTTTACCAAATGACCACATGTAAGACTGGTCCAAATTGAAAGCATTTATGGACAACAAATCAAATGTGGCTCATATGCTCGAATTTGATGTTAAAAGGGTATGAAATATTCCGGAAAAAGGAGACAATGCTGGTTTCCAGCATTTTTTTCCTTTTTCCAAAAGGGTTAGATGCCAACTAGATGTCTCAATGCAATTTAAGAATTTTTTATTGCACTCAAGTAAGAAAGCAATCGTCCGCTAAGTCACATAGGCAGCAAAATACTCGGCTTTATATTGATAGCTGTATGGTTGATTTTGTTCAATCAATAGAAACAGGGCATGTTCATATATACCTGTAATGAACTTTCCTTCCACAGAAATGATTCCAGCCTAAGAAAGTATAGCAAATTGATTCTGACTAGATTTTTAGCTAAATGACAAAATCTTATACTCATCCAACTGAATGGAAGCGTCAGGAGGCAAAAACTCAAAGTGGCTCGAATGAATAGATGATCTTTGGAAGGGGAGAGAGAAATATGGGAAAATAAGAAAATGCTGGTTACCAGGCGAGAGAGAAATATGGGAAAATAAGAAAATGCTGGTTATCAGCATTTTCTCCTTTTCTCACAGTGTTTACAAAAACTTTCTTCATCAAGGATCGTTACTACAGGGGAATGTGTGGTAAAGGGTTAAATCTTTGTCAAAAGGACCCTGCCTTTTGACATCCCTGAGGCAGAGAGCTTTTGAAAGCATTATGTGAAAGTAACACCAAAGGTACCGGTATTATCCAAGGCACGAAGTGCTAAGAATTTGTGCCGAGAGAGGGGAGAGAGGAATTCCTGGAAGGGTCTGGAGAACCTTTCCCAGAAATGTTTTTAATTGTAAAAGCTATTTGGTGGCCTCTGGTGACGTTTTTTGGCAAAATTATCTTTCTTTTGTTTGCAAAGTGTACACAACTGCGTTTCTGTGTTCAGGCAGCTACGCCCCTGTCCAGGTCTGAAGTTTTGCCATCTGGTAAAGGGTTAACCCTTAAAGTACCTTTCACTACTGTAGTTGCCTTTGTGGCCAGTGTAGATCAAGATTAGACAGCACAAAATTGCAGTCCTATCTTTGATCTATACTGTCCGCTTCGCTGAAACAGCACAGACAAAAGCCAGCCACAAAATTACAAATATCTGGGTCTTATTCCAAAATGAAAATGCTCATCAGGTTTATTCGGGCCTTTAAGGGCTAAGAAAAAATCAACAGTTTGGGCCAAGAAAAAAATCTAGAAATCATGCTTTCAAAGTTAATATTTGGCCAGAGTGTCTAACTCTGTATTGAGATAATGACCAAAAAACCTTTGATATTGCAACATGGGGTAGTTTGTACGGACAAAAAATGCCCATCTATTTATCTGGCACCCTGTGAGCTCACATAGTTTCCTTTCATCCATTTTCATTGATGTGACAATATGCTTACAAAGATATCTGAGCTAAAACATAAACCTACAGCAAGGCACCTGTGACCAGTTTATGAATATGAAATGTGATCCTATTGACAAAACTAGTAAATAAGGGACTTACAATTTCATAGCCAAGCCCCTATAACCCTTAAAGTGCCTTTCACTGCTATAGTTGCTTTTGCGGCCAGTGTAGATCAAGATCAGGCTACACAAAACATGCAGCCTGATCTTTGATCCACACAGTCCACTTATTGCTGATACACTGCTGACAAAAGTGACCATGAAAATGGGATTGTTTTGGTTGTATTTGGGTGCTCTAAGGGTTAATCCTATACCGAACAATCCCATGTTTCAGTGTCACCAGACAGAAGAAAGTTAAAATTGTGAAATTGGGAAAAAGAGAAAATAATGGTAAAAAGCACCTTTTTTTTAAAATTGCAAAGCCCTTGTAGACCTGCAACATACAATACCGATTTTCAGTGACCCACCAATGTAGAAAGATTTTGGATGAGTCTAAAATTTTGTTGTGTGGGATAGAATGAATTTGTCTTTGATAGGGTAGAAAACTGTGGGAAAAGGAGAAAATATTTATTATCAGAATTTTCTCCATTTCCCACAATGTTTTAAAAAGCCAACTTCCTTGGGGTCATTAAAACTAGAGACTGTATGGTAAAGTGTTAAGACTTTACTCTTGCTCAATGAGATTCTTTGATTAACTGAAGAAATTAATAGTGTACAGAAGACCGCATTTGCCATCCAGTGTTGTCTTTCCCTAAGGCCATTCACAGAAGCCCCTTTAAATATTTGGCCTGTGGTATTGAAAGTGTTAAAAATATACATGTAGTTTGAATTAAAGTAAGGTATCGAGAGGATGAATCACCAAACAAGAAAAATTAGATGATATCACAATGTTGTCTTTCTGGCTTGATAAACAAAATTCATGCCTGTAGAAAAGATATTCAAATGTTAAACTGACCCAGAAGCATGGAACCCAGATTAAATTGCTTATGGGCACAGTGTAGAATCAAAATCGGACTGCACATTACCTGCAGATATTCTTACAAAAACAGCTTTGAAATTGCAATGTCTTGATCTACTGACTTAGCCTGGGTTCAAGTCTGATGATTGTTTTCCTTTTTTATTCAGATGCCAAAAATAGCAAAGTAACATCCAAATGTATAAAAGGAAAAAATGATTGGGCTGGAACCCAGGCTACTACTGACTGAGAATGTCCATTATTTAGCTTACCTGAGCACAAAGTGCTCAAGGTGAGCTTTTGTGATCGTGCTGTGTGTGTTGTGCATTGTCAAGGTGTCAACAAGTACCTTGTGTGCTCTCTAGAGGCTACATTTTCAGTCATAGACTCATGAAACTTGGTCAGAATGTTTGTCTTGATAATATCTCGGACAGGTTCAAAATTGGGTCATGCAGGGTCAAAAAGAAGGTCACCGGGCGAAATCTAAGAAAAACCTTGTGTGCACTCTAGAGGCCATTTTTTCAGCCTGATACTCTTGAATCAAGGTCAGAATGTTTTTCTTGATAATATCTTGGACATGTTTGAAACTGGGTCATGTCAGGTCAAAGAGTAGGTCACTGGGCTAAATCTTAGAAAAACCTTGTGTGCACCCTAGAGGCCACATTTTCAGCCGAAAACTTATGAAACTTGGTCAGAATGTTTGTCATGATATCTCGGACAAGTTCGAAATTGGGTCATGTAGGGTCAAAAAGTAGGTCACTGGGCTAAATCTTAAAAAATCCTTGTGTGCACTGTAGAGGCCACATTTTGAGCCTGATACTCTTGAAACTTGGTCAAAATGTTTGTCTTGACGATATCTTGGACAAGTTCAAAATTGGGTCATGTCGGGTCAGAAAGTAGGTCACCGGGCGAAATCTAAGAAAAACCTTGTATGCACTCTAGAGACAACATTTTCAGCCTGAAACTCATGAAAGTTGGGTAGAATGAAAGGTTATAATTGGGTCATGTCGGGTCAAAAAAGTAGGTCACTGGGCTAAATCTTAGAAAAACCTTGTGTGCACTCTAGAGGCCACATTTGTAGCCGGATACTCATGAAACTAGGTCAGGTTGTCTTTCTTCATGATATCTCATACAAGTTTGAAATTGGGTCATGTTGGGTGAAAAAGTAGGTCACAGGGCCAAATCTTAAGAAAAGCTTGGGTGCTCCATAGAAGCCACATTTTCAGCCTTTTATTGATAAAGATTGGTCAGAATTTTTATCTTGTTGATATCTCAGATAAGTTTGAAAGTGGGTAATGTCTTGGCAAAAAGTAGGTCACATCTTCGATAAACCTTGTGTGCTTTAGTCTCTGGAGGCCATATTTTCAGCCTGATTCTCATGAAACTTGGTCAGAAAATTTACTTTGATGATATCTTGGACAAGTTTCAAAGTGGATCACATCAGGTCAAAAAGTAGGTCACTGGACCAAATCTTAGAAAAACTTTGTGTGCACCATAGAGGCCACATTTTCAGTCTGATACTCATGAAACTTGGTCAGAATGTTTGTTGTAATAATATCTTGGACAAGTTCGGAATTTAGTCACATTGGTTGAAAAAGTAGTTCACATACACTCATGTGTTTTTCATCTTTAAAACCAGGATCTCTCCAGCTTTATCAACTGTAGAGGACTTTCCTCAGGTGAGCGCTTTAGGGCTTTTTGTTTTATTTATTTAGCACTACAAGTGTTTATTCTTAGACCACACATTCCTGAGTTTTAACGACCTTGGGGAAGAAGGCTTTTGAAAACATTATGGGAAAAGGAGAAAATGCTGGCATCCAGCATTTTCTCCTTTTTCCACAATGATTTCTTCTCTATGAAAGAGAGAAATCATTATTTAAACTACAATCTACATTTTTTTGTTGTCTGCAAATGCAAAGGAGAAAATGCTGATTATCAGTATTTTCTTCTTTTCCCACAATGTTTTCAAAAGCCTTCTTCTTCAGTGTTGATAAAACTCGGGATTGTGTGGTAAAGAGATAAATACAGTAGGTAGAAAACATTGAGGGAAAAGGGAGAAAATGCTGATAACCAGCATTTTCCCCATTTTCCTCAAAGTTTTTAAGAGGCTTCTTTATCAGGGCTGTTAAAACTTGGGGTTGTGTGGTAAGGGTTTAGAGCACCTTTAACAACTTTGGTTTGCCTTTGCAGCCATAGTAAATCAAGATCAGACTGTGCAGTCTGATCCTTGATCTACACTCTCTGCCTTGCTTTGATATTCTGGACAAAAGCAGACCTTGAAATGGCAATTATTTCAGTCCTATTTCGAGACTGAAAATGTCTTTTGCTTAATTCAATGCTTGGGTTTAACCCTTTCCCAAACAACAAATTTTGGACTGGTCAAAATTGAAAGAGTTTGCAGACGACAATTTTAAATTTGATGAAAATGGCAGAAAGTTCTCAAAAAGGGTAGAAAACACTGTGGGAAAAGGAGAAATTGCTCATTACGAGCAATTTCTCCTTTTCCCACAGTGTTTTCAAAAGACTTGTACTGCAGACACGTGAAAACCAGGGCTTGTTTGGGAAAGGGTTAAGGGTTGTTATCCTCAATGATCACCTGTGGCTGAGAAAAATTTGCATCACTGAATAGGTGTGAGATAGCTTGCATTTAAAATGCAGTTTGCTGTAATTTTTCTGTGTCAGAATAATTATCTCTGGGCCACATGTAGACGCTTCATGATCCTGCTTTTGAAAATGTGTCTAAGTAATAGTCAGATGCTGTGAAGAAAAAATTAACTCTTTACCAAACGACAAAATTTTAGACTGGTCCAAATTGAAAGCATTTGCAGATGACAACATAAATGTAATTGAAAAGTTGAAATTTGTTTTGGGAAGGGTAGAAAACATAGTGGGAAAAGGAGAAAATGCTGGTTACCAGCATTTTCTCCTTTTCCCACAATGTTTTCAGAAGGGTTCTTTCACAGGGTTGTTAAAAGTCGGGATTGTGTAGTAAAGAGTTAAACGATTTAAACAGCCAAAAGGAGGGAGTGTAGCAGATTTATAAAGATTGGTAAAAGGATGGATAAAAGACCTGGTCACAACTAGACAGCTGTACAATTTGTGTTACAGTAATAGTTGCAATTTGTGTAACAATGATAAAAGTTGTCATAATGATAACAAAATAAAAATGAGCCATGTTCTGTTTAAAGGGGGGCTTGATGCATCTGCAAAAAGTATCGACCAAGGTCGGCACAGGTTGATGTGGGTCAAAACCTTTTACAATTGGCCAATTTTCTTAGTCAATTTTCTCAAGGACCATTCTATCCTATGAATTAGTTGTGGAATAGATTTTTTGATCCATGATTATGTGATGACTTGCTTGGTGCAGTGCTTTACGGAGCAATATTTAACACAGAATATTTGCCAGAGGTTGGCTCAAATAATTGAGATGTCATGCCATAATAATACATTACTTGACCAACATTTTCACATGACATAGGCATAGCCATGATTAAAATAATTATACACACGGTGCATGTGACATCTGTTTAGCTGTATGATGACATTTACTCAACACCATGAGGTCACATGAAACGTCACCATTTACTGTAAAGCATCCAGAGGAATTCTCTAGTCATCAGTGCATCAGTTTGATCCATCTATTTAATTTGAAAAGGCACGCAGATCTAGAGAAAAATCAGTATATATGTTTGATACTATGACATACAACTTTGGTCGCATATTTTTAGCTCACCTGAGCATGAAGTGCTCATGGTGAGCTATTGTGATTGTGCTGTGTCCGTCATGTGTCGTGCGTCGTCAACATTTTACCTTGTGTATGCTCTAGAGGCCACATTTTCAGTCCGATCTTCATGAAACTTCTTCAAAATGTTTGTCTTGATAAAATCTCGGATGAGTTCGAAATTGGGTCATGTGGGGTCAAAAACTAGGTCACTAGGTCAAATCATAAAAAAACCTTGTGTGCGCTCTAGAGGCCACATTTTCAGCCAGATACTTGTGAATTTGGTCACAATGTTTGTCTTGATAAAATCTCGGACGAGTTCGAAATTGGGTCATGTTGGGTCAAAAACTAGGTCACTAGGTCAAATCTTAGGAAAAGCTTGGGTGCGCTCTAGACGCCACATTTTCAGTCAGATACTTGTGAAAGTTAGTCAGAATGTTTGTCTTGATAAAATCTAGGATTAATTTGAAATTGGGTCATGTTGGGTCAAAAAGTAGGTCACTAGGTCAAATCTTAGAAAAACCTTTTGTGTGCTGTAGAGGCCACATTTTCAGTCAGATACTTGTGAAACTTGGTCAGAATGTTTGTCTTGATAAAATCTGGCACAAGTTAAAAAATGGGTCATATGGGGTCAAAAACTAGGTCAGTAGGTCAAATCATAGAAAAACCCTGTGTGAGCTCCAGAGGCCACATTTTCAGTCAGATACTTGTGAAACTTGGTCAGAATGTTTGTATTGATAAAATTCGGACAAGTTTGAAATTGGATCATGTGGGGTCAAAAACTAGGTCACTAGGTCAAATTAAAGAAATGCCTTGTGGGTACTCTAGAGGCCACATTTTTCGCTCAATTGACTTGAAAATTGGTCTGAAACTTGTACACTCACAAAGTTACAGGATTATTTTCTTAATTAAATCTCAGAAAACTTGAAATTGGGTCACCCAGAGTCATAAAATAGGTCACTAGGTCAAATTAAAGAAATACCTTGTGGACACTCTAGAGGCCACATTTTTCGCCCAGTTGACTTGAAAATTGGTCAAAACATTTGTCTTAATCAAATCTTAGATGAGTTTGAAATTCGGTCACCTGGGGTCATTTTGCCTATTGGCTCAGGTGAGCGATCCAGGGCCATCATGGCCCTCTTGTTTTTATATGCCCTTGCATCATGCATACCCATGGACCAGAATCCATATAGCCAGTCCAATTCTTGAACGACTGAGAGATGGAGATCAATGGAGTCTGAAACTTGTACACTCACAAAGTTACAGGATTATGATTTGCGAGGAGCACTGCCTACCCTGTTTATGAATTTTTAACCCCTGTACTTCAGTAATTGTTAACAGTTAACTCTTTACCAGACGACAAAATTTTAGCCTTGTCCAAGTTGAAAGCATTTGCAGATGACAGTTTCAATGTGGCTCATATATTGCAATTTTTCTTTGATAGGGTAGAAAACATTGTGGGAAAAGGAAAAAATGCTGGTTACCAGCATTTTCTCGTTTTCCCACAAGGTTTTCAAAAGGCTTCTTTCTTAGGGGCATCAAAAGGCGGCATTGTGTGGTAAAGGGTTAAGCTGCTGAATAAATGAAACGGAAATTTCTTCTCAATACTAAAAGGCCAAACATTGCGGTTACAAAGTTGATTTCACCGGAAATCAATAGGACAGTGCAGTCTGATCTTGATCTACACAGTGCGCAAAAGGTCAGTGGGTCGCGATTAGCAGCCTAAGGGTTAAATAAATGAAATGGATATTCTGTATCATGTAATCACACGCTTTGCAATTTCAGGGCTTTTTAGCTCACCTGAGCATGAAGTGCTCATGGTGAGCTATTGTGATCATGCTGTGTCCATCGTCCGTCGTCAACTTTTTACTTTGTGTATGCTCTAGAGGCCACATTTTCAGTCCGATCCTCATGAAACTTGGTCAGAATGTTTGTCTTGATAAAATCTCGGACGAGCATGAAATTGGGTCATGTGGGGTCAAAAACTAGGTCACTAGGTCAAATCTTAGAAAAACCTTGTGTACGCTCTAGAGGCCACATTTTCAGTCCGATCTTCATGAAACGTGGTCAGAATGTTTGTCTCGATAAAATCTCAGACGAGTTTGAAAGTGGGTCATGTGGGGTCAAAAACTAGGTCACTAGGTCAAATCTTAGAAAAACCTTGTGTACGCTCTAGAGGCCACATTTTCAGCCAGATACTTGTGAAATTTGGTCAGAATGGTTGTCTTGATAAAATCTCGGACAAGTTCGAAATTGGGTCATGTGGGTTCAGAAACTAGGTCACTAGGTCAAATCTTAGAAAAACCTTGTGTACGCTCTAGAGGCCACATTTTCAGTCCAATCTTCATGAAACTTCTTCAAAATGTTTGTCTTGATAAAATCTCGGACGGGTTCGAAATTGGGTCATGTGGGGTCAAAAACTAGGTCACTAGGTCAAATCTTAGAAAAACCTTGTGTACGCTCTAGAGGCCACATTTTCAGTCCGATCTTCATGAAACTTGGTCAGAATGTTTGTCTTGATAAAGTCTCGGATGAGTTTGAAATTGGGTCACGTGGGGTCAAAAACTAGGTCACTAGATCAAATCTTAGAAAACCTTGTGTATGCTCTAGAGGCCACATTTTCAGTCCGATCTTCATGAAACTTGGTCAGAATGATTGTCACGTTAAAAACTAGGTCACTAGGTAAAATCTTAGAAAAACCTTGTGTACTCTGTAGAGGCCACATTTTCAGCCAGATACTTGTGAAATTTGGTCAGAATGTTTGTCTTGATAAAATTTCGTACGAGTTCGAAATTGGGTCATGTGGGGTCAAAAACTAGGTCACTAGATCAAATCTTAGAAAACCTTGTGTATGCTCTAGAGGCCACATTTTCAGTCCGATCTTCATGAAACTTGGTCAGAATGATTGTCTTGATAAAATCTTGGACGAGTTCGAAATTGGGTCATGTGGGGTCAAAAACTAGGTCACTAGATCAAATCTTAGAAAACCTTGTGTATGCTCTAGAGGCCACATTTTCAGTCCGATCTTCATGAAACTTGGTCAGAATGATTGTCTTGATAAAATCTTGGACGAGTTCGAAATTGGGTCATGTGGGGTCAAAAACTAGGTCACTAGGTTTTTCTAAGATTTGACCTAGTGACCTAGTTTTTGACCCCACATGACCCAATTTCAAATTCGTCCGAGATTTTATCAAGACAAACATTCTGACCAAGTTTCATGAAGATCGGACTGACAATGTGGCCTCTAGAGCATACACAAGGTTTTTCTAAGATTTGACCTAGTGACCTAGTTTTTGACCCCACATGACCCAATTTCAAATTCGTCCGAGATTTTATCAAGACAAACATTCTGACCAAGTTTCATGAAGATCGGACTGACAATGTGGCCTCTAGAGCATACACAAGGTTTTTCTAAGATTTGACCTAGTGACCTAGTTTTTGACCCCACATGATCCAATTTCAAACTAATCCTAGATTTTATCAAGACAAACATTCTGACTAACTTTCACAAGTATCTGACTGAAAATGTGGCATCTAGAGTGCACACAAGGTTTTTCTAAGATTTGACCTAGTGACCTAATTTTTGACCCCACATGACCCAATTTCAAACTCGTCTCAGATTTTATCAAGACAAACATTTGGACCAAATTTCACAAGTATCTGACTGAAAATGTGGCCTCTAGAGCATACACAAGGTTTTTCTAAGATTTGACCTAGTAACCTAGTTTTTGACCCCACATGACCCAACTTTGTCCTTATCTGAGATTTTATCAAGACAAACATTCTGACCAAATTTCACAAGTATCTGACTGAAAATGTGGCCTCTAGAGCGCATACAAGGTTTTTCTAAGATTTGAAATTTGGTCAGAATGTTTGTCTTGATAAAATCTCAGACAAGGACAAAGTTGTGTGCTGTAGAGGCCACATTTTCAGTCAGATACTTGTGAAACTTGGTCAGAATGTTTGTCTTGATAAAATCTGGCACAAGTTAAAAAATGGGTCATATGGGGTCAAAAACTAGGTCAGTAGGTCAAATCATAGAAAAACCCTGTGTGAGCTCCAGAGGCCACATTTTCAGTCAGATACTTGTGAAACTTGGTCAGAATGTTTGTATTGATAAAATTCGGACAAGTTTGAAATTGGATCATGTGGGGTCAAAAACTAGGTCACTAGGTCAAATTAAAGAAATGCCTTGTGGGTACTCTAGAGGCCACATTTTTCGCTCAATTGACTTGAAAATTGGTCTGAAACTTGTACACTCACAAAGTTACAGGATTATTTTCTTAATTAAATCTCAGAAAACTTGAAATTGGGTCACCCAGAGTCATGAAATAGGTCACTAGGTCAAATTAAAGAAATACCTTGTGGACACTCTAGAGGCCACATTTTTCGCCCAGTTGACTTGAAAATTGGTCAAAACATTTGTCTTAATCAAATCTTAGATGAGTTTGAAATTCGGTCACCTGGGGTCATTTTGCCTATTGGCTCAGGTGAGCGATCCAGGGCCATCATGGCCCTCTTGTTTTTATATGCCCTTGCATCATGCATACCCATGGACCAGAATCCATATAGCCAGTCCAATTCTTGAACGACTGAGAGATGGAGATCAATGGAGTCTGAAACTTGTACACTCACAAAGTTACAGGATTATGATTTGCGAGGAGCACTGCCTACCCTGTTTATGAATTTTTAACCCCTGTACTTCAGTAATTGTTAACAGTTAACTCTTTACCAGACGACAAAATTTTAGCCTTGTCCAAGTTGAAAGCATTTGCAGATGACAGTTTCAATGTGGCTCATATATTGCAATTTTTCTTTGATAGGGTAGAAAACATTGTGGGAAAAGGAAAAAATGCTGGTTACCAGCATTTTCTCGTTTTCCCACAAGGTTTTCAAAAGGCTTCTTTCTTAGGGGCATCAAAAGGCGGCATTGTGTGGTAAAGGGTTAAGCTGCTGAATAAATGAAACGGAAATTTCTTCTCAATACTAAAAGGCCAAACATTGCGGTTACAAAGTTGATTTCACCGGAAATCAATAGGACAGTGCAGTCTGATCTTGATCTACACAGTGCGCAAAAGGTCAGTGGGTCGCGATTAGCAGCCTAAGGGTTAAATAAATGAAATGGATATTCTGTATCATGTAATCACACGCTTTGCAATTTCAGGGCTTTTTAGCTCACCTGAGCATGAAGTGCTCATGGTGAGCTATTGTGATCATGCTGTGTCCATCGTCCGTCGTCAACTTTTTACTTTGTGTATGCTCTAGAGGCCACATTTTCAGTCCGATCCTCATGAAACTTGGTCAGAATGTTTGTCTTGATAAAATCTCGGACGAGCATGAAATTGGGTCATGTGGGGTCAAAAACTAGGTCACTAGGTCAAATCTTAGAAAAACCTTGTGTACGCTCTAGAGGCCACATTTTCAGTCCGATCTTCATGAAACGTGGTCAGAATGTTTGTCTCGATAAAATCTCAGACGAGTTTGAAAGTGGGTCATGTGGGGTCAAAAACTAGGTCACTAGGTCAAATCTTAGAAAAACCTTGTGTACGCTCTAGAGGCCACATTTTCAGCCAGATACTTGTGAAATTTGGTCAGAATGGTTGTCTTGATAAAATCTCGGACAAGTTCGAAATTGGGTCATGTGGGTTCAGAAACTAGGTCACTAGGTCAAATCTTAGAAAAACCTTGTGTACGCTCTAGAGGCCACATTTTCAGTCCAATCTTCATGAAACTTCTTCAAAATGTTTGTCTTGATAAAATCTCGGACGGGTTCGAAATTGGGTCATGTGGGGTCAAAAACTAGGTCACTAGGTCAAATCTTAGAAAAACCTTGTGTACGCTCTAGAGGCCACATTTTCAGTCCGATCTTCATGAAACTTGGTCAGAATGTTTGTCTTGATAAAGTCTCGGATGAGTTTGAAATTGGGTCACGTGGGGTTAAAAACTAGGTCACTAGATCAAATCTTAGAAAACCTTGTGTATGCTCTAGAGGCCACATTTTCAGTCCGATCTTCATGAAACTTGGTCAGAATGATTGTCACGTTAAAAACTAGGTCACTAGGTAAAATCTTAGAAAAACCTTGTGTACTCTGTAGAGGCCACATTTTCAGCCAGATACTTGTGAAATTTGGTCAGAATGTTTGTCTTGATAAAATTTCGTACGAGTTCGAAATTGGGTCATGTGGGGTCAAAAACTAGGTCACTAGATCAAATCTTAGAAAACCTTGTGTATGCTCTAGAGGCCACATTTTCAGTCCGATCTTCATGAAACTTGGTCAGAATGATTGTCTTGATAAAATCTTGGACGAGTTCGAAATTGGGTCATGTGGGGTCAAAAACTAGGTCACTAGATCAAATCTTAGAAAACCTTGTGTATGCTCTAGAGGCCACATTTTCAGTCCGATCTTCATGAAACTTGGTCAGAATGATTGTCTTGATAAAATCTTGGACGAGTTCGAAATTGGGTCATGTGGGGTCAAAAACTAGGTCACTAGGTTTTTCTAAGATTTGACCTAGTGACCTAGTTTTTGACCCCACATGACCCAATTTCAAATTCGTCCGAGATTTTATCAAGACAAACATTCTGACCAAGTTTCATGAAGATCGGACTGACAATGTGGCCTCTAGAGCATACACAAGGTTTTTCTAAGATTTGACCTAGTGACCTAGTTTTTGACCCCACATGACCCAATTTCAAATTCGTCCGAGATTTTATCAAGACAAACATTCTGACCAAGTTTCATGAAGATCGGACTGACAATGTGGCCTCTAGAGCATACACAAGGTTTTTCTAAGATTTGACCTAGTGACCTAGTTTTTGACCCCACATGATCCAATTTCAAACTAATCCTAGATTTTATCAAGACAAACATTCTGACTAACTTTCACAAGTATCTGACTGAAAATGTGGCATCTAGAGTGCACACAAGGTTTTTCTAAGATTTGACCTAGTGACCTAATTTTTGACCCCACATGACCCAATTTCAAACTCGTCTCAGATTTTATCAAGACAAACATTTGGACCAAATTTCACAAGTATCTGACTGAAAATGTGGCCTCTAGAGCATACACAAGGTTTTTCTAAGATTTGACCTAGTAACCTAGTTTTTGACCCCACATGACCCAACTTTGTCCTTGTCTGAGATTTTATCAAGACAAACATTCTGACCAAATTTCACAAGTATCTGACTGAAAATGTGGCCTCTAGAGCGCATACAAGGTTTTTCTAAGATTTGAAATTTGGTCAGAATGTTTGTCTTGATAAAATCTCAGACAAGGACAAAGTTGTGTGCTGTAGAGGCCACATTTTCAGTCAGATACTTGTGAAACTTGGTCAGAATGTTTGTCTTGATAAAATCTGGCACAAGTTAAAAAATGGGTCATATGGGGTCAAAAACTAGGTCAGTAGGTCAAATCATAGAAAAACCCTGTGTGAGCTCCAGAGGCCACATTTTCAGTCAGATACTTGTGAAACTTGGTCAGAATGTTTGTATTGATAAAATTCGGACAAGTTTGAAATTGGATCATGTGGGGTCAAAAACTAGGTCACTAGGTCAAATTAAAGAAATGCCTTGTGGGTACTCTAGAGGCCACATTTTTCGCTCAATTGACTTGAAAATTGGTCTGAAACTTGTACACTCACAAAGTTACAGGATTATTTTCTTAATTAAATCTCAGAAAACTTGAAATTGGGTCACCCAGAGTCATAAAATAGGTCACTAGGTCAAATTAAAGAAATACCTTGTGGACACTCTAGAGGCCACATTTTTCGCCCAGTTGACTTGAAAATTGGTCAAAACATTTGTCTTAATCAAATCTTAGATGAGTTTGAAATTCGGTCACCTGGGGTCATTTTGCCTATTGGCTCAGGTGAGCGATCCAGGGCCATCATGGCCCTCTTGTTTTTATATGCCCTTGCATCATGCATACCCATGGACCAGAATCCATATAGCCAGTCCAATTCTTGAACGACTGAGAGATGGAGATCAATGGAGTCTGAAACTTGTACACTCACAAAGTTACAGGATTATGATTTGCGAGGAGCACTGCCTACCCTGTTTATGAATTTTTAACCCCTGTACTTCAGTAATTGTTAACAGTTAACTCTTTACCAGACGACAAAATTTTAGCCTTGTCCAAGTTGAAAGCATTTGCAGATGACAGTTTCAATGTGGCTCATATATTGCAATTTTTCTTTGATAGGGTAGAAAACATTGTGGGAAAAGGAAAAAATGCTGGTTACCAGCATTTTCTCGTTTTCCCACAAGGTTTTCAAAAGGCTTCTTTCTTAGGGGCATCAAAAGGCGGCATTGTGTGGTAAAGGGTTAAGCTGCTGAATAAATGAAACGGAAATTTCTTCTCAATACTAAAAGGCCAAACATTGCGGTTACAAAGTTTTTTCACCGGAAATCAATAGGACAGTGCAGTCTGATCTTGATCTACACAGTGCGCAAAAGGTCAGTGGGTCGCGATTAGCAGCCTAAGGGTTAAATAAATGAAATGGATATTCTGTATCATGTAATCACACACTTTGCAATTTCAGGGCTTTTTAGCTCACCTGAGCATGAAGTGCTCATGGTGAGCTATTGTGATCATGCTGTGTCCATCGTCCGTCGTCAACTTTTTACTTTGTGTATGCTCTAGAGGCCACATTTTCAGTCCGATCCTCATGAAACTTGGTCAGAATGTTTGTCTTGATAAAATCTCGGACGAGCATGAAATTGGGTCATGTGGGGTCAAAAACTAGGTCACTAGGTCAAATCTTAGAAAAACCTTGTGTACGCTCTAGAGGCCACATTTTCAGTCCGATCTTCATGAAACGTGGTCAGAATGTTTGTCTCGATAAAATCTCAGACGAGTTTGAAAGTGGGTCATGTGGGGTCAAAAACTAGGTCACTAGGTCAAATCTTAGAAAAACCTTGTGTACGCTCTAGAGGCCACATTTTCAGCCAGATACTTGTGAAATTTGGTCAGAATGGTTGTCTTGATAAAATCTCGGACAAGTTCGAAATTGGGTCATGTGGGTTCAGAAACTAGGTCACTAGGTCAAATCTTAGAAAAACCTTGTGTACGCTCTAGAGGCCACATTTTCAGTCCAATCTTCATGAAACTTCTTCAAAATGTTTGTCTTGATAAAATCTCGGACGGGTTCGAAATTGGGTCATGTGGGGTCAAAAACTAGGTCACTAGGTCAAATCTTAGAAAAACCTTGTGTATGCTCTAGAGGCCACATTTTCAGTCCGATCTTCATGAAACTTGGTCAGAATGTTTGTCTTGATAAAGTCTCGGATGAGTTTGAAATTGGGTCACGTGGGGTCAAAAACTAGGTCACTAGATCAAATCTTAGAAAACCTTGTGTATGCTCTAGAGGCCACATTTTCAGTCCGATCTTCATGAAACTTGGTCAGAATGATTGTCACGTTAAAAACTAGGTCACTAGGTAAAATCTTAGAAAAACCTTGTGTACTCTGTAGAGGCCACATTTTCAGCCAGATACTTGTGAAATTTGGTCAGAATGTTTGTCTTGATAAAATTTCGTACGAGTTCGAAATTGGGTCATGTGGGGTCAAAAACTAGGTCACTAGATCAAATCTTAGAAAACCTTGTGTATGCTCTAGAGGCCACATTTTCAGTCCGATCTTCATGAAACTTGGTCAGAATGATTGTCTTGATAAAATCTTGGACGAGTTCGAAATTGGGTCATGTGGGGTCAAAAACTAGGTCACTAGATCAAATCTTAGAAAACCTTGTGTATGCTCTAGAGGCCACATTTTCAGTCCGATCTTCATGAAACTTGGTCAGAATGATTGTCTTGATAAAATCTTGGACGAGTTCGAAATTGGGTCATGTGGGGTCAAAAACTAGGTCACTAGGTTTTTCTAAGATTTGACCTAGTGACCTAGTTTTTGACCCCACATGACCCAATTTCAAATTCGTCCGAGATTTTATCAAGACAAACATTCTGACCAAGTTTCATGAAGATCGGACTGACAATGTGGCCTCTAGAGCATACACAAGGTTTTTCTAAGATTTGACCTAGTGACCTAGTTTTTGACCCCACATGACCCAATTTCAAATTCGTCCGAGATTTTATCAAGACAAACATTCTGACCAAGTTTCATGAAGATCGGACTGACAATGTGGCCTCTAGAGCATACACAAGGTTTTTCTAAGATTTGACCTAGTGACCTAGTTTTTGACCCCACATGATCCAATTTCAAACTAATCCTAGATTTTATCAAGACAAACATTCTGGACTAACTTTCACAAGTATCTGACTGAAAATGTGGCATCTAGAGTGCACACAAGGTTTTTTCTAAGATTTGACCTAGTGACCTAATTTTTGACCCCACATGACCCAATTTCAAACTCGTCTCAGATTTTATCAAGACAAACATTTGGACCAAATTTCACAAGTATCTGACTGAAAATGTGGCCTCTAGAGCATACACAAGGTTTTTCTAAGATTTGACCTAGTAACCTAGTTTTTGACCCCACATGACCCAACTTTGTCCTTGTCTGAGATTTTATCAAGACAAACATTCTGACCAAATTTCACAAGTATCTGACTGAAAATGTGGCCTCTAGAGCGCATACAAGGTTTTTCTAAGATTTGAAATTTGGTCAGAATGTTTGTCTTGATAAAATCTCAGACAAGGACAAAGTTGTGTGCTGTAGAGGCCACATTTTCAGTCAGATACTTGTGAAACTTGGTCAGAATGTTTGTCTTGATAAAATCTGGCACAAGTTAAAAAATGGGTCATATGGGGTCAAAAACTAGGTCAGTAGGTCAAATCATAGAAAAACCCTGTGTGAGCTCCAGAGGCCACATTTTCAGTCAGATACTTGTGAAACTTGGTCAGAATGTTTTGTATTGATAAAAATTCGGACAAGTTTGAAATTGGATCATGTGGGGTCAAAAACTAGGTCACTAGGTCAAATTAAAGAAATGCCTTGTGGGTACTCTAGAGGCCACATTTTTCGCTCAATTGACTTGAAAATTGGTCTGAAACTTGTACACTCACAAAGTTACAGGATTATTTTCTTAATTAAATCTCAGAAAACTTGAAATTGGGTCACCCAGAGTCATGAAATAGGTCACTAGGTCAAATTAAAGAAATACCTTGTGGACACTCTAGAGGCCACATTTTTCGCCCAGTTGACTTGAAAATTGGTCAAAACATTTGTCTTAATCAAATCTTAGATGAGTTTGAAATTCGGTCACCTGGGGTCATTTTGCCTATTGGCTCAGGTGAGCGATCCAGGGCCATCATGGCCCCTCTTGTTTTTATATGCCCTTGCATCATGCATACCCATGGACCAGAATCCATATAGCCAGTCCAATTCTTGAACGACTGAGAGATGGAGATCAATGGAGTCTGAAACTTGTACACTCACAAAGTTACAGGATTATGATTTGCGAGGAGCACTGCCTACCCTGTTTATGAATTTTTAACCCCTGTACTTCAGTAATTGTTAACAGTTAACTCTTTACCAGACGACAAAATTTTAGCCTTGTCCAAGTTGAAAGCATTTGCAGATGACAGTTTTCAATGTGGCTCATATATTGCAATTTTTCTTTGATAGGGTAGAAAACATTGTGGGAAAAGGAAAAAAAATGCTGGTTACCAGCATTTTCTCGTTTTTCCCACAAGGTTTTCAAAAGGCTTCTTTCTTAGGGGCATCAAAAGGCGGCATTGTGTGGTAAAGGGTTAAGCTGCTGAATAAATGAAACGGAAAATTTCTTCTCAATACTAAAAGGCCAAACATTGCGGTTACAAAGTTGATTTCACCGGAAATCAATAGGACAGTGCAGTCTGATCTTGATCTACACAGTGGGCAAAAGGTCAGTGGGTCGCGATTAGCAGCCTAAGGGTTAAATAAATGAAATGGATATTCTGTATCATGTAATCACACGCTTTGCAATTTCAGGGCTTTTTAGCTCACCTGAGCATGAAGTGCTCATGGTGAGCTATTGTGATCATGCTGTGTCCATCGTCCGTCGTCAACTTTTTACTTTGTGTATGCTCTAGAGGCCACATTTTCAGTCCGATCCTCATGAAACTTGGTCAGAATGTTTGTCTTGATAAAATCTCGGACGAGCATGAAATTGGGTCATGTGGGGTCAAAAACTAGGTCACTAGGTCAAATCTTAGAAAAACCTTGTGTACGCTCTAGAGGCCACATTTTCAGTCCGATCTTCATGAAACGTGGTCAGAATGTTTTGTCTCGATAAAATCTCAGACGAGTTTGAAAGTGGGTCATGTGGGGTCAAAAAACTAGGTCACTAGGTCAAAATCTTAGAAAAACCTTGTGTACGCTCTAGAGGCCACATTTTCAGCCAGATACTTGTGAAATTTGGTCAGAATGGTTGTCTTGATAAAATCTCGGACAAGTTCGAAATTGGGTCATGTGGGTTCAGAAACTAGGTCACTAGGTCAAATCTTAGAAAAACCTTGTGTACGCTCTAGAGGCCACATTTTCAGTCCAATCTTCATGAAACTTCTTCAAATGTTTTGTCTTGATAAAATCTCGGACGGGTTTCGAAATTGGGTCATGTGGGGTCAAAAAACTAGGTCACTAGGTCAAATCTTAGAAAAACCTTGTGTACGCTCTAGAGGCCACATTTTCAGTCCGATCTTCATGAAACTTGGTCAGAATGTTTGTCTTGATAAAGTCTCGGATGAGTTTGAAATTGGGTCACGTGGGGTCAAAAAACTAGGTCACTAGATCAAATCTTAGAAAACCTTGTGTATGCTCTAGAGGCCACATTTTCAGTCCGATCTTCATGAAACTTGGTCAGAATGATTGTCACGTTAAAAACTAGGTCACTAGGTAAAATCTTAGAAAAACCTTGTGTACTCTGTAGAGGCCACATTTTCAGCCAGATACTTGTGAAATTTGGTCAGAATGTTTGTCTTGATAAAATTTCGTACGAGTTCGAAATTGGGTCATGTGGGGTCAAAAAACTAGGTCACTAGATCAAATCTTAGAAAACCTTGTGTATGCTCTAGAGGCCACATTTTCAGTCCGATCTTCATGAAACTTGGTCAGAATGATTGTCTTGATAAAATCTTGGACGAGTTCGAAATTGGGTCATGTGGGGGTCAAAAAACTAGGTCACTAGATCAAATCTTAGAAAAACCTTGTGTATGCTCTAGAGGCCACATTTTCAGTCCGATCTTCATGAAACTTGGTCAGAATGATTGTCTTGATAAAATCTTGGACGAGTTCGAAATTGGGTCATGTGGGGTCAAAAACTAGGTCACTAGGTTTTTCTAAGATTTGACCTAGTGACCTAGTTTTTGACCCCACATGACCCAATTTCAAATTCGTCCGAGATTTTATCAAGACAAACATTCTGACCAAGTTTCATGAAGATCGGACTGACAATGTGGCCTCTAGAGCATACACAAGGTTTTTCTAAGATTTGACCTAGTGACCTAGTTTTTTGACCCCACATGACCCAATTTCAAATTTCGTCCGAGATTTTTATCAAGACAAACATTCTGACCAAGTTTCATGAAGATCGGACTGACAATGTGGCCTCTAGAGCATACACAAGGTTTTTCTAAGATTTGACCTAGTGACCTAGTTTTTGACCCCACATGATCCAATTTCAAACTAATCCTAGATTTTATCAAGACAAACAATTCTGACTAACTTTCACAAGTATCTGACTGAAAATGTGGCATCTAGAGTGCACAACAAGGTTTTTTCTAAGATTTGACCTAGTGACCTAATTTTTGACCCCACATGACCCAATTTCAAACTCGTCTCAGATTTTATCAAGACAAACATTTGGACCAAATTTCACAAGTATCTGACTGAAAATGTGGCCTCTAGAGCATACACAAGGTTTTTCTAAGATTTGACCTAGTAACCTAGTTTTTGACCCCACATGACCCAACTTTGTCCTTGTCTGAGATTTTTATCAAGACAAACATTCTGACCAAATTTCACAAGTATCTGACTGAAAATGTGGCCTCTAGAGCGCATACAAGGTTTTTTCTAAGATTTGAAATTTGGTCAGAATGTTTGTCTTGATAAAATCTCAGACAAGGACAAAGTTGTGTGCTGTAGAGGGCCACATTTTTCAGTCAGATACTTGTGAAACTTGGTCAGAATGTTTGTCTTGATAAAATCTGGCACAAGTTAAAAAAATGGGTCATATGGGGTCAAAAACTAGGTCAGTAGGTCAAATCATAGAAAAAACCCTGTGTGAGCTCCAGAGGCCACATTTTCAGTCAGATACTTGTGAAACTTGGTCAGAATGTTTGTATTGATAAAATTCGGACAAGTTTGAAATTGGATCATGTGGGGTCAAAAACTAGGTCACTAGGTCAAATTAAAAGAAATGCCTTGTGGGTACTCTAGAGGCCACATTTTTTCGCTCAATTGACTTGAAAATTGGTCTGAAACTTGTACACTCACAAAGTTACAGGATTATTTCTTAATTAAATCTCAGAAAACTTGAAAATTGGGTCACCCAGAGTCATGAAATAGGTCACTAGGTCAAATTAAAGAAATACCTTGTGGACACTCTAGAGGCCACATTTTTCGCCCAGTTGACTTGAAAATTGGTCAAAACATTTGTCTTAATCAAATCTTAGATGAGTTTGAAATTCGGTCACCTGGGGTCCATTTTGCCTATTGGCTTAGGTGAGCGATCCAGGGCCATCATGGCCCTCTTGTTTTTATATGCCCTTGCATCATGCATACCCATGGACCAGAAATCCATATAAGCCAGTCCAATTCTTGAACGACTGAGAGATGGAGATCAATGGAGTCTGAAACTTGTACACTCACAAAGTTACAGGATTATGATTTGCGAGGAGCACTGCCTACCCTGTTTATGAATTTTTAACCCCTGTACTTCAGTAATTGTTAACAGTTAACTCTTTACCAGACGACAAAAATTTTAGCCTTGTCCAAGTTGAAAGCATTTGCAGATGACAGTTTCAATGTGGCTCATATATTGCAATTTTTCTTTGATAGGGTAGAAAACATTGTGGGAAAAGGAAAAAAATGCTGGTTACCAGCATTTTCTCGTTTTCCCACAAGGTTTTCAAAAGGCTTCTTTCCTTAGGGGCATCAAAAGGCGGCATTGTGTGGTAAAGGGTTAAGCTGCTGAATAAATGAAACGGAAATTTCTTCTCAATACTAAAAGGCCAAACATTGCGGTTACAAAGTTGATTTCACCGGAAATCAATAGGACAGTTGCAGTCTGATCTTGATCTACACAGTGGGCAAAAGGTCAGTGGGTCGCGATTAGCAGCCTAAGGGTTAAATAAATGAAATGGATATTCTGTATCATGTAATCACACGCTTTGCAATTTCAGGGCTTTTTAGCTCACCTGAGCATGAAGTGCTCATGGTGAGCTATTGTGATCATGCTGTGTCCATCGTCCGTCGTCAACTTTTTACTTTGTGTATGCTCTAGAGGCCCACATTTTCAGTCCGATCCTCATGAAAACTTGGTCAGAATGTTTGTCTTGATAAAATCTCGGACGAGCATGAAAATTGGGTCATGTGGGGGTCAAAAACTAGGTCACTAGGTCAAATCTTAGAAAAAACCTTGTGTACGCTCTAGAGGCCACATTTTCAGTCCGATCTTCATGAAACGTGGTCAGAATGTTTGTCTCGATAAAATCTCAGACGAGTTTGAAAGTGGGTCATGTGGGGTCAAAAACTAGGTCACTAGGTCAAATCTTAGAAAAACCTTGTGTACGCTCTAGAGGCCACATTTTCAGCCAGATACTTGTGAAATTTGGTCAGAATGGTTGTCTTGATAAAATCTCGGACAAGTTCGAAATTGGGTCATGTGGGTTCAGAAACTAGGTCACTAGGTCAAATCTTAGAAAAAACCTTGTGTACGCTCTAGAGGCCACATTTTCAGTCCAATCTTCATGAAACTTCTTCAAAATGTTTGTCTTGATAAAATCTCGGACGGGTTCGAAATTGGGTCATGTGGGGTCAAAAAACTAGGTCACTAGGTCAAATCTTAGAAAAACCTTGTGTACGCTCTAGAGGCCACATTTTTCAGTCCGATCTTCATGAAACTTGGTCAGAATGTTTGTCTTGATAAAGTCTCGGATGAGTTTGAAATTGGGTCACGTGGGGTTAAAAACTAGGTCACTAGATCAAATCTTAGAAAACCTTGTGTATGCTCTAGAGGCCACATTTTCAGTCCGATCTTCATGAAACTTGGTCAGAATGATTGTCACGTTAAAAACTAGGTCACTAGGTAAAAATCTTAGAAAAAACCTTGTGTACTCTGTAGAGGCCACATTTTCAGCCAGATACTTGTGAAATTTGGTCAGAATGTTTGTCTTGATAAAATTTCGTACGAGTTCGAAATTGGGTCATGTGGGGGTCAAAAAACTAGGTCACTAGATCAAATCTTAGAAAACCTTGTGTATGCTCTAGAGGCCACATTTTTCAGTCCGATCTTCATGAAACTTGG